>CM077345.1:2500-586977 GCA_039655645.1 Ammopiptanthus mongolicus | reverse complement strand
GCCTCTCTCAGCTCTGCACCAGCTCAGCCCCTCACTATAGTTCCTCCATCTCCATCTCCATCTCCCACTAATTCTTCTTCAGATACCTCTTCCTTCCTTGACCTACTCTCTGGTCTCACACCTCTTTATCCATCAAGTCAGTCAGCCTCCCCTACTCCTCAACCCACCAACACTCTTCCTATGATCCACTGGGTCTAAGAATTCAGTGCTAAACAAAGGAGCTTCCTTTTACCCACTGTTGCTAACACATGTGGAACCCACTTCTCCAAAAGAAGCCCTAACTTTTCCCAAATGGAAAGAAGCCATGCAACTAGATATGATGCTCTAAGGCAAACTGTACCTGGACATTGGTTCCTCTACCTCCTAACAGGCAGGCCATTGGCTGCAAGTGGGTTTTCCGAGTCAAAGAAAATTCTGATGGAACTATCAACAAATACAAAGCTAGGCTGGTTGCAAAAGGTTTCACCAAAAACATGGTTGTGACTACATTGAAACTTTCAGTCCAGTGGTTAAATCAGTCACTGTTAGAGTGCTTCTGACTTTAGCAGTCACTCACAGTTGGTCCATACAGCAGCTTGATGTTAACAATGCTTTCCTCAATGGTGTTTTGGAGGAGGAAGTATTCATGGATCAGCCAGTTGGCTTTCACAGTCAACAATCAGGCCTGGTGTGCAGGCTCAACAAAGCCATATATGGCCTCAAACAGGCCCCAAGGGCTTGGTTTGAAAGGCTAACTAAGGCTCTGTTTCAGTTTGGGTTTCAGTCAAGTAAATGTGACCCTTCTCTATTCATTCATAGCAGGTCCGGCCATTCCACTTATGTGCTAGTATATGTAGATGATATAGTTGTAACTGGCTCATCTTCTCAAAGGATTACAGACCTTATCTCCAAACTAAATGCTGAGTTTGCACTAAAGCAGCTAGGGGAACTTGACTATTTTCTTGGTATAGAAGTGAAGAAATTGCACAATGGTGGTCTCATTCTTTCCCAAACCAAATACATTAAAGATCTCTTATCCAAAGCACACATGGTAGAAGCAAAAAGTATGCCCAAACCCATATATCAGTAACGACAAACTCACTAAAACTGGTGCAAACTACATGGTAGAACCTACTCTCTACAGATCTATAGTAGGGCCCCTCTAGTATGCCACCATCACTAGGCCTGAAATCTGCTTCAGTGTAAGTAAAGTATGTCAGTTTCTGTCTCAACCATTGGAGGACCATTGGAAAGCTGTCAAACGGATTCTAAGGTACCTACAAGGGACTTCTACACATGGCCTATACTCAAACCAGCTTCTGCAACACAACCTCTCACCCTGCAGGCCTTCAGTGATGCAGATTGGGCCGCAGACCTGGATGACAGAAGATCTACATCAGGCTTTGTGTCTACCTAGGACCAAATCTAGTGTCATGATGGTCAAGAAAACAACCCTTAGTGGCCAGATCTAGCATAGAGGCAGAGTACAGAAGCCTTGCTGCCACTACCACAGAGGTTCTACGGCTGCAATCTCTGCTCAAGGAGCTCAAGGTTGACACTCTACAACCAGTAATATGGTGTGATAATCTGAGCACAATTTCTCCCTCCCATAACCCAGTTCTTCAGTCCAGAACAAAGCACATGGAACTTGATCTCTTCTTTGTCAGGGAAAGAGTCATCAGCAAGTCACTCTCAGTCTGCCACATCCCTGGATTGGATCAGGTTGCAGACCTTCTCACTAAACCATTATCTCAGACCAGATTTGAACAAACTGATAAACAACCTTGGTGTCTTTGATAAACTCAGTGTTATAAACCCATCTTGAGTTTATAAGGGGGTATGTTAGTGTTGTAAGTGTTGCTCAGTGTTGTAAACCCACCTTTGGTTTATAAGGGGGTATATTAGAGTATGTGCGACTATCCTAGTGCTGTGCACACTAGATTACTGACCCTGCTGAGTCCGCTAGACTGTTAGGCTGTTAGCAGTTAGTTACAGGTTAGTTCAGGTAGTTGGGCGTTGGCTTCTCAAGGACTCTATCGATCATACTATATATATATGATCTCTCTGTACTATCAGATTAAGTTTTCAATACAAGAATATTCAGTTTCTTCTACCTCTCTTCTCTCCTTTTCTTCTCTCATCACCATTGTTGGCATTCTAACAAGAAGTTAGGTGAGGGCCAAATTATTGTTTTTAACACATCAAAAGTAAAAGTTGTTATGCTACTTATTAGCTTTATGCTCTATTGGAGGTCCTTGTTGCTTGGAACATGTGTGACAGCAGGTTGTTTAGCATTGGCAATGCATATCTTGTTTGTGAGATTTAGTTTTTATTACTTGGATTGGCTTTTTGACGAAGTAGGAAAGCATTATTTTATGGTGATATGCATGTTTTGTTGTCATTTGTTGATATCTTATCCCTGCGATGTAGAGAGTCTTCCCTTACAAGCCAGGCCAATCAGAGGGGAGAGCTTCCAGCTTAAATGGAACTCATGCTCCTTTTCCCACCATTAATGTGCATTTTTTACTTTATCAATGATAAAAAATGCTGTCATCAAAATAAAATATGACTGTATAGTGCAAGATATGCATTGATATTCTCTTTAGTGTTAAGATCGTTATTTGTTTACAGATATTCCTGTTGTGGATATTCAGTAATTTTGATTGGGGTTTCTATTGTATTCCTTTTGCTTTTCTGTTCTTTGGCTAATCTGTTCAGGGGGCCTATTTTTTGTAACTTGTTTCTTTCTTAGTTCTTCCTTTCTATGTTTTCAATAAAAGTAATATTTTTAAACTAGAATGGGTGGGATACCAACCATTCTAGTTGGGGCCCCAAATAATCTAAAACAAATATTCGTTTTAAACTAGAATGGGTGGGATACCAACCCAGTGATCCTTGTCACTCATGCTAATACTTGGAAGATTTCCCTTAGGGATACACTTCTTTTATACTACTAATTTTTGTACGTGTGGTGACAGCTGTTGCATAAGGTTTTGGAAGATTTGGGTGGATATGTCCTTTTCTTAGATGCTTTCCCCTGATTTTACCATCTCTTGACTTTGCATATTTTACCCATTAAAGCTTTCTTTCTTCTAAAGAGTCTCCTTTGTCCTGATTAATCGTTTTGGTTTTGGATAAAGTCAGCATATAACTTTTTGTGTTTCAGGTTTTTCTCAGTTTGGAATCAACTCCCGATTCAATGTTTCGAACAGATGCCGTAAAGTATGCACTGGTTGGTTTGATGAGGGACCTTAGAGGAATTGCAATGGCCACAAATAGGTTGGTATTTGTCCTGTTTTTGTCATTCAAGCTGAGGATAGCAATTAAACTGACCTCCCTGTTTTTTTTCATATTTGTTTTTCTTAGCCGCCGAACTTATGGCCTTCTATTTGATTGGTTGTATCCTGCACATATGCCTCTACTCTTAAAAGGCGTCTCACATTGGTCAGACTCCCCAGAGGTAATGGTTAGATTTGGTCCATTATTCACTTGAATTTGTAAAACTGAAGATCTATTATTTCGAAATCCGTTCTGTGGATGCTAGCACAGTGCATGAATTACTATGTAAGACCATAACGGAACTATTTACTGTTTGCGGTCCTTTGGACAGAAACTGGTTTTTGTAGCTTTTCCTGCATTCTCTCAGCTGTATGTTTAATAGTAATTTTAACACACCCTGAGACAACAAGTTTCCTATCATGACTTTTTGTTAAGGCTAGGAGTTTTAGCATTATTATCTATACAGTGTTATAGGCGGCCAAGGAGACGAAAGTGGCTTTTGAGGCCAAGCCGAAAGCACCTTAGATGGCCTGGGCTGCCGCATTGGAGTGGAAATGGGGTAGGCTTGGCCGCTTGGCTACCTTTCCAGCTTTGCCTAAATATACCTAGACCTATTTTGTAATGTGTCAGGCTGAGCTTGATCTGTTACCTGTCACAGACTTTTTTTTGGAGCTTGGCTTGGCCTGTTTATGAAAATATTAAAGTTTGGCCTTGTCCAAAAGCCAATTTAAAGGTCTAACATTACATGAATATCTTCATAAATAGGTTAAGAAACTTCAACTATTTTAATTTTTTGACCATTTTTTTTAATTTTTAAATGATATAACATTTGACAAAATTATTATATTGTATATAAAATAAATATATTATACTAATATAATTGGTAAATTATGTAAAGTATTATAAAATTTTAATTATATATCAATATTTGATATACATATTCCAATCTAGAAGACTAAATAGGGTTTTTTAAATACCTAATTAGCCCGCAGAGTTAGAGGCTTTTTGAAAAGCTTAAGCCTGACGTATTTGCTAAATAAGTCAGACCTATATAAGCTATAAATAGGCTAGTCCGTAGGCCCCTAATAGGCCGCTAGGCTTATTCCCGCCCTCAATATGGAAAAAGGCAAGCTTGCCCATGTGCACCATTTTTCCGGGAGGGTTGCTGATGGATGATGTGGCACTTCTGCTGCATCTTGCTTTTGGGCTTGCTGCCTTAACCCTTTTTTTGCTTCGTGACAATACTGTATCTACCGTTCTTTTACACGGGATTGTAACTAGCAATTACCTTATTAGCAGTCAAATGCTGATGCTTCCAGGCTGGGTTTTATAGAAGAAAGAGCAAACGGTTGGTCAATCTACAGCGGATCAGAACATTCAGCCCCGGCTAAAACAATTTTTTGTTATCTAGAAAGAATAAGTATTTGACTGATAATAAGGCAAGTGCTACTGTGCTCGTAATAATCCAATGTGAAAGAACTGTAGATATGGATGCAAGCCTTTCCTCTTCCTATTTATCCAATACCATTGAAGTGCTTGGATTGGAATTATTTTCCTGGGATGATTTTTTTGATACAGTTTAATAGAGAGAATAGAGAGAAAAGCAAGAAAAACTCAACAATGCAGCAAAGTTGCCCAATCTCTGCATATCGGAAATAGCAACTCCTTTGAAACTGCCTTGTGCAGAGAAGCCATGAACAAAACCCCATCCAGTAACAGGTTTACGAGCAAAGAAGCCCCCTTAATGATGTGTGCAAAGGATTGAAAGGACTGCAACTTCTACAATTTTTTTGCCTCATTATTTGAATCAAACCTTTATAATGAATTATCAAAAAGTGCTCCAATTTTACACACACTCAATTAGGGTGGCGATATAATCCATTAACCCATTATCTATCCAATCCATCACTTTAAATCCATCCAATCCAACCAATTAAAATAATATATTTTGATGGATTGGATCCATTGGATTATTCTCCTACCAAAATATCCAATGGATATCCATTTGGATATCCAACCCACCCAGTAATAATCTCAGGGCCTTTCCGAATGCACGAGTACGAAGGCAGGTTGAAACGGCTCTGCTGCGCCAGCTCTTGAAGATGGTTCTTGTACATTTTGCCCCTTACACTTTCTCACTCACAGATCGGGTCAGACCGGTTCTTGTTTCAACCCGGTTCAGCCAGAAATTTTGAATGGTTTTAGGGTTTGTCAATTCAGGAATGATACAGAGAAAGTGAAACAGAGAAAGATGGAAGAAAGGAGAAGAGAAAGGAAGTTTTTTGAAGTAAATTTTTTGTTTTATGTGAATATTATATTATTATAATTATAATATTGGAAAGTTTTTTATTGCTTTGTTTGGTGAGTCAACTATACCTTAAGCTGCACTGCATCTGCATGGATGATTGGATGTCATCTCTTTCTATATTTTCTTTATTTTAGAGGGAGAATTAAAATTCAGTTAAAGAAACATAATTTTGTAGAGAGATTAAAATTTTTTAGAGAGAAAAACAAACTTTTTAGAGAGAGAATAGTAAAGGGAGCAAAAAGTATTTCAAAAATATAGATTTTTTAAATATATATATATTTAATTTTAAATGGATGAATTGGATATCCATCCATTAAGTTAGGTTATGGATGGATTGGATAATTTTTTTTAAACAAAAAGTTAATGGATCCTAAACGGATTGTTGATTTGTTTTATCCATCCATTATGATCCAATTCAAAATCCATCCAATCCAACCATTTGACACCCCTACACCCAATGCTCATTTAGGACTCCAAAAGGATTGTTCCAAAGGAAGTAGCCAACTAGCAGCCAAACAATGCAAAAATAAGTGTACTGTTTCTCAGTTAGAGCTGCCCACAACGTACACACATTAGGGGAAAGAGTAGTGCGAGGTCTTATCCTCAGAAGGAGCTTTGGATATCCAAATATGCTTGTCAAGAGGGAGCCCTTGATGATAAAGAAAGTGGGTAAGGAACTGGAAGCAAAATATACTGGAAAACTCACCTGAGGAATCTGAAGTCCAAAATCTTCCACCTGGATTGGTGGAGAAAGTAACGTGATCATGCAGAGGTGAAAAGCCTTGTGTTATTTTGTTAGTCTCTGTCATGCGCACTTCTATGATAGTAAACAATGAGTATAAATTGAAAAGTAGATTTTGATGGGACTATTACACAAAGTAGAGTTTGTAGAGGCAAGGAAAAGCCTCTGAAAGGAACATTCTGCATCCAAATATCCTCCACAAACTTAATATGAGCACACCATCATGCATACAGTGAATATCAGTGGTCTAAACAAAATCCTGTGGGCACTCACTAAATGCAGGATTCAAGAAAAACAAAAATAGAAGGTATGGTTTGGGGTGGTTTTGTCTCTTTGTTTTTTCATAAGAACTTATGATTTATGAAATGAAAGTGTGAGGAAAAGGAGGAAAATGGACAGAATTTTAAAATGCTTTATTGTTCATGTATATTAACTTAATTAGTGAACATTCAAATATGGAAAGGTCTTTTTGAAATTTTGAGGAGACAAACTGGAGATATAAAATAGTCTGGGACTTCTCTTTTTAGTTGTTGAGATATTTCTGATTTTGGATATATATGTAAAAGTCAAGGTTCATTAGGTGCTCTTGCTGCAGCTTTCCTCTTTTCTTATTGTGTTTCTTCTTCATTCTCTTGTGATTTTTAGTTTTGATGATGTCAATTTTTAGATTTGATGATTTCGATGATTCAAATGAACATCAATAATAAGTATGTTGGATACTAATTTCCTTATCAAATGCACTACTTTGTTTACATGTGGAATTGCATTATTTTATCTGATGTATATATTCTGATGTTTGTTCCTCTTTTTTTTCTCTGCAGGTTACCACCCCATTGTTGAAGTTCATGGCTGAGTTTGTGCTAAATAAAGCTCAACGTTTGACATTTGACTCTTCCTCTCCAAATGGCATACTTATCTTTCGGGAAGTCAGTAAACTGATTGTCACTTATGCTTCAAGAGTTGTGTCTCTTCCAAGTACTGCTGATATATATACTTACAAGTACAAAGGAATATGGATATGTTTAACCATTCTGTCAAGAGGTGAAATCCCTGCACTGTCTGGTTCTGCCTATTCCTGTTGCATGGTTTAGTGTTCTGCTTGAATTTTTGTGGCTTGTAAGTTGCTGCATCTAGTAAGTTATCAGGGAGTTAGGGGTGAAATAAGTTCTTGATTTACTTATCCTCCATTTTTCTGTTTTCTCCTTTTCTTTTCATGAATTCTTTGTTTGGTAATAATAATGATGATGAATATGATCAAAAGAGTCAACGTCTTGAAGGCTTCTGATTTTGTATTTGTTCTTATTGGTGTTTAACCAAAGCGTATTTTCCATGAGATTGATTCAATATTCTTTTTTCTATTTGATGATCACTCTAAGTATCGGTATTTGGTAGCTTTATTATGGCTTAGATTTTGAATGTTTATTATATGAATGTGAAATTACTGTTTAGATTCTTATATTCTTGGGGCATATCCCTTGTCTCCTATTTTTGTCTCTCCTTTTTCTCCCTGTTGTCTTCTCCCGTCTTGCACTTAAAACTGATTGTGAGCTTTAGCTTTGGCATATTTTGCTTTCGTGAACTTATGTTTGAATTGTCTTGGCTTTCCATATTTTGTCGATTTCTCTGCTTTGTATTTCAAGGTTTTGAATGATTGTGAATAAATTATAATATCCTACCTGCCATCATCCAACTCTACGACTACAACAACAACCAAACATTTTCCCACTAGGTGGGGTCGGCTACATGAATCAAATGATGCCATAATGTTCTATCGTAAGTCATGTCCAATGACAAACCATTTACCTCTAAATCCTTCTTAACAGTTTTGCCTATAGTTTTTCTCGGCCTCCCTCTCCCTCTAGCGATTGAGCTGTCCTCTATCTGATCTACTCTCCTTACTAGGGATTCTACATGTCTTCTCCACATATGCCCAAACCCACCTAAGGCGAGTTTCTACCATCTTTTCTTCAATAGGTACTACCCCGACTCTCTCTCTAATGCATTCATTCCTAATCCTATCTTGTCTAGTATTATCACTCGTCCAAGGCAACATTCTCATCTCTGCTACATTGAGTTTATTCTCTTCTTGACCTTTTACCGCCCAACACTTAGTCCCGTAGAACATCGCAGGTCTTATAGTTGTGTGATAAAATTTTCCCTTTAGCTTGAGTGGTACCTTTTTATCATATATAACACCTGAGGCCCTCCTCCATTTCATCATCCCGCTTGAATCCTATGGTTTACATGACCTTCTATTTCTCCGTTGTTTTATATGATGGACCCAAGATATTTAAACCGCGTGATTTGTGGTATGGTATATGATACAAACCAGTAGAATTAAAGCAATAAAACAGTAACAGCAAGATAGAGAGAAAAGAGATTCGGTATTATTTGCTCAAAAGGGAAATTACAGGGAATGTGTATTCCTCTGCCACAGAGTTAGGCTCCTATAGAGAGCTACTACCCTCTATCCATAACTAACTTTCCAATTCTTTCAAGATACCCCACTCTATCCCCCCCACTCAGCTAATAAACCCGTAAGGGTCGTAACCAACTATTGCTTCTCCTCTCTCCTCTTTTCTCTCTCTGCCAGCAAATTACTCTTTTGATTCTCTCTTCTTTTTCCTAGAATAAACCTTCCACACTTTGGGCCTATGTGAAACTTGGCCCAACAACTGCTCATTTGGTTTGCCTAGCTCATCTTGGGCTCTATCAATGCCGCCCTCTTCAAACACAGCCTTGTCCCCACGGCTGACTTGTGGGAATTGGCTGAGGATAGTGACTTCATCTTCCCAAGTAGCTTCTTCAATATGTCTGCCCTGCCAATGAATCAGCAGCTGCTGCACGGTTTCTCCCTTCTTCTTGATGGTTCTGGTTGCCAAAACAGCAGCTGGCACAAAAGCTTCATAAAAATCCCCTTCTAGTCCCAAAGGCAGGTTTGCCTCTGCTGCATAGTTGCCAATGGCCTTCTTGAGTAAGGAAACATGAAACACTGAATGTATTTTGGACGAGGCGGGCAATTTCAGCTTATAAGCCACTGCGCCAACCCTCTCCAAAATTTGAAAAGGCCATAGTACCTTGCAGACAACTTTGCATTGATCCTTAGAGCCACTGATTGTTGCTTGTGGGGTCTCAGCTTCAAAAATACCCATTCTCCAACAGTAAAGCTTTTCTCCTTTCTTCTTGAATCAGCTTGATTTTTCATTCTTCCCTGGGCACCATGCAGATGGTATTTTAACTGTCGCAGTGCTTCATCTCGATCCAAAAGGTCTCTTTGGACAGCCTCAACTCGAGTCTCACCTTGCACATATTGGGTAAGGGTTGGTGGTCTCCTTCCATAGACTACCTCAAAAGGTGTGACCACATGGTAGGTAGTATTGTACCAATACTCAGCCCAATGTAACCACTGCTGCCATTTGCTTGGTTGATCCGCAATAAAACATCTAAGAAAATTCTCAAGGCATCTATTTACCACCTCCGTTTGGCCATCGGTCTCCGGGTGATAGGCGGAGCTCATCTTAAGTTGAGTACCCAGTAACTTGAACATTTCCTTCCAAAAATTACTGACAAAGATTGGATCTCTATAGCTGATTATAGCCTTGGGAATTCCATGTAAGCGCACAATCTCCTTGGCAAACACTTCAGCTATTGCTCTGGCCGAGTAAGGGTGTTTCAATGGAATAAAGTGGGCATACTTAGACAACCTATCCATCACCACAAACACTGCCTCATACCCCTTGGACTTCGGCAAACCAGTAATAAAATCCATTGAAACCTCCTCCCAAATCATATCCGGGATTGGTAGAGGTTGGAGAAGTCCTCCTGGCGAGGAAGCTAGATTTTTTTTTGCCTTTGGCAAGTATCACAGGCCTTCACAAAATTCTGAATTGTCCCCTTCATTCCAATCCAATAGAAATTGGCTGCAAGTCTTCTATATGTTCTATAGAACCCCGAATGACCCCCTTGAGGTGTGGAATGGAATTCTTGCAATAAAATGGGAATCCGAGAAGATTGGGCAGATATGACTAACCTTCCTTCATACAGTAAGATTCCATTGCTGTATGTGAAACCAGGCCTCTTTTCCGGGTTATTATTCACCTCTTCAATGATTTTCAGTAGGACAACATCATTGTGGACCTCCTCCCACACTCGATCCCTATCTTCCCATACAGGATATGCTCTCAAGGGACACAATTCTGCCTCAACTTCCACTCTGGACAGCGCATCTGCACCTCTATTTGCAACCCTGGTTTATAAACAATATCAAACCTGTAACCCAATAATTTTGTTGCCCAATTCTGTTGATCCATGGAGGAAATCTTCTGCTGCAGCAACTGTTTAAGGCTTTTCTGATCTGTACTCACCGTAAAATGCCTTCCCAACAAATAAGGTCACCAATGTTGGATGGCTAGGACCACTACCATGAGCTCTTTTTCATAGGCTGATTTTGTTAAGTTCCTTTTACCCAAAGCCTTGCTGAAAAAGGCTATGGGTTTGCCCTCCTGCATGAGAATAGCCCCTATTCCTTGACCCGAGGCATCACACTCAATGAGAAACTCTTTGGAGAAATCTGGCAAAGCGAGAACAGGAGCTGAAGTGATCTTCTTCTTAAGAGTGTCAAATGCTTCTTGTGTCTTAGGATTCCACTTGAAACCCTCCTTCTTGGTGAGTTCGGTTAGAGGTTTAGCAATTTTCCCATAGTTCTGAATGAACTTTCTGTAATACCCCGTCAAACCCAAAAATCCTCTCACCCCCTTCACATTTCTGGGGCAAGGCCACTGCATCACACTTTTGACCTTGTTGGGATCCATAGTAACTCCTGCCTTGGAAATCAAATGGCCTAAATACTCCACAGTAAGCTGGGCAAAATGGCATTTCTTTTGATTAGCGACCAATCTCTGTTGCTGAAGAATGTGTAGCACCTTATTCAAGTGTTCCATATGAGATTTCCAATCTTGGCTGTACACAAGTATGTCATCAAAAAATACTAAGACAAACTTCCTTAACATCCCTCTAAACACTTCGTTCATAAGGGATTGGAAAGTAGATGGAGCATTCATTAACCCAAAAGGCATGACAAGGTACTCATAATGTCCTTCATGGGTCCTAAAAGCGGTTTTGTGCACATCCTCGGGTCTCACTCTCACTTGGTGATACCCCAATTTAAGGTCTAGCTTAGAGAAAAATTTAGCACCATGCAACTCATCTAATAACTCATCAATCACAGGAATGGGAAACTTGTCCGGAATGGTTACCTTGTTGAGAGCTCTATAGTCCACACACATCCTCCAAGTATCATCTTTCTTCTTTACCAATATAACCGGGCTGGAAAAAGCACTATGACTTGGCCTAATTACTCCAGAATTCAGCATTTCCTTAAACTGCTTCTCAATCTCATTTTTGTGGTGGTGCGGGTACCGGTAAGGCCTCACATTAACTGGCCCATGTCCTTCCAAAAGGGTAATAGCATGCTCCTTACTTCGTTTGGGAGGAAGTCCCTGAGGTTCATTAAAAACCTCTGCATAACGTACCAACAACTGCTCCAATTCAGATTTTTGTGCCAAACCGAGCTCCTCCCTGTGGGTGCCTTCTACTTGTTCCATAGGGCAGCATACTGCTCTTGACAACAACACCCCATCCACCCTACATTTTGGCCTCTCCAATAAGCTTTGTAAAGCTGTCTGAACTCCCTCGCTACTCTTCTCTCCTTTCAACTCCACCCATGCGCCTTCATGCTGAAATTTCATAGTATGTTTGCCCCAATCAACTACCATTTCCCCCAAAGAAGCTAACCATGACATGCCAAGAACCAAATCAATGCCCTCTAAATCAAACAAAAAAGCTTCTACTTTCAATTTAATTTTTTCTAACTCCACCTCCATGCCACTACACTTCCCCTTAGAGACCAATTGATACCCATCTCCCAATTTAATCTTCATTGGGCGAGTGTCTTCCATTGGGCAGCCTAAGGTTGCCACCAAATTTTTAGAAACAAAATTATGGGTAACTCCACTATCCACCAAAATGAGGATAGGTACCCCTTTTACTCTGCCTTTGAGCTTCACCGTATGAGCCCTTGAACCATGCTCCTCTTCTAAGCTTTCCAAACTGATGACAGTACATTCCCCATCTATTTCTTCCTCTTCCGTCACTTCAATAGCCACCAAGTTGCCCTCAGCTTCCCCTGCATCTTCTTCATCCAGCACCATCAATCTCAAATGTTTATCAGGACATTGATGGAGTGGATGGAAAGGCCCTCCACACTTGTAACACAATCTTTTCTGTTTTCTCTCCATGAGCTCATTGTAAAACAAATGAGAAATGCCCCTGTCCCTCGGTCCAGCTCGTTTCCTCTCCAGACTGGGCTCAATATTTGACTTGGGCCCAAGAGACCCACCTTTGAAATTGCTTCCCCCACTCGGACCAACCTCTTTGGCCCCACGCACATAGACCCACTCAGAACCTGGATGGCGACCCGGGTTGCTGGACTGGGTTCGAAATGAAGAGCCCGACCCGGATCCGAACCCACTTCGGTTCCCATTTCCTCCCAGCGCATGTCCCCCTTTTCCTCCGATCTCCCTTTCCACCGTCCTCGTCACGTTCATGAGACGCGAACGCGACAAAGGACCCAGCGTGATGAAGCTCCTGACCCGTCCCCTGATTTCCTCCTTGAGGCCATGGAGGAAATACCCCAAGTACTGGTCATCGGGTAATCTTCTTACCTGGGCAATTAGCCGTTCAAAACTTTGGATATAATCATCTACCGAACCCTTTTGCCTGAGGTTCGTTAGTTGTTCGAAGATGTCGCCATCGCCCATACCTCTGTAACGATCGAGCAGCTCTCGTTTCAGCTTCTCCCACGTCAACTCCGCTTCATCATCTAGCAATGAGTTGAAAAAATGGATCGTGGGTCCTTCCATGCACAACTGGGCCAAATTCACCCTCACTTCTGGGGTCGTTTCCTGTACTCGGAAGTAAATTTCAGCTCGTGTGATCCACCCAGCGAGATCGTCACCATCAAACATAGGGAGCTCGACCTTTTTGACGGATTGCCGGAACTCCTCCAACGCGTCGCCCTCTAACCTTTTTAGGCCCGACGAGCTGGAGTCGCCCTTGACTGGTGACCTTTTACCACCACCTTTCTCTTGTTTGCTATTCTCGCCCATGTTCTCCTCCTCTTCTCCCTGAACTCTCTAGCCCAGACACTTCTCCAACAACGCCTTAAGGACCGCGTGGTTTTCATTCGCCTTACTCTGTCTCTCCTCAGCCTGGCTCTGCATTTCGGCCAAGACAGTTTTGAGGTTGTCTAGCTCGACCTCCATAGCAGCTACCTTCGCTTCCATCGCCTTCGCCTTTTGCACTTGTCTCCTCGGTGGCATTCACCGCCTCTATTCTCCCCGTCGCACCGGTCCACTCCCGTATCCGGCAGGTCGGACCAGTTTGATACAAACCAGTAGAATTAAAAGCAATAAAACAGTAACAGCAAGATAGAGAGAAAAGAGATTCGGTATTATTTGCTCAAAAGGAAAATTACAGGGAATGTGTATTCCTCTGCCACAGAGGTAGGCTCCTATAGAGAGCTACTGCCCTCTATCCATAACTAACTTTCCAATTCTTTCAAGATACCCCACTCTATCCCCCCCCACTCAGGTAATAAACCCGTAAGGGTCGTAACCAACTATTGCTTCTCTTCTCTCCTCTTTTCTCTCTCTGCCAGCAAATTACTCTTTTGATTCTCTCTTCTTTTTCCTAGAATAAACCTCCCACACTTTGGGCCTATGTGAAACTTGGCCCAACAACTGGTCATTTGGTTTGCCTAGCTCATCTTGGGCTCTATCAGTATGGTCTCCAAATTTCACCTCTAAGGTAGGAGTAATGCGCTTCTTGCTAAACTTACATTCCATATGCTCCGTTTTACTTCAACTTCAGCAAAAAGCATGCGTTTCCAAAGCTTGTCTCCATATCTCTAACCTCCCATTTGTTTCCTCTTTCGACTCTCCAACTAGGACTATATCATCTGCAAAAAACATGCATCGTAGCACCGGCTCTTGAATGTGCTCAGTAAGCACATCCAAGACCAAGGTAAAAAGATAGGGGCTCAAAGTTGACCCTTGATGCATTCCTATAGTTATAGGAAAATCTTCTGAGGCCCCACCTTGTGTTCTCACTAGTCGCGACCCCCTCATTTATATCCTTAATAGCTCGGATATAGGCAATAAAAACTTTTATTTTCTCTAGGGCCTCCCACAAAATCTCTCTTGGCACCCTATCGTACACCTTCTCCAAATCAATGAAAACCACCTGTAAGTCTTTTTTATCCCTCCGATATCGCTCCATTAGTCATCGTAGCAAGTATATTGCTTCCATGGTCGACCTCCCGGGCATAAAACCAAATTGATTTGCATAATTGCATTAATGTTGGTCTTGTCTTAATCTCCGCTCAATAACCCTCTCCCATAGCTTCATAGTATGGCTCATAAGTTTAATCCCCTATGATTTGTGCAATTTTGTATATCTCCCTTGTTCTTTTAAGTAGGGATTAAAGTGCTTCTCCTCCACTCGTCCGACATTTTCTTAGACCTCATAATCTCGTTAAAAATTGTGAGCCAACTAATGTCTCTCTCTCCTAGACTCTTCCATACCTCAATAGGTATATTATTCGACCCAACTGCTTTGCCATTATCCATCCTTCTTAAAACTTCTTTTACCTCGTGCTCCCGAATTTTACGATAAAAGGTATAATTTTAGTCCTCCTCTCTAGTGTTTATCCTATCAGAGCGCAAAATTTCATGTCCTTCATTTAATAGTTTGTGGAAGTAATTCTTCCATCTTTCCTTAATATCCTGATCCATAACCAAGACTTTACCTTCTTCATCCTTAATGCATTTCGCTTGGTCCTAGTCTCTTAAAACGTTTATCATAATCTTTGCAATGCAATAGCAGAAAAGAAGTTTTATTAAGCAGAGAAGAGGACAGTACAACTAGGGGAGGATAAGATATCCTCCAAAATATACAGACTAGATAAAACATGAAAAAAAAAAAAAACTAAGGAATGCTACTAGATTGCCCAATCTCTTGAGATATCATCTCTAATATCTAATCACTTGCAACCTGTACTCACTTAGCAGGCTGTTTTAGCATTTCTGTGGTGGCATTTTGAGGACACTCGAATTTCTACCTGGAAATAGATGTCTATGCTCAAGTATATTAGATTGTTATGAACTTATGATCATTACTATTTGGGGGTTTGGGTTGTTTTGGTTTAAGACTGTACTGGCATTCTAAATCCTTAGTGGTATTATTATGTGTAGTTTTCAAATTTTCACTACCGGATTGATTCATATCCATCAATTGATGTACTAGCAAAATTGCATGTTGGTAGGCTAAAATTAATATCTTGCATCCAATGACAGCCCTTGCAGGAAATTATGTCAACTTTGGTGTGTTTGAACTATATGGTGATAGAGCTCTATCTGACGCACTCGATGCTGCTCTAAAGATGACACTGTCAATTCCGTTGTCTGATATATTGGCTTATCGGAAGGTAAGCAAACTATTTTCTTGCCATATATTATTATGTACACTCCGTGTTCTTCATTTTATATTTGCATTTATGAGGTGAAGGATATAAAGACTAATGATTGCATGAACTAAGATCTTCTCGAAAAGGTTTCTTGCTTATCTTTGTTTATTATCTAAGAAAACCTCAGGGAAATAGTCATAAAACTAGTGTGTTTTTATTTGCTTATATATTTAAATATACTGTTTATTGATTTACAATATACTGGAGACATTGATGTTTGTGTTTCTATTGGTAGAGTTCCTTTTAATCGTCCTTCATCCATAAGCTGTCTGTATGTAGTGGAATGCTACCCATGTTACGTGTTACGTGTCAAGTCCCACGTCATTTGAGTATGAGTAAAGAACCATTTATAATGACTTGGGCAACCGTCCTCCCATAAGCTAGTTTTTTTGGTGGAGTTGGGCCCGGTTATTCTAATAACCCTCCCTAGTCCTCACCTTTTTGTGGAGGATAGCATCCTCTTCTTTTTTGGTGTAGAAATAAAACCACTCCATTCTCTTTTTAGAAACCCATAAAGGTAAGTGATGATATATGGGTCATTCAATTTTATTATTTCCAATGCTTAGTTGTTTTAAATCCTCTCTTTCTCTCTGCTCTTCCCTTCTGTTTCTTTGTTTTCTATGGAACACTACTTACCTTCACTTCCACTCTCTTCTTTCATATATAGTCAATCACCACTAGTACTAGTTCCAGTCAATCCCCATCTACACATCCTCCAAGGATGTGTTGGGTGGTGCAAAATCCTTTCTCTATTTGCCTCCCTTCCCCAGCTCTCTCTGCTGTATACTCACAGTATCTAGCAATTTGAAAAAATAAACCATCCATACAGATTTTGCACCACCCAACAAATCAGTAACATGTTATGCCTCCATGGAAAACCTTAACCCACTGTTGCATAACAAGCAAATCAATGTAGAACATGTAAAAGCCAGAAGATGAGAATGTACTTGTGACTATTGCTATAAGTATGCTGTTTGTTATTAACTATATTCAAGTATAATCAGAATGGGCTGTGAGACTTACTGAAGCATGTTCCTTTTCAGATTGTACGCGCCTGTAGAGTTTTAATGATATATGATTTTTTTTCTGCCAGCTTGCCAAATACTGTTAAGGCAAACCTCACTTGGCTTCGCTTTTATGCAGTTAACAAGGGCTTATTTTGCATTCTTGGAGGTTTTGTTCAACAGCCACATCACTTTCATATTGAACCTGGACACAAACACCTTTATGCATATAGTTGGGTCCCTTGAGTCTGGGCTTAAAGGCTTGGATACAAGTATCTCATCACAGGTTATGGCAGACGTTTCTCATTTGCATCTTCTTCCTGTCTTCAGATTAAATCATATTTTTCCTAAGCAATTTTTTTGTGGGATTCTGTTGCTTTAAGTATTATGTATTTGGTTTCTCTTGACTGCCTTTGTCCAACTCTTTTAATTTCTGGTTACAGTGTGCATCTGCTGTTGATAATTTGGCTGCTTTCTATTTTAACAACATCACTATGGGAGAGGCTCCAAATTTACCAGCATCTGTCAATCTTGCTCGTCATATTGCAGAGTGCCCCAATCTGTTTCCAGAAGTATGATTTCTTTATCTTTTTATCTTTTAATTTTATTACTCACTATTCAGTGAAAAGGTCATAAATTTTGCTCTAAAAATTTTATAAAAATATTTGTCTGGAATCTGGAATAATTTGACTGTACTTAATACCTAATAAGTCTTCATTACTCTAATTTTCACATATTAATTCTTTGCAAACCCTCAAATATAGGAGTTATATGACGTATTTGAACTTTTTAGTGTGCATAACTTATTTAAAAATGCCTCCTAGATCCAGAAAGCAAACTACGATTTTAGTTAATGAATCATTCTCATCTTATTCTTTTTTCCTTCGGTGAAACTGGGAGTCGGTGACCATTTGTCTGAGGGTTATTTGACTTGGGTGTCTCTTTTGCATACTAAGATTTTGAAGACCCTATTTGAGATCATATTGTTTGAAGACTGTGGCAACCAGTGGAGTCTGAGCAGGCCAATGTTGAGCTTGATACTTATTAGTGAGCAGGTGATGGACCTTCTAAATCTGTGTTCTATTCTCATTAAATTTACTGCAAGCTTATATACGTAACAAGCTTGGTGCATATGATATATAAGGCTCTAGGTTGAGGTTGAGTGTTACTATATTAGACGAGTATTTACTGTCCAGCTAATTAGTGCTGTAGTTTAGGGGTTGATTCTTCCTGTAATTAATACTATACCTGCATGTGTAGACTGATTAGTCACACATTTCCAGCCATACTCTATTTGATTCTTATTTGACATATGTCAAACTGAGAGTTGTCATTTACTTGCAGATATTCTCAGATTTGAAAGCTCAAATCTTGTCATCACAGGTTTTGTCCTTCTCCCCTAACTTTGAAGTTGGATTTTAGATTTTTTTATTACTTATTGTTTTTTATCAGGGTACGGATCCCGTATAACAAAAATATTGAGGATGTATGGCTGACAATTTTTATGTTATGACTGAAGACAATCCAACAAATTTTTTATTTAACATTTGGCAATATATCAAAGTGGTAACAAACACCAGCTTATAGAAGCCTATACTGGTTCAGTTTTTTAAAACTATTATAATATCTTACATTTATTAATATTACCATAACTCTTTTAATTGTGTGTATTTGAGTGGTTGGAACCGTGGTTTGTGTTGTTCCTACTATGTTCACGTATGTAACTCAGGTTGGTTATCTTTTGCAGCCAATGGATCACCATCAGCGACTCTCTCTGTGTTTTGATAAACTTATGGCAGATGTTACTCGAAGCTTAGATTCAAAAAACAGGGATAAGTTTACTCAGAACCTGACCATATTTCGGCATGAGTTCCGTGCCAAATAAGTCAAATCTATCGGAAGGAGTGAAATATGAGAACGGTTGGTGTTTTTCAGTGGTATCTTGGAATCGTATCATGGAAGAAGCGACCACTTTATGCGGATTCTACATTTTGGTCTTGTATGAAAGAAATGTATTCTTTGTAATTACAATTCATGGAGTGGGGAAGATCAGTTGTGTACTTTGGTGGTACAGTATAGTTCTCTTTGTACCCAGATTTGGGTGATTCAAAGTTCACAGATGATAGAGAAGATTTGGCAGATTTAAGGAAGTGATCTGGAAAAAACAGGGGAAACAGGTGAAAGTGGAAAAGGGATGAGGCGGGAAACGCCTGAAATGTAGAGTGCTCGGGTTAGATATATTCTTTTTAGAACACTTGTACATTCTTACCGATCATTGTTTGAGACATGGTAGTTAGTATGTGATACTTTGTATAATTGATTTCTTTGTACTCCTAGTCAAAGCCAAAAAAGAATAGGAAGAATGTGTTTAAATGAAGATAGAATCATAGAAGAGAACATTCTTATTGGAGTCCATCATTTTACTCTCTTAAATCTCGAACTCGTCTTCGAATGTTGTTTTGTAACTAAATCACCTAATTAAGGTGTTGTCTTAAACGGCTATTTCTAAGATCCTTTTTTTCTTCAGAGGATCAAACCACCAATATTTTTAAAAGCCTTGATTTATAGTAATAAAAATAAATAAAAATTTAGGGTTTAATATAAATCAACATTTCATATTTGGTTATACACTCCTCGGGTCGGAGGATCTAAAACTTGTGTCTGAAATGTTTGAAGAAAATTAAAGCTTGCAATTTCTAGCAGAAAATCTGTGAACAAATGCAAGTTCATGCACGTCCGGTTAACCATCCCATCGTCGTCATGTGGCTGTCGGACCATCGAGGCTAGTATTGCAATTGTCAAGGCAACAATAACCTAAGTTTGGTCGTTCCTCGTTGACATCCCCTCCCGTAATTGTAGCACAAAATTGAAGATGAAAACATATCTAGTATAAGATAATAAAATATGTAGAAGGTTAAAATATATTTTTACTCTTTTATTTTATTTTTTGGATTCGATTTGGTCTTCTACCTTTAAAAAGATCTATTTTAGTCCTCTAAGTTTCAAACCTTAGTCTCAATTGGCGAGTTGGCACGTATGTGTTGGAACCACATAGGAGAATCAAATTGAATCCAAAAAATAAGATGAAGAATCAAATCGAAAGTTTAGTCATTCTTTCCCAATGGGTCCTTTTCTCCGATAGGTCTTCTTTTCGAAGGGTTGCAGACAGTTATTGATGACCATTTCCCAAGATTTACACATATTGCAAGTTATCCAATGACTGTGAATTGTGTTGCATTTAAAATTTTAGGCTAAAATATTATTTTGATCCCTTAACTTATTTTTTTAGGTTCAATTTGGTCCCTTAACTTATCTTTGTTAACACAAGTTAGTCCTCTCCGTCAATGACATAAGCAAAAGTGACAAAAGTACTATATATGTTAACAACTTAAAGGACCAATTTGAAATTCATTTAAAATTTAAGAGATCAATTTGAAACTCATTTGTTTATGTCATTGATAAAGAGGACTAACTTGTGTTAACAGAAACAAGTTAAGAGACCAAATTGAAACTTTTAAAAGTTAAGGGACCAAATTGAAACTAAAAAATAAGTTAAGGGATCAAAATGGTATTTTAGCCAAAATTTTAAAAATTGATATTATCACTAGAAATGTCAATTTGTAATGGTTCCTTAATACCACCATTTTTATTAAAAAGGGATGTTTTCTGGAGAAACGTCTTGGCCGTAGTTTGAATAAGTCTTTTTTTTATCAAACTGACTCACTTTTATAAATTATTTATCAATATAACTTTGTTTTGATACTATTTATCAAACTAACCCACTTTTAGCCACGTGGCATTTTTTATTATTTTTTCTGACACTGGAAAATGTTACTTTGACTAGCGTTTTCTAAAAACGCTACTATCAATAGCGTTTTTACTAGATTGTGTCACGTGGCACAATCTGGCTCGCTGTAAAAAAATTTAAAAATTTTATGTTTAGCGTTGGCCGACGCTAGACGCTAAAAGCCGACTCTAGAGGTGTCACCCGTCTGAAGCTGAAGATTTTCACCCGTCTGATGATTTCACTCGTCTGATACATTTCTTCACCCGTATCAGGCCAACACCAAACATAAAATTTTTAAATTTTTTATAGCGAGCCAAATTGTGTCACATGACACAATCTAGAAAAAACGCTCATCAAAGTAGAGTTTTTTAGTATCAGAAAAAAAATAATAAAAAATGTCACGTGGCTAAAAGTGGGTTAGTTTGGTAAATAGTTTCAAAACAAAGTTATATTGGTAAATATTTTCTAAAAATGAGTCAGTTTAATCAAATACCCTTTCAATAGATTGTTTCCCAGAAGATTGATACTTCCTCTTTTGCCGATGTGCTCCTGATGGTTTGTCTTTGGTCCATCCCCTCTACTTATGGTCCTCATATTTTGCCTATGCCCTCCATGAAATAACCAGCTTTTGCATAAATGAGATCAAAATGGAAAAGACATAGATGAACCCTAAAACAAATAAAACAATTTCATTACTCACCTGGCGTGAGGTCTGTATGTTATAATTCTCTAAGATTCTCAATAATAGAAAACTATCATACTCATAAAATGATCTTGAAATCTATGATTCTCACATAAGAGTAAATGATACTTACCTCCTTGATCCATGAGTAAATGACAAGAAGAAGATATTCTCCAATTCCCAATCTATCTCTTCCCTTTTGCTTTCCTTCTCACACTCTTTCTTGATGGCAATGGTAGAGAGAACATTAATGGGAGAGATAGAATCCAAGATATTAAATATGATAACTTCCATCAAATTATCAATTAGTTACAGGAAGTTTTCAACTTCCCACAATAACCAATAGGTCCCTTACTTTATTTAATTACATTCAGGCCCATTACTTTATTTCACATGAGTCACATTAATTAATTAATTTATTTAATTTTTTTCAACATTCTCCCACTTGACTCATGTGTTATTGTGACACTTAAATACATCAATTATGATGTGCATCAACGGACCTTACATACATTGGTTCCATCATTAACCATAATTAAGAATATAAACTAATAAGAGTCATGGCGGTCATATGTTATTAAATCAACACACTTCCTTCCATGTACTACTATATTAGCCTTTTCTCCTCAATATGATCTTGAAATGAGAAATCCATAATGGGTTCAAACATAATGTCATTATCAAGAACATAATCTGTTTTCAACATCATCAATTACATGCATATACATAAGTAGAAAACAGAAAATTCAGAAACTTACACATTAACGAGCTCAGAGTGTCAAACATACATCAATAATGAAATAAAACATTACAATTCAACATTTGCTAGCAGACATAATGCCTATATTCTCAACATGATCAGCAAATATTTTGGGCGACAACTTAAAGGGTCAGCTATCATAAGGTTAGTACTAATATGATTAATTGACACCCTATGTTTCTGAACTTCTTCTTTAACGGCAAAGTATTTCAATTCCATATGCTTAGCACCCTTAGAATACTTGTCGTTCTTAGAAAAGAAGACTGCTGCGGAATTATCACAATAAATTTTCAATGGCCTAGCAATACTGTCGACTAGTCCAAGTCCTGAAATAAAGTTTCGCAACCAATTAGCCTGAGTCGTGGCCTCAAAGCATGCCACAAATTCAGCCTCCATGGTGGATGCAGTAATGACTGACTGCTTCGCACTCTTCCATGATATCGCTCCTTGGCTAAAAGATACACATAGCCAAATGTGGACTTTCTAGTATCCACACAACCAGCAAAGTCTGAATCTGTGTACCCAATCACCTCAAGGTGATCAGATCTCCTATAAGTAAGCATGCGATCCTTCGTTCCTTGCAAGTATCTCAAAACTTTCTTTGCAGCTTTCCAGTGATCTAATCCTGGATTACTCTGGTATCTATCCAGCACTCCAACTGCAAAACTAATATTTGGCCTTGTACATGTCTGTGCATACATCAAACTCCCAACAACAGATGCATAAGGAATCTTTTCCATCTCCTTCTGTTCCAAATCATTCTTTGGACATTGCATGAGACTAAACTTATCTCCTTTCTGAATTAGAACGAGAGATGCCGAGCACTTATTCATTCTAAATCTCTCTAAAACTTTATTAATGTATGCTTTCTGAGACAAACCTAACAATCCACGTGATCTATCTCGGAATATTTCTATTCCGATCACATAGTTTGCCTCTCCCATATCTTTCATTTCAAAGTTATTAGAGAGAAAATTCTTAGTCTCACGTAATAGACCAAGATCATTAGTTGCAAGCAAGATATTATCAACATACAGAATCAGAAATATAAACTTACTCCCACTGACCTTTTGATATATACATCGATCAACAATGTTTTCCTTAAATCCAAAGGAAACAATAGTATCATTAAACTTGAGATGCCATTGTCGGGAAGCTTGTTTAAGTCCGTATATTGATCTCTTAAGTTTACACACCATATGTTCCTTTCCTTCTTCTATGAATCCCATTGGTTGATCCATATAAACATCTTCCTCTAAATTCCCATTTAGAAAGGCAGTTTTCACATCCATTTGATGCAACTCTAAATCATAATGAGCTACCAATGCCATGATAATTCTGAAGGAATCTTTCTTGGAAACCGATGAAAAGGTTTCCTTGTAGTCAATACCATCTTTCTGAGTAAAACCCTTAGCAACAAGTCTGGCCTTGTAACGTTCAAGGTTGCCATGAGAGTCACATTTAGTCTTAAAGACCCATTTACACCCAACTTTCTTGCAACCTTCAGGCAATTCCACAAGGTCCCAGATATCATTCTGTTCCATGGATTTAAGCTTATCTTTCATAGCATCTAACCATTTATCAGCATTATCACTATTAATGGCTTGTGAAAACGAAACTGGATCATCATCAATTCCTAAGTCGTTTTCCGACTCTTGTAGATATACCACATAGTCATTAGGAATAGCAGATCTCCTTTCTCTTTGGGACCTTCTTAATGCTATTTCTTGTGGTTGTTCTACTATAGGTTCATTATCAACCTCGGGCTCATTAATTTGTTGTTCTTCTTGATTATTATGCGGTACAACATGAGGAACAACAACTTGAGTAGTAGGAACACAAGTCAAAGGGACTTGTATTCTAACTTCCCTAATCTCCACATTTTGTGAAGCTTCACTCCCACTGGTTTCACCATTCTCAATAAATTTAGCATTTCCAGTCTCAACAATTCTTGTACTATGGGTAAGACAATAGAATCTAAACCCCTTAGACTTTTCTGGATAACCAATGAAATATCCACTGATTGTTCTTGCATCTAGTTTCTTTTCTTGTGGATTATAAATCCTTATTTCTGCCTGGCAACCCTAGACATGCAGGTGCCTTAAACTAGGTTTCCTACCTGTCCACAGTTCAAAAGGTGTCTTTGGAACTACCTTACTAGGAACCCTGTTCAACAAATACATAGCAGTCTTTAAGGCATACATCCACAATGATAAGGGTAAAGATGCATTACTTAACATACTCCTAACCATGTCCATTGAGGTTCGGTTATGCCTTTCTGATACACCATTTTGTTGCGGTGTACCCGGCATTGTGTATTGAGCACATATGCCACTCTTTTCTAGGAACTTAGCAAATGGACCAGGGTGTTGTCCATTTTCATCATACCTTCCGTAATACTCACCACCTCTATCAGACCTAACGATTTTCACCTTTTTGTCTAATTGCCTTTCAACTTCATTTACATAAATTTCCAAGGCATGCACTGCTTGAGACTTCTCATGCAGTAAGTAGACATATCCATAATGTGAATAATCATCAATAAAGGTGATAAAGTACTTTTCTTTACCGAAAGAATTGACATCAAAAGGTCCACATATATCGGTGTATACTATTTCAAGAAGCTGAGTGCTTCTTGTGGCACCTTTCTTTGTGTGTTTTGTTTGCTTTCCTTTAATACAATGCACACAAATATTAAGGTCAGTAAAATCCAATTCTGGAAGGGCTTCATTCTTTACTAGTCTTTCCATTCTCTCCTTGGAAATATGACCCAAACGCTTATGCCACAAATAAGCAGAACGTTCATTCACTAAACTACGTTTAGTGCCAACATTATGATGCAAGGTCATAAGAGTTTCAGCATATAAATTATCAAGATTCAATTTATATAAACCATCACAAAGTATACCAGATCCAATCATAAAGGTATGCTTATACAAACTGAAACATCCATTACCAAATTTAAAAGAGTATCCAGCAACATCTAGTTTAGACAAAGAAACTAAATTCCTAGAAATATTAGGTACATACAAAGTTTCAAACAAATCTAAATGATGTCCAGTGTCTAGGATTAAACGATAAGTCCCGATAGCTTCCACTGGAACTTTCACTCCATTCCCCAGGAAGACAAACTTCTCATTTGGGCTTATGGTTTGGATTGTATGGAATCCCTGCATCGTATTAGAAACATGAGTTGTACATCCAGAATCAATCCACCAAGTATTATGTGGAAATTCAGTTAAATTTGATTCAAAACATACTAAAGCATTAAGCTTACCTTTATTGTCGAACCAAACCTTACGTTTTTGGGCAATCCTTCTGGAAGTGTCTAGATTTCCCATAGAAATGACATTTGTCATTCTTTTCCTTCTTCTGGATCTTAACGGAGGACTCATTTATCTTCAGCGGTCCTTTCCCCTTTCCATGTTTCGTATCAGCTTTCTTACCAGCTCCTTGATGGTTCATATAATGGATTAAGTGACTTCCTTGATTCTTAAGTCTCGTTTCTTCTTGAGCCAACATACTATGCAGTTCATGCACATTCCATTTATCTTTCATGGTGTTGTAGCTCATTTGGAACGAGCCATACTCAGACGGTAATGAGTTCAGAATGAACTGCACAAGGAAATTCTCATCCACTTCCATTCCCAATGACTTAAGTCTTGCTGCAATATTTGTTATTTCAATGACGTGCTCATGCATTGTACGAGAACCATCAAACTTCATGGTCGTTAAAGTACCCATTAATGTCCCAGCAAGAGACTTGTCAGCAGTTTGGGAGCGCTCTTCCACATTCTTCATAAATTCTTTTGCACTTTCAGTTTTGGGAAGAGCAGACTTGATGTTACTTGCTATGCTCATTCGCATAAACATTAAGCTAAACCTGTTTGACTTTTCCCAAGCCTTATAATGGGCTATTTCTTCATGGCTACTATCATCAGTAATAGCAGCAGGTTTCGCAACTTGAAGAGCCAAATCAAGATCCATTACACCAAGGTGAAATTGGATTTATTCACTCCAATCAGAGAAATTCAGCCCATTAAAGGTTGGAACAGACATAGCATGCGAATGTAATGACATAGGAGTAGATACTGCAATTAACACATGCCTAACATTAATATTTTGAGTCATAAAATAACATATAATACAGATTCAGTAAATAAAACATTAAACGTTCAATGCACATCAATGTTCTCCTTTGAGTGATACATCAATGTACAACAAACATAATGATGCTAATAAAACCAACATTATCAGGCAATGAAATATACACTAACTAGAAATATATTTATTATCTTTGGATATATAAATAAAACTAATATTGCATTCACATTACCAACAATCATGTCCATTAATTATAAGAACAACTAATCAACCTTTGGGTGATTCATAAATGCCTTATAACAATGAACTTCAATTTACCCATAAACAAAAAAACATCCTGTCATTTATAGCATCCATTCTATGGGTAACTGATATTAAACATCATTAATTTGGAATCAAATAAACATGCAAGTTTGATCACTTTGGTGATTAATAAATTTCTCATACATTCAATCCCAAAAATATAATTACTTCGTAAACAATCACATATATATATATATATATATATATATACAATTCAATATATATAAATCCTGCTCATGAATACGGTCCATATTCCCGATTCCAAGAGGTATTCCAAAATGAATTCACAGAGGAAAGAAATCGGGAATTAGACAAAAGTATTTCACGATTCTTAAGTTGGGAACTTTTGAAAGATCACATGCAGTAAATAACCTTTATTCAAAAAAAAAAAAAAATAGCATGTATAAGGAAGAATAAAACTTTATCCATATTTCAGTAAGACATGTGGACCTCCAATAGAAAGTATCGTAATTGGACTCCAATTCATCATCATGAAATTATATAATTATCAACAATTACTCATCGTCAACTGTAAATCACTAATTTGCAAAAAATAAACGATAATGACAATGTGCAGCGGAAGTAACGCAATGAACAATTTCTAATTTTCATAATTAGGGATCATAAAAATTTGGGAAAACCAAAACATTATCAATGGAGAATCACAAATTTCACAATCTTGCTCTGATACCACATGTAAGTTATAATTCTCTAAGATTCTCAATAATAGAAAACTATCATACTCATAAAAGGATCTTGAAATCTATGATTCTCACATAAGAATAAATGATACTTACCTTCTTGATCCATGAGTAAATGGCAAGAAGAAGATATTCTCCAATTTTCAATCTATCTCTTCCCTTTTGCTTTCCTTCTCACACTTTTTCTTGATGGCAATGGTAGAGAGAACATTAATAGGAGAGATAGAACCCAAGATATATAAATATGATAACTTCCATCAAGTTATCAATTAGTTACTGGAAATTTTCAACTTTCCACAATGATCAATAGGTCCCTTACTTTATTTAATTACATTCAGGCCCATTACTTTATTTCACATGAGTCACATTAATTAATTTATTTATTTATTTAATTTTTTCCAACATCACCTGGAGTGAGGTCAAGCAGAGAGTGTTCAATAAAGTGGGTAGCCGCCTGATAATTCAAGGTAGTAGAAGGTTGCAGTGGAGCATTAGAAAAAAAATAGTTGAACCGATGCAACATGCTAACCACTCCAATTTAATTCATTACAAAAATGCAACATGCTTCATTTTTAAGTTGAACAATCAAACTAAATGGAACCGATGAATAAATGCATTGTAGATTATTTAGAAAAAAAAGAAAGAAACATAGAAGAAGCTTTTTGAAACATCAAAGAAAGAATCTCTTCTTCTTCCGTCAAGAATTCTTCCAATAATTTTTCTGAATTTAAACCCCTGCTTCTGTGTGTCTAGATGTGATCCCAGCGGGCTCAAGTGCGTGAAGAGTACATCTTTCAATTTGGTAGTCCATGGTTATCTGCAATCCTTGGGGAAGAAGACTCATTGGAGAAGACATATCGACGGAAGAAGGACTAAAATTTTGATTTGATCATTTATCTCATTTTTTTTTATTCGATTTGATCCTCCCACGTGTCAATTCATGTTTATATATTATCATTTAACTATCACTTACATTAAAATTAACGTCGTTATTAGGTGAAGGAAAAAGGTAAGATTGACTAACGTCTGAGACTTAAAGGACCAAAACGAAATTTTTTAAAGATATAGGACCAAATCGAATTTAAAAAAAGAGATAACGGACCAAAATTAAATATTATTTTTTAATATCTTAAATATACTATTTAACTATCAATTTCTAATGAAAAATTATTTTTTTATTCTTTAACCACCTTATAGCAAAATCTTTATTATATTAAATATTAATAAATAATAAATAGTAGGTTAAATACTACTTTTGGTTCCTTATTTTTATTTTATTTTTCGTTTTGATCCTTTATTTATTATTTTTTTCGATTTGGTTCCTTATTTTGCAAAGTCATACCAATGTGATCCTTCTTTTATTTTTTGTTTCGAAATGGTCCTTTATTTTACAAAAATTAAACATATATGGTACCTTATTTTACAAAAGTTATATTAATGTGATCCTCCTCATATCACAATTTAAAATGAAAAAATCATATTGAAACCAAAAATAAAGATGCGGGACCAGATCAAAAAAAATAATAATAAAAGAGGGCCAAATCAAAAATTAAAAAAAAATAAGGGATCAAAAGTGATATTTAACCTAAATAATATTTATATAGATATATGCAAAAGTAGGTGTCGTTTTGGGCGAGGCTAAGGTGGCATTTGAAAATCTATCTGTATTTTCTTATCATCTGATCTTCGCCTTCCATTTCCATTAGAGAGAGAGAGAGAGAGAGAGTCCAAAATGGTTGCTGCTGCTGCTAGAGTAGGGTTCACCTTAGGGCTATGGAGCTCAAGCATGCGTTCTCGAAGACCTCCAACTTCTTCTTCTTCTTCTTCGTCTTCGTCTCATTCTCCTTCCTTCACAATGGCCGTATCCATCGACGAGAAGACCAAGAAGAATCTCACTCTTCGCAAATCCGAAGATGCTATCGCTGCTGCCAAGGTTCCCCCAAAATTCAATTTGGGATTTATTTCATTTTTTATTATTAGAATTAGAATTAGAATTAGAGTGAGTGGTTGATTATTTGTTGATTTGTTGGTTAGGAATTGATGCCTGGAGGCGTAAACTCTCCTGTGCGTGCCTTTAAATCAGTGGGTGGGCAACCCATTGTGATTGATTCAGTGAAGGGTTGTCGTATGTGCGACATTGATGGCAATCACTACATTGACTACGTCGGTTCTTGGGGCCCTGCCATTATTGGTCATGCCGATGATCAGGTTTCTTTTCTTCTACTTATTATTATTTTGTTCCTCATGCACATAGCAACAGCTGCTGCTTTGTAATTGTATTATTAATATCATCACTTTGTTGTTAATCACAATGTTTTAGAAACCTATGATCAATTGCAGGGTAATGGGGTGGGGGAACATGATTGATGATCCATTCAATTCTTAATTGCTTTTGGGGTTACTCTGTCTGAGATACTCCATATTAGCATGCCTGCCTAGTTTATCCTTCAAAGTTCAAACTTTACTTTGTAGCAAAAGGTTATATTTTTATTATGTAATTATTACAGGTGCTTGCAGCTCTAGCTGAAACAATGAAAAAAGGAACCAGCTTTGGTGCACCTTGCCTGCTGGAAAACACTTTAGCTGAGATGGTTATCTCTGCGGTACCGAGCATTGAAATGGTTCGATTTGTTAATTCAGGCACAGAAGCTTGCATGGGCGTGCTCCGCCTCGCTCGCGCTTTTACTGGAAATGAGAAGATCATCAAGTTTGAAGGCTGTTACCATGGCCACGCTGATCCTTTTCTTGTGAAGGCAGGTAGTGGAGTTGCCACCTTAGGACTTCCTGACTCCCCTGGTGTTCCTAAAGCTGCCACTTCCGAAACCCTTATAGCCCCCTTCAATGACTTCTCAGCTGTTGAGAAGCTCTTTGAGGCTAACAAAGGAGAGATAGCAGCAGTTATCCTTGAACCTGTAGTTGGAAACTCAGGTTTCATTCCTCCTAAACCTGATTTTCTTAGTTTCTTACGCAAAATCACCAAGGAGAACAACTCCCTTCTCGTCTTTGATGAAGTTATGACTGGATTTCGTTTGTCATATGGAGGTGCTCAAGAATATTTTGGAATCACTCCTGATTTAACAACTCTAGGAAAAATCATTGGTGGTGGTCTGCCGGTAGGCGCTTACGGAGGGAGGAGGGATATTATGGAGATGGTGGCACCAGCTGGACCTATGTACCAGGCCGGGACCTTGAGCGGGAACCCTTTGGCCATGACTGCAGGCATACAGACATTGAAGCGTATCAAGGAGCCAGGAACTTATGAATACTTGGACAAAATTACAGGTGAGCTTGTTCAAGGTATCATCAATGCTGGGAAGAGGGCAGGGCATGCAATATGTGGTGGGCATATAAGTGGAATGTTTGGGTTTTTCTTCACAGAAGGACCTGTGTACAATTTTACAGATGCCAAAAAAAGTGATACAGCCAAGTTTGCTAAGTTCTTCTGGGGAATGTTAGCGGAAGGTGTCTATTTAGCACCTTCACAGTTTGAGGCTGGGTTCACCAGCTTGGCACATACTTATGATGACATAAAAAAGACGATAGCTGCTGCTGAGAAGGTTTTCAGGGAGATCTGAATTTTAATTTGTCTCATTGCTAATTGAGGTTTTTTTATCGTGATTTTTACTTTATTGAAAACTAGTTTTGTAGGTCAATTTAGACTGTTATTATGGCAGTTGCGTTGATTGTAACCTGTATCATTATCGCATCCTATATCAATCTACTCATCGTACTATTTTTATTTTAAGATGTAAGCCACTTGATGTGAAGCACGATGTGTCCGTTTCTGTATTCTTAGGGTTCCAACATATTTTTTCTGCATGCACATTACCGTTCCCATGCATATTAGTAACCAACACAATGATGAAGCAAAACAAAAGGATAGGGGAACATCTTAACGTGTGTTGAACCGCTGATATTTTTATAAAACAATTACTAACGAAGTTGTTAAATTATGACCTCAAATGTATCACAACCTTCACACGAAATATATAATGCAGTTAAATTAAATTCTGTCTTTATACAAAATCTGGGTTTCAACCTGCAGCCTCTGTCAAAATGCTCTGAATGGGCTTCAGCCAGCCGGTCTCGCAAAAAGTCCAAATTAAGCTGAAATTTCAGAAGAATGAGATTATGACTAGTAGTTAAAAACGAAGTATGATAGCATCAACAGTGGTAGATATGGCTGCTCTGTTATGTTATTTGAAATTGTTAAAATGATGGCAGGATAGAAACCACCCTTTCTTCTCTAAAAGCGAGTAAAAACTGGTTTGGTGAAAGAAAATGGGGTCATGACAAAGGGAGGAAATATAAGTACCTCGTTGGCTTTGTTTAGTCGAAGTTCACAATGCGTGCAATATATGAGATTGTGATCCTCTTTAAGCTCTCCTTGCTTACATATAGGACACCAAATCTGCTCTCTATGAACCTATAATCAATTTTCATAATCAGATAACATAATTTATTCCAATTAAACGAAAAATGAAAAGGTTACTTTGTATTTTTTATGTTGAAAACAAAAAGAAAATTAGATAACAAAACAGTCTTTTCTAGTAGGTGGGGTTGGCTCTATGGATCAAACAACATCATCATGTTCCGTCATGAAATACTGTGAAGACACCATAAATAAATAAATAGACATTTGTTTGCAACATAGCACAGAAACAACATCCAGGAGATTAATTCTATAATCAATGCCATGTGGACATGTCACTGAAAATGATGTGAGAAGCCAGAAAGCAAAAGTGCCCATGATACTTGAGCTTTGGTTTGTCTTAAAGATATTGGTGGCAGAAAAACCATGCTTAAGTCTAAATGCAGAATTAAAGCCTACTAAGCTTGCAGTTACTGAGAGTAGCCAATATCTAATTAGAAGACAATGTAGGCATTATCTATAACCCGTCATTTTTTATCATCCTCCATAATTAAGCATAACGTGGTCATGTGAATTCTTTACCTTATCTGCATTTAGCTGCATATGCTCATAAACCGCATGAGCCAAGTACTCATCCACTTCATCTTCCCAAATTTCAATTCCACTTTCAAACTCTGCAGGGAGATAAGAATAAGCTCCATATCAAAAGCAGGCACGAGTTAAAGCAGTTTTAACAGCGAAGTAAACCTACAGCTATAAGCCCACAAGCCACTTTTATAGATTTTCTTAATTGCTTTAGTGTTGCTTCTGTTTCCATCTCCTCTTCTGGCATAATCCAGTACTACCCAAGTTTACAAGAGAACATTTTTCATTTTCTTCATGTTTCACCGTTCATAGAGAAATAATGTTTTTCAAAGGAAGTTTTTCCATTAATAGCTCTCTCTTTGCAACTCCTGTTATGAGTCCCTATTCTCGTTCATCTCTCAAGCTGACAAACTCAAAGATCAAAAACATGGTTCACCCATTTCTGTATTTAGAAAAACCAACCAATATAAATAAATAAAGTAAATTGTCTTTGGGATGTTGCTGAATCATTTTGCCCATCAGTTTTAAAAGGAATAATGGAGCTGATACATTTGAACTTGAAGAAAGGAAAGGAAAACTGTTGAATTCAAATTAACTTTCAATGTTAGATCTAAAAAAACGTCAATGCCCCTCCCTATCCCGAAAAAAGAAGAGATAAAAAATAACAAATAAAAACAGTTTTAATACATGCAATGAAATCACATTCACATGGTGTGGAGGTCATTGTTGAGGCTGAGCCGCTGATGATGAAGCATCCTAAAGAGATATTAAATAACAAGGAGGGTGATAATGATATACAGCTAAAAGTTAAAACAAACACACACCCTAGACGGATTGGTAGAAGAAAGTTATTACAGAGATAAACTAATGTCTGATTAGTAAAAAAAATCAAAAAATCAGATGAAGCAAAATTTCAGACAGCACTATCTAATAGCTATCCCAGAAATGGTTAAACCTTTGAATGTTCTCATATCATTATAAGACACCTTCAACCCCATATTAGTTTACTCCTACTAAAATACATTTCTGGAAGATCTCAAGAAACTTTGAAATGGGTAAAAAGGATGCTTAACCTTTTATGACTGGTTCAGATTTGAGATCTTCATAAAATATCCTTTGCATTTCTAATAGTATCTCTTCACATTCACCCTGGTAAGCATTATGAATACCATCGTACTCCCATAAAAGATCATCCATCTTGCAGTCAGAAATTGAAATCTTCATTGAGTTATCTAATGGTGAGTCTTTCATCTTCTCGAGTTCATCAGATACAATATCCTGGAATGCAGATCTTACAATATCCTGCAACCAAGTAATGATCCAAATGTTTTAAATGCAAATAGAAGTGCGGGGTAATCTTACGCAACTAGAGGTCCTTCGAGTTTTGTGAGGTCATGTTTAGAACAACGAAAATTTGAGTAATAAAGCAATAAAATGGTATACAATTACAAAATATATTAGTGAAAGGTATCGGCCAGATAGGGTAAAAGTAGAGAGGGCTAGAATGAGAGAAAGAAAGAGAGAAATCTTGGATGAGAAGGATGTGTCTTGTCTTCATTGAGTAGCTTTGAGTTCTAACAATCATTTATAGTGTATGTATACAATTACTGTGGAGTCTATAACAGAAAATATGCCAGCTGCACAAACTCCTAATGATACAGTTTGATATAAACAAACTTCACATAACAATTATCATATGTTCGTGTAGGCAAGTTGATGATTAATAAACAGAACAGGAAAAAGAATCATAGAAAAAACAGCTGAAATTATGAAAGGAAAAGAAAGAGATAGAACCTGTTGGTGTTGATTGTGATTGCATGATAGAGAGGTTGGCAATCTCATTTTCCAGAGCAAGCGGGTTCTGTCTTGTCGCACCCTTTTGTAGCAATTCTCCCTCAACTGCAACCAAATATAAAACAAATCAACCTTTTCTGGTTCTGGGAATGGATACATTACATTAACATAACAAAGAAAGCAACTGAACTTACCAAATTGACGTGTGAAAATAAAAATAAAAGGAAGACAAGAAAAGTATTGGAAAAGCAAGAACGTTAGAAAGGGAATGGAATAGTGAAGAAGGGACCTTGTGTTTCCAGAATTGGTAGTTGTTGAATTGAGATTCGGATTTGAGAGATGTCCGACTTGCATTCCCATTCTGCTTCGGACTTGACTCTCTGCCTTCCTCCATCCCTCTCTCAATCACGCTAGGTTGCGCTTTCGACTCTCTCCCAATCTTAGGTAAAATTAGTTCTTCCTTTTCTCCTCAAACTTTTTTATAAGTTAGTCCTTTATGTTTTTTATATGGAAGATTAGAGCGTATAGTTTGGATATCATATCCTTATTTATGTGATTCAATCAGATGGTAAGAATTTAATCTCATATGATATTCACATGAGTTAATTAATTGAGATGACGCATTCTGATTAGATATAGGGATACCAAAACCTTTTACTTTTTAAGAATACCATAACAACGCCCTTTTTATAAATAAAAAATATCGACTCCAGACATTTTACTAATAAAAAATTTCAAATGACATTCAAAATAATTATTTTAAGGATATTGTAGTCATATCAGAAACTACTTTAAATATCATTTTGAAACTAAAATGTCACCGATTTTCATTTTCCATTTCTTGTCCACCAAATATGTCTCCCAGTTTTTGGAGGGACCCGTATAGACCTTTAATCTATATTTTCTATTAGACCTTTAATTTTTTATAAATGAACAATATTTAACCATGTAATTCAATTTCCCTTTCTACTCTCTTCTTCTTTACTTTCTCTCTTCTTTTTCTTCCTTCCATTTTTTGAATTGTTATCCATTATCTCACCCTCTCGCTAACCCAAATTTTATTTTCTCTCTTCTTCGATTTGATTCAAAATGTATATTTTGTCACCAATTAATTTTTTGAAAGACTTAGGCTCTATTTGATAAAAACTAACAAAATAACGGATAAGCTAGCTGATAGCGGATGAGTTTATAACTGATAACGAAGGAGTTAGCGAATAAGTTAGCTTACGGATTTGAAGTGTTTGATAAAATTAGTCTTAAACTAGCTGATAAATATAAAATGACATAAAAGACATATTTATATGCATTTTTATATAAATTTTATTTATATGTATATATATGCTATTTATTCTAAAATAATTATCACTTTTAATACTTTAAATTATTTATCATCTCAAAAATTAAAATATTTTTTTTATTTTTAATTACTTTTATCAAGAAAAATGAGACTTGAGATATTTTAGTATTATGATATTTTATTTTATTTAATAGATGATAAAGAATAAATTTATTTAAATTACTAAGGATAGAAATGAGAAGAAAAAAAAGACTTTATAAGTTATAAGCTCAAACTCTACTTCAAGTAGCGTATGAGAAAAATATTATAAGCTAGTAAAAAATCCTTATAAGCTAGTGACAAAAACATTTACCAAACGTAGTTACAAATTCATCCGTTATAAGTTAGTGGTTTGACCTTGACAAATGGAGCCTTAATTGATGACAAAATTCAAGGTTACTCTATCAAATAAACTGTACTTGATAACGTTCCTTTAGAGCATGTTTGCTTGGGTAAACAACTTAATTAAGCGTTTATGCAATCAGATTTTTTTAAATAATCTAAAAAAAGTATTTTAGAACATGTTCGCTTGAGTATTTTAACTGTTATAAGACTAAATTCAAGGTTTACTCTATCAAATAAAGTTATTTTAGAACATTTGTTTAGATAAATAATTTAATTAAGCATTTATTCAAACAATTTTTTTTGAAATAATCTAAAAACGCATATTTTTATAAGTTAACCAAAATAAGTTCTCAATAACCTTTTCTAAACCCCCTTACTATTCAATCCTCAATATATGTGAGTCATGGGTTCCATGTTTTAGTTGAATGCTCCGGAACAAAAGTTGTATCGAGTCATGCAGCATTGTTGGAGAAAATTCAACCTATTTCTGGTGGAAATTTGATTAATTGAATTCATGATATACTTTTACAATTTTATAAACACCTAATGAAGTGGCGTATGATCATGTTACGATTTACATGGCATAAAAGTAATGTATTAATTCATGATCAAATATTCAAATGACCAAAATGTCTCAAGAGCTAGTATTAGCAGCTGAAGGGAATTGTTACATCCACCACCCCACTTACACATCCACTGTTAAGTCTCTTTGTATTAGTTTTTTCTGTTATATTCAGTTGTAGTCACATGGCTCTATAAGAGCTTGTTTGGCTGTTCAATGAAGATTACTTTTCATCATTTACTTTGTCCCAACAATCTGGCATCAGAGTTCCGATTGGGGCCATGAAAGAGACAGAAAAGAATTTCAATTTCTTGAAGTGTGAAAAATGGCGAATGAGAAGAATGATGGAGTCTTTGTGCAACCAGCAATTCCGCGTTTTGATGGTCACTATGACCATTGGAGCATGCTGATGGAGAATTTCTTGAGATCCAAAGAGTATTGGACCCTGGTTGACACGGGTTTCACAGTTCCAGCAGAAGGCGTGGTGTTACCCGAAGCTCAGCAGAAGCGACTATTGGATCGAGCGCTTACCATTAGGCCAAATGCTATAGCTGTTAGTCAGGGCGCAACCCTTTCTACTTAACCGTAACAGCCCAAGCGCCACGTGTCGACTGTGACTTGACCCCACTTGGGCCTTCGCCACAGGACAATTGATGCCACAACCCGGCAACAATAGCTTTTGGCCTAGTGGTAAGTGCTCAATCCAACAATTGGTATCAGAGCCAAGGTCACGTGTTCGATTCCCAGCGGGAGCAATTGCTGAGGGGGAGATTGTTGCCGGGTTGTGGCATCAATTGTCCCGTGGCGGAGGCTCAAGTGAGGTCAAGTCACAGTCGACACGTGGCGCTTGCGCTATTACGGTTAAGTAGAAAGGGTTGCGCCCTGACTAACAGCTATAGCTTTTGGCCTAGTGGTAAGCGCTCAATCCAACAATTGGTATCAGAGCTCAGCCTCTGGGTTGAGCATTTAGCCGTGTTTGAGGAAAAGATCCAAAGCTCGATAGCAAGACAAGGGATGCCCAGTGGGAGTCAACCTGTTCTTGAAGGTACCTCCATGACTAGACCGTCTTTTTTCAATGGCACTCACTACCTCTACTGGAAAGAAAGATTCGAAGGATTCATCTTAAGTACCAGCTCTGCGCTCTGACCATTAATCATGAACGGTCCTCATATCGTCAACAATCCTGATGGCACTGAGAAAGATGAGTCTCAGTGGACTGATGATGAGAGAAGAAGGATGGAGCAGAACTACAAAGCTAGATACACACTCATGTGTGCTTTTAGTCCAGACGAGTTCTAAAAGATTCATGCATGTGAATCAGCAAAACAAATCTGGGATACTCTATCAAATGTTCATGAAGGAAAATCCAAAGTAAAGGACTCAAAGATCATTATTCTTATGAGCCAATATGAAATGTTCACTATGGAAAATGGAGAAACCATCGTTGATATGATAGGTCGTTTCCAAACTATCATCAATAATCTCAAGTCTCTTGGAAAGGTCTATACTACAAAAGAAAATGTTACGAAGATCCTCAGGAGTTTACATAAGGAATGGAGACCACCCATCATTGCAATCACTCAAGCCAAGGATTTGTCAACCTTGACTTTAGATGATCTTGTGGGAACTCTTCAAGTTCATGAGCAGGAGCTCAACCAGGACAACCCTACAAAGAAAGGCAAGACTATTGCCTTAAAGAGTCAAAAATCCAGCAACTCGAAAGATCACAAAGCTAATGATTCCAGCAATGAAAATAATGAAGATGAAGAAGAAGAATCTGATTATGAGTTGTCTCTCATATCAAAGAAACTTGAACGTATTCTGAAAAAGAAAAATATGAGAAGAAGAACATTTACAAAGAAAAATGTCAAAGACCATGGTGAAACCAAGGATAAAAATCCAATGGTTTGCTATGAGTGCAAGAAACCAGGCCACTTCAAGGCTGAATGCCCTCAGCTGAAAGATAAGAAAAATTTCTTCAAAAAGAGAAGCAAGAATCTCATGGCAACATGGTAAGATCTTGACTCCTCTGAAGAAGAGGAAAACGAAGAAGAGGCCAACCTATGTCTTTGGTCTCAAAGTCATCTCCCTGAAGATTCTTCTGAAGAAGAGGAACAATCTACCTCTTCAATCATCTCATATCCTGAGTCTGAGTCATTAAGAGAATTCAATAACCTCTCTATAAATAGACCACCTATGTTCTATATAACTGGTGATTATGCCATGTGGAGAGAACTATTCATGAGATTCAGCTTGGAACAATATGTTGATGACCTATGGAGAGCTTACACCGATGATAACTTTTGTCTTACCATTGTTATCAATGGTGAACGCATAGTCAAACCAAGAGCTGAATGTTCTGAAGAAGAAGAAAGAAGAGTGAGAATCAATGCTAGAGCTGTCTACACTCTTACATGTGCCTTGGACGCAAGAACTGTCAACATGGTAATGTATTAGGATATCGCGAAAATAGTGCTTGACATGCTAGATGCCCTTTTTATGAGAAGGAGGCCTGCTTTTTCTGAAGGACCACCTATTTATCAATCATCAGAATCAGAATATGAAGCTTGAAAAGAAAACTTTAGATCCTTCGTTGTAACCGAAGGATCAGAAGAACACTGGAAAACTTTCACTAACGAAACCTTTTGTCCCATCATCATCATCAATGGAGAATATATGATGAAACTTCTAGATCTCTGCACCTTTGAGGAAAGAAGAAGAGTTGACCTTGACTGTGAGGCAAGGGCCTTCCTGTTTCGGAGTGTACATGGAGCAAGAAGAGATGTCCTGGCTGAAGAGACAACTGCTTGGGGAATAATGAATCTAATGGATATTCTTGAGAGATCTCCACCTACATCCCCAACAATGTGTCTCATGGCAAGTATTTCCTTTAAGACAGAAATAGAAGAAGATGAGGTAAATATATCTGACTATTCTAAAGATGAATATGAAAAACTATTAAATGAATCATGCACTATTTATTCTGAATATAAGGCTCTTAAAATAAAATTTGCCAAACTCAATAAAGACTTTGACAAAGTCAAAATTGAGAATGGAGAACTAAGAAATGAGATAATCAGCTTAACTGAAATCTCAAACTCTAAGTCCAGTACATCCTGTGAAGTTGAGAAACTTGAGCATCAAGTTACTTACTTAACTTATAGTCTATCTAAATTCACTGATGGATCTAAGAATCTCAATCTAATTCTTAGATATAGATCTCCCTATGATAAATCTAACATTGGATATGAAAAAGAAAATACAAAATTTCTAAGACAAAAAAAGTAATGTATTGTTCTATTTGTGGTAAAAATGGACACTCTGCGTCCAGATGCTTACACAAAAGAAAAGCTAGAACTTATAAGTCACATGCAACTAACCAAAAAGGACCTAAGTCTATCTGGGTACCTAAAAGTAAAATATTCTATGTTGCAGATTTGCTTGACAACAGAAAGAAAACATCAATCATGGTACCTGGACAGTGGATGCTCACGACACATAACTGGAGAAAGGTTTATATTCATAGACCTAAAGCCAAAGTCTGAGGGGTCATTTGTTTTCGGTGGCAATCAAAAGGGAAAGATTGTAGGTATTGGTAAGATTGGTAAGAATAACTCTCCCTCAATAAATAATGTGTTATTAGTTGAAGGGCTAAAACACAATCTGCTTAGCATAAGCCAATTGTGTGACAGCGGATTTTTAGTGTCTTTCAACAAAGATAAATGTATAGTCAAATATGCTGATGAGTCCACTCTATTTACGGGTAAGAGGCAAAACAATGTTTATAAAATTGACTTGGAGGACCTCTCTAATCAAAATGTATCATGTCTAATGTCTGTAAATGATGAGCAATGGATTTGGCAAAAGAAACTTGGTCATGCAAGCCTGAGATTAATCTCAAAGCTACAAAAGCATAACCTCGTAAGAGGATTACCAAAGCTGGCCTATAAATCAGATGCTCTCTGTGACGCGTGTCAAAAGTGAAAACAAGTTTAAAATTCTTTTAATTCAAAGAACATTGTGTCAACATCCAGACCTTTAGAATTGCTACATTTAGATTTGTTTGGTCCAACAAATACTGCCTCGCTAAGTGGAAAGCAATATGGACTTGTCATTATTGATGATTATTCTAGATGGACATGGGTAATGTTCCTAGCTCACAAAGACGAGTCTTTTGAGTATTCTCAATATTCTGTAAAAGGATTCAGAATGAGAAAGGTATATGTATAAATTCCATCTGAAGTGATCATGGAGGAGAGTTTGAGAATGTAAACTTCCAACTATTCTGTGAAGAAAATGGTATTCTTCATAATTTCTCTGCCCCTAGAACACCTCAACAAAATGGGGTCGTTGAGAGAAAGAATAGGTCTCTTTAAGAGATGGTAAGAACATTACTCAATGATAACTCTGTATCTAAGAACTTTTGGGTTGAGGCTGTTAACACAACATGCTATATTCAAAATAGAGTATACATAAGACCAATACTGAAAAAGACTCCATATGAACTGAGGAAAAGACGAAAACCCAACATATCATATTTTCGTACTTTTGGATGTGCCTGTTTTATATTAAACACTAAAGATAATCTAGGAAAATTTAATGCTAAAGTTGATAATGATATTTTCTTAGGAAACTCGGAAACATCTAAAGCTTTCAGAATTTATAATTATAGATCGTTAATTGTCGAAGAATCTATTCATGTTAAATTTGATGACAAGAAGCCTGATAAGACATTATCAGAGCTGGATGAATCTCTTGCAGATGTGGATCTGAATGATCATCGTCCAACTAACAATGGAAAGGAAATCTTCGATAATGTCAAAGCTGATAATCACAATCCTCACTTGTCTAGTGATAGCCAGAAAACTTGGCAATTCAAAATTTACCATCCTGAAGATCAAATTCTTGGTCAATATAGTGACAAAGTAAGAACAAGGTCAACCTTCAGAAATCAAGCTGATTCAGCTTTCATCTCTGAGTTAGAACCAAAAACTGTGGATGAAGCTCTCTTGGATGATGGATGGATCTTGGCTATGCAAGAAGAACTCAACCAGTTAGAGCGAAACAAAGTTTGGACCTTAGTTCAAGAACCTAAAGATAAATCCATTATTGGAACAAAGTGGGTATTTAGAAATAAGATGGATGAAAATGGAAAGGTTGTGAGAAACAAAGCAAGGTTAGTAGCACAAGGTTATTCTCAAGAAGAAGGTATTGATTACACTGAAACCTTCGCTCCTGTTGCTAGAATAGAAGCTATACGCTTCTTACTATCTTTTGTTGCTCATCATAACATAACCTTATATCAAATGGATGTTAAAAGTGCTTTTCTGAATGGACTTATTAACGAAGAAGTATACGTAATGCAACCCCCTGGGTTTGAAGATCATTCCCATCCAGTGTATGTATATAAGTTTCAGAAAGCTTTATATGGACTCAAACAAGCTCCTAGAGCTTGGTATGAGAAACTCAGCTCCTTCCTCATGGAAAATGGCTTTTGTATGGGAAAGGTAGATACGACTTTGTTTAAGAAAACAAATAAACATAATTTTATAATAATTCAAATATATGTTAATGACATTATTTTTGGATCTACTAATGATTCTCTTTGTAAGGAATTTTCTGATCTTATGACGAAAGAATTCGAAATGAGCATGATGGGAAAGCTCAAATTCTTTCTGGGTCTGCAAGTAAGACAAACCTCTAAGGATGTGTAGATTCACCAGACCAAGTATACTAAAGATCTCTTGAAGAAATTTCAAATGGATGATAGCAAGCCAATGAGTACACCTATGCACCCAACGTCCATTCTGACCGATGACAACAAAGATCAAAAGGTCTACAGAGGTATGATCGAATCTGTTTTATATCTCACTGTGTCCAGACCAGATATAATGTTTAGTGTATGTCTTTGTGCACGTTTTCAAGCTGATCCATGTGAAAATCATTTAACTGCTGTCAAAATAATTTTTAGATATCTAAAAGGTACTTCTAATCTGGGTTTATTTTATGAGAAAACCAATGAGTACAGATTAATGAGATATTATGATGCTGACTATGCTGGAGATAGAATTGACCGAAAAAGTACAAGTAGTGGATGTTAGGGATGGCAAAAAAATCCGTACCCGCGGATATCCGCGGGTAAAATCCGTCGCGGATCGGATTTGGATAGTTTAGCGGATATCCGCGGGTAAGACTTAACGGATTTTTTCACTATCCGTTAGTTAACGGGGCGGGTACGGATTTAGTACTATCCGTACCCGCGGATACCCGCATATACTAAAATAAATATTTTCCCCTAATAATATAACCCTAATTTCACTCTCACTCTCTCATTCACGGATTTTTGTAACTTGTTTAATATAACTTTGAACTTGGATTGGAATTTGGATTTTTGTTGTAGTAATTAATTTTAGAATTTTACTGTGTTTCAATAGGAATATATGTTTTTTATTTTTTTTTATTTTTTTAGTAAATATCCATGGATATCCATGGATATCCGCGGATTTTTCAAAAATCCGCGGATATCTCCTTAACGGATATCCGCGCGGGTAGCGGGCGGGCACGGGGCGGATTTTCTTCTCGCGGGGCGGGTAGCGGGTAGCTACTATCCGTGCCCGCCCCGCCCCGTTGCCATCCCTAGTGGATGTCATTATCTTGGAACTAATCTCATCTTATGGTCCAGTAAAAGACAAAGCACCATAGCCTTATCAACTGTTGAAGCTGAATATATCTCTGCGGCTAGTTGTTGCTCACAGCTTTTATGGATTAAGCATCAAATGGAAGATTACAATATTCATGAAAGTAAGATTCTAATTTATTGTGATAATACTGCTGCAATAAATTTATAGAAAAATCCTATATTGCATTCGAGGGCTAAGCATATAGAAATCAAACATCACTTTATCAGAGATTACATTCAAAAAGGTGTGTTTGATGTAAAATTTGTGGATACTGACCACCAGTGGGCAGATATCTTCACAAAACCTCTTGCAGAGGATAGATTTTCTTCAATAAGAAAACAGCTCAACATGCTCTATGTTGAATGACCTTGCGTCCAATAAACGCTTGTGTCAGAAAAGCTTGTGCATAAAATGGTTGCGTCCATTTACTGCTTTCTATCAGCTTACGTCTTTATTTTGTGATATTTATTATTTGCATAAATGTTTTTTCTGTTAAAAACTCTTTATCTGTCCTCCACATAACTTCTATGCTGAGTCGGCACTCTCGGGTCACGTCTAACGGCTTGCGTCTGATACTTCACTCTTAAGTAGCCTCCCTCAGTAACCGCTAGTCATCATGGTTCTTTAACCACGGTTACTTTCTCTGACGTCTCGGTTACTTTTCTCTTCTCTATATTAAGCTCAACCCGTGAGCTCAAACCTCACCAAACGTCCTCTCTTTGAAATCTCCTCTCTCTCTCTCTCTCACTCTCAACTGTTCATCTTCACTCTCGTCTGAAAAATGGGAAGAAATCTGCGTTCAGCTGGAGAAGGAAGCAGCATTCCTCAGGAGACCGTTTCACCTCTTGGACATCCAACTCGCGAGATTCCAGACAACTTCCAGATCAACATTGAGCACCAGATCGACTTGAATATGCCAGCCAGATTGGGAGCAGACGTTAGGATCTACATCATTGGTGCTGGATGGGATCATTTCTTCATCAACTACCCAGAAGTCTATCCAAGACTTCTCACCGAGTTTTGGAAGACCGCTCACCTGGAAAAAGAAGGTCTCATTTCTAGGTTTGTTCTGGGGACACAGAAGGTTGAAGTCTCCAAAGTTTCTATAGCTTCTGCTATTGGGTGTCCTTCTCTCGGTGCCACCTATTTCAAAACTTGGCACAACAAGTTTGGAGGAAAAGACAACGTCTTTAACTTCCTGAGAAATCCCGATGCTCAGCCAAATACACACTTTCATGCTGCTATCATGAAGGACGAAGCCAGAGTTCTTAATCAAATCTTGAATAAGGTCGTTCTCCACAAAGCTGAGTCCAAAGACTCCATCTCTGAGATGCATTCTTTTCTGCTCACCGATCTGTTGTATGGTATAAAGGTCAATCTTCCTTCTCTTCTCTTTGACCGTTTCAAAGAAAATTGCATTGATGTCGTTTCTGTTAAAACCATTACATATGCAATCCTTCTCTCCCGCATCGTTGAAAATCAAGGAATTTATCGCATGCTCAACAGGGTTCATCCTAGCATCAGAACCTCTTATCAAACCATAAGCTGCCCTGTGTTTGGAAAGGGGAACCTTTCCAATATGCAACTCAAATCAGTGGTGGCTTTTGATCAAGCTCAGTCCACTACTGCTCAAGCTCAACATATGGACGATCCTCAAAGCTGTCAGAGAAGGAAGCATCAGTCTCAAAACGTTGCCAATCCTCCTCTTGTCTTCTCTAATTCGTCCACTCAGGCTCAGACTCAAAACGTTTTTGAAGAGTTTGAAGAAAAGCTGAGCCTGGAGTTTGCCTCAATAATGGAAGGTATTTCTTACATCATCCATGGAGAAAAGTTCATCAAGCTCAGTGGTGTGGTTGTTCCTTTTGTTGAAAAGATACATGGTCCTTTGCTTAAGGATGACTTAGGCTCAAAGCAGCAGGCTCCTGTATCATCTCAAGCTGGTCTAGAAACTGGTTCCTCTAAACCTAGATACAGAAAGAGGAAGCTTCTGGTGGATGAAGATGATGAGGATAATGTTCCGATTGCCCTCCTTCTTGCTAAGAAAAATAAGGTATCTCCATCACCCTCAACCTTACCCAACCCGTTTGTACCCTCCACTCCTTCTAAAGCACCACCTTCTACCCCACACCCCAATCCTAAACTGTCTGCATCCATTCCTCTTCCACCTAAACCAATGCGAATCAAAACTATAGCCCAACGGCCACCTAGACCCAAAATCCTCATCCCAGACTCCTTACCCTCCACCCCCTCCACACACCAACCTGTTTCCCCACCTCCATCTCCACCTCCCTCACCCGTCATCCTATCCTCAGATGAACACCAAGGAGCTCAAGATGCTTCACCTTCTGTACCGCCATCACAGGTCCCAGAATCATCTTCTCCTCCTCCTGTTCTTCTGCTTCCATGGTACTCTCATGAAGAAGCCACATCTTCAGAGCTTCCAATGGATACTTCTCATGTGTCTTTGCCAGAACCTAAGACCCAAGCAAATCCCTATTGTGCTGAGTCTTTTGGTCCACTCAAAGATGCAAGCTGTGAAGCTGTTATTGTTCCTTATTCCCAAGCGGAAGCAAGCTCGGTTCAGCACACTGAACGTCTTGATGTTAATTCCACTCTGTCTGGAGACACTATGGAGCTACATCTAGATGATGAAGATTTCAACTCTTCTGCAGCTGAAGAAGCCCGCCCTGCTCAAACTTCGGCTCCCTCTCTACCTCCTGGTCTGGCTCCTGAAGTTGCTGACTTCTTGGTAGATCGGATATCAGCAAGGGTCACTCAAGAGTTGGATCGAAAGATGGATCAGATGTTCTCCTACCTTCATCGCATCTTTCCTGACTTTCCTCCTCCATCTCCTTAGAATCTTTTCATTTTTTTTTTGCTGACAATGATGTGTATCCTCCCCTCTTTCCTTTTGTCTGATGACAAACAGGGGGAGAATATATGAAATGAAATGTGTAAATTTTGTTTTGAGTAAATATGAAATGCAAGTAGAATTTGAAAGTTAGGTTATATGTCTTGTTTTTATGCTTTCATAAAACTTATGTTCTGAATTATGTTTTCAATATGTAAATGCATAATCTCAGGGGGAGCTTTTATACATAAGAAACACTGTTTATACTGTCTAAAAAACATGCTTCATAATAATGTTTGTCATCGTAAAACAAGGGGAGATAACGCTTACCACTAGGCTAAAAGCTATAGCTGTTAGTCAGGGCGCAACCCTTTCTACTTAACCATAACAGCCCAAGCGCCACGTGTCGACTGTGACTTGACCCCACTTGGGCCTCCGCCACGGGACAATTAATGCCACAATCCGGCAACAGCGGCTTGATGAATTGAAGCTCAAAGATCTGAAAGTGAAGAATTATTTGTTCCAAGCAATTGATAGAACAATCTTGGAGACAATCTTGCAAAAGAATACTTCAAAGGAGATCTGGGATTCCATGAAGAAGAAGAATTAAGGAAACGCACGGGTAAAGCGATCTATTCTTCAAGCTTTGAGGAAAGATTTTGAGACCCTAGAAATGAAGACAGTTGAATCTATTGCTGACTATTTCTCTCGAGTTATGGGTGTTGCTAACAATATGAGAACTCATGGTGAACAAATTAATGATGTACAAATTGTTGAAAAGATTCTTAGATCTTTAACTGAAAAATTCAATACATAGTCTGTTCTATTGAAAAGTCAAAGGACACTGAAAGTCTCTTTTTTGATGAGCTACAGAGTTTTTTGATAGTGCATGAACAGAAGTTTCACAGGAATCGTGGAGAGGAACAAGTTCTGAAGGTGGTCTCTAAAGAGAGAACTGATAATGGAGGTAGAGGCAGAGGAAGTTACAGAGGAAGGGGCATAGGAAGAGGAAGGCAGAATCGAGCTACCATTGAGTGCTATAAGTGTCACAAAATTGGACACTATAGAAATGAATGCCCTGACTGAGACAAAGAAGCAAATTTTGCTGAGTTCAATGAGGAAGAAATGTTGCTATTGATGGCTCATGAAGAAATTCAATGCAAGAAAAAGGAAGATGCATGGTTTCTTGTTCCGGGATGTTCAAATCATATGTGTGCAAACAAGGTCTGGTTCAGTGAGATTGATGAAGGTTTCAAACAAACTGTGAAACTTGGAAATAATTCCAAGATGGATGTAGTTGGAAAGGGAAGTGTGAAGCTAAGAATGAATGGGATAATTCATGTAATTTCGGAAGTTTATTTTGTTCCTGAACTCAAGAACAATCTATTGAGTGTTGGATAATTGCAAGAAAAGGGTTTGATAGTGATGTTTCAATCTGGAAAATGCAAAATATATCATCCTGACAAAGGGTTAATTTTGGAGACTGGCATGACTGCTAATAGAATGTTTATTCTGTTTGCACAAATTGCAGTTTCTAATGAATCTTGTTTTCAAATTGTCAATGAAGATCAGTCATATTTCTGGCACTGCAGACATGGTCACTTAAGCTTGAAGGGCTTGAAGATTCTGCAAAGTAACGAAATGGTCAAAGGTTTTCCTCTCTTGTTAGCCAAAACAAAGGTCTGTGAAGACTGTAATGAAAGGGAAACAACATAGCGATGTAATGCCAAAGAAGAGCCAATGGAGAGCAACACAGAAACTTGAACTGGTTCATGTAGATTTATGTGGACCTATCACACCATCTTCAAATAGCAACAAGAGGTATTTTCTATTTTTTATAGATGACTATTCTAGAAAGACATGGATATACCTCTTAGCTGAAAAATCAGAGGGTTTCTATCATTTTAAGTGTTTTTAAAACCTAGTTGAAAAGGAAACTGATTTGAAAATAAAGTGTTTTCGCACGGATAGAGGAGGAGAATTTACATCTTCTGAATTTAATGATTTTTGCCAAGCTTCTGGAATTAAAAGACAATTAACTACACTATATACCCCTCAGCAAAATAAGGTTGCAGAGAGAAAGAATAAGACAATAATGAATATGGTTCGATCATTATTGTGTGGAAAAGGAGTCCCTAAAAGTTTATGGCCCGAGGCTGTTAATTGGACTGTGTATGTGTTGAACAGGTCACCTACAGTAGCAGTCAAGAATCAAACACTAGAAGAAGCTTGGAGTGGCAAAAAGCCCTCAATGTCATATTTTAGAGTATTTGGCTGCATTGCTTATGTTCATATTCTAGATACTAAAAGAACCAAGTTGGAGAATAAAAGCTGCAAGTGTGTTTTGCTTGGAATGAGTGATGAATCAAAGGGTTACAGGTTGTATGATCCAGTTGCAAAGAAAATCCTTATAAGTCGAGATGTTGTCTTTGAGGAGGAAGCTAATTCGGACAAGAGTAAAAGTCACAAAGAAGAGCTGGCTGTGGATCTAGAATGGGGTGAGAATGAAGGGATTTTGGAGGATGACGAACCAGTTGAAGACAGTGGTGAGTCTAGTAATGAAGAAGAAATCAATGGACATGGGAGTAGCAATGCAGAAACTGGAAATAGAAATAATGAAGAGGGCAGAAACAGGAAACCACCAATGGATGAGTGATTATGTAGGTGGAGAAAATCTCTCTGAAGATGATGAAGAAATTGCTAATATGGCTCGGGTTGATAATGCAGATCCTAAGACATTCAAGACAACTGTGAAGAGTGCTAAATGGAGGCAAGCTACGGATGTTAAGATTAATGCAATTGAAAAGAACAAGACCTAGAATTTGACAGATTTGCCTATTGGAGCTAAAAAGATAGGAGTCAAATGGATATACAAGACTAAACTGAATGAGCTTGGTCAAGTGGATAAATATAAGGCAAGGTTGGTTGCTAAAGGATATTCCCAGCAGTATGGAATAGATTACATAGAGGTTTTTGCTCCTGTAAGCAGGCTGGATGCTGTGAGAGTGGTGATTGCCTTGATAGCTCAAAGGGGATGGAAACTGTATCAATTAGATGTGAAGTCAGCATTTCTGTATGGAACTCTGTCTGAAGAAGTTTATGTAGAACAACCAAAGGGATATGTCAAGAAGGGAAGTGAGCACAAAGTGTATAAACTGTACAAGGCCCCCTATGGGCTAAAACAAGCCCCAAGAGCTTGGTTTAGCTGCATAGAGACTTATTTCATCAATGAAGGTTTTCAGAAAAGTAGAAATGAGCAAACGTTGTTTCTGAAACACAGTGAGAAAGTAGGAATTCTTATAATCAGCATTTATGTGGATGATCTCATATTCACAAGAAATGATGATGTGCTGATATCTGAATTTAAGCACTCCATGAAAAAGGAGTTTGACATGACTGACCTAGGAAAGATGAGATATTTTCTAGGAATAGAAGTTATTCAAGAAGAACAAGGAGTGTATATCTGCCAAAGGAAGTATGCAATAGAGGTGTTAGAAAGGTTTGGCATGAAAAATAGCAATCCTGTGAAGACTCCAATGGTGCCAGGCAGCAAGTTATGCAAAGACAAAGAAGGTGAAAAAGTGGATGAGACAGGATACAAGCAATTGGTGGGAAGTCTTATATACTTAACTGTTACAAGGCCATACATGATGTATACAGTGAGCCTTATCAGTAGATTCATGAGTAATCCAACTCAGTTGCATTTCCAAGCTTCAAAAAGAGTGCTCAGATATTTGCAAGGAACTGTGAACTATGGAATTTTATACAAGAAGGGAGGGAAAGAAGAATTTCTAGCATACACTGACAGTGATTATGCTGGTGATTTGGAAGATAGAAAAAGCACATCAGGATATGTTTTCCTGATGAGTAATAAGGTTGTGGCATGGTCTTCCAAAAAGCAACCGATAGTGACTTTATCAACAACTGAAGCAGAGTTTGTAGCTGCAGCAGGAACAGTGTGTCAAGCCATTTGGATGAAGAAAGTTCTGAAAGAGTTCCGACATTCATAGGAAGGATGCACTACCATACGGTGTGATAATAGTTCTATGATAAAGTTGTCCAAAAATCCTTTAATGCATGGTAGATGTAAGCACATAGATGTGAGATACTGTTTTCTCAGGGATTTATCTAAGGATGGAGTTATAGAATTAACGTATTGTAATACTAAGGATTAGTTTGCAGATCTTCTGACAAAACCTCTCAAACTGGATGCTTTCTTGAAGCTTCGTGACCAACTTGGTGTGTGTGAAGTTCCTAAACTAAAATAATTGTTGATTGATGAGCAGTTAGTTTAAGGGAGGGAATGTTAAGTCTGTTTGTATATTAGTTAGTTGGTTAAGTGAGTTTGTTAACACTGGTTAGTTTGTTAAACCAGTTTGTTAACTATAGTTAGTTTTTTCTGTTATATGCAGTTGTAATCTCATGGCTTTAGAGCTAGTTTGGTTGTTCAATGAAGATTACTTTTCATCATTTAATTTGTCCCAACATCCACCACCACAGTTACTGTTTTTTATAAGTGAAAAGACAAAAAAAAAAAACCCTTTCTGAATGTGTTTCGACAATTAGTTGTCGGAATACAAAAAAATTTATGTTCCAGCAATTAGTTGCAGGAATACGTACATGTTTTTTTTGTATTCCGGCAACTAATTGCTGATAGATAAAAAAAACTTGAAAATTTCGGAGCACAATTTTTTGTATTCCGGTAATTAATTGTCGGAACACAATTTTTTTTTTTTTTTTGTATTCCAGAAACTAAATGTCGGTAGGTTAAAATACTTGAAAAATTCTAGAACACTAAATTTTATGTATTCCGACAATTAATTGTCGGAACATAATTTTTTTGTATTCCGAAAACTGATTTGTAGAACACAATTTTTTGATGTTTAGATAGGAGTATCTTGAAGATAAAAAACATGTGATGATAGATGAGTTAACGAGGTGGTGTGGGTAGCAATTCCCACAGGTGAATTGTTCAGGCCTTGCTATAAGGTGCCAATAATGAGCCTTTTGAGAATGCAGAAATATAAGTAAATGGTCCGTTGCCTCTGAACTCATATAATGTTTTTTTTTTTTTTTTTGAAGCAAAACTCATATAATGTTAATGCAACTATTTTGTCATAAGCAAATAGGAATAGTATCAGCATGGTAGTTAGGGGTTATGGCTGTAGTATATGTGCTGTCGCTTTAAAACCTTGCCTTATGGAGTTTATGCATTTGAGAGGAAAGTTAAAATTTAAGATGGATATATAAGGTATCCTCAGAACAATAGTTAAATAAATCACTGAAGTGAAAATGTCTCATTTTTAAACCTTCCATCATGTTCTGTCCTATTTACGTATTACGTGTGCTAAAGGCCAACTTCACTATTGAAACACCTTACTTAATTTTATTTAGGACTGAATTGTTATGCATAATCATTATAAATTTTTTTTTCATACCTCAATTAATCATGTCAAGATTAGGATAGTTTGCGATTAAAAAATAATTTATTAAAATTAAACACTTTTATTTATACTTTTTAAGATTTTAACAAAATTTTAAGAGTGAAGGTTCAAATTAATCCTTGAAAATTTTTGAGGATCCATTTTTAGTCCCTAAAAAAAATAAATTAATCGTTTAGTTCTTCGAATTTACAAATGCGGGAGACATTAGTCCTTATGTTTAGTTCCGACGTCCATTTACTTGCCTACATGTCCCATTAATCATTCTACTTGGTCCGTTAGTGGTCTTGTGTGATCTATGATGAATTTTCACGATGGCAAATGAATGAAAAGTGAAAAAATTGCATAATTTTCAGGCATTTTGGATTTTAAAATTATGCAAATTTTTTTCACTTTTTATTCGTGTTCCATAAAAGAAATTTGTCATAGACCACGCACGACCAGTAACGAGTCAGATATGATAGTTAATGGGACACATAGAAGAGTAAATGGATGTCAGAACTAAACTTATGAATTAATGTATCCCGTGTTTTTAAATTTGAGAGACCAAATGATTAGTTTATTTTTTTAGGAACTAAAGTGGGTCCTTGAAAATTTCTAGGATCAATTTGGGCTTCACTCAAATTTTAAAAAAACTTGTGTAAGTAGTAAATTATATAAATGAGGGATGCTAGCAACATACTCTTTAACACTTTCTTTTCAACACATTCTCTCCTATTGGTTAAAATTCATGTGAGTCCTACAAAATTTAAGTGTGACCCATATGAAGTAGTAGGATTCACATGAATTTCAACCAATAGAAAAGTGTGCTGGAAAGACGGCATAAGAGATTGTGTTTCTAGTATTTTTGTTAGAAAAATAGGCAAGATGAAGCGACCGGTTTAATCCGGAGCGACCCGATCCAGGTACGGCCTAATTAATTAATAATGCAATATGTATGTATGTATGTTAATGTTAATGGTGGAATGGAAGGAAGATCTGGTTGGTGACTCGTCTCTCTCTTGAGTTGTTCTTCTCTTCTACTAGTTGAACTCGGAAAAGTGATTTGAGAGAGAGAGAGAGAGAGAGAGAGAGAGATGCTAGAAAACCTTCCGGCAGCAGCAACGGATTCGAATTCGACAACAGTGATAAAGCGGTACGCTCCTCCCAATCAAAGGTATAAGCTACCATTTATTTATTTATTTATTAATTAATTAATTAATTACCCACTTCCTTCCTTCCTTGAATCTTTTTCGTTTCCAGCAGGAACCGTTCTACCAACAGGCGCAAGTCCTCTGGTCAGCCAGCCACTCCTTCATTCACCCTTTTTAAATCACTCCCTCTCTCTATCTTTTTTATTTATTTATTTATTACCTCCCAATTTTTATTCTTTATTTTTGGTAATGCGGATGCTTTCTTTATTTACTTACTTTTCGAGTTTACCCCCTTCCATTCCATATTAGTTACATAACTTCACACGAACAATAAATAATCCTTTTTATTATCAACTTCCTAATCCAAACCTTAACCCCCCCAAAAAAGAAGAAGAAGAAGGTTTAGGATTTAACAGGTTAGGGCTTGGGTGAGTTTAGGCTTATAAGATTATGGATCAATTCCATATTAAGGGAAGATCAATTTGCAGGCAATAGTGGAGATATTCAGAGGTAAATCAGTGACTGATTGGTGCTGTGAAGAGTTAGTACCTTTAGATATCAGAATTCGGGGTTTGATAGGATTTAGGGATCATTCAATCAAGAAATAAATCCGGACTTGATGCATTGGTTTGTAACTTAAGGCTAAAATGAATAACCAGCCACTAATAAATATGTCAATCCAAGCCCAATTGATAGATAACATCTTAAGGAAAATATCAACTGCTACTAGATGTTAACCACCCTTGAAACATAAGATGAAAATATCCAGTACAATTGATGGTAGTTCCTGTTTTATTTGGCTTGTTTCTTCTAATTTCTAGATTTTGAGTTGTTTCTATCAAAATCTGTAGATCGGCTTGATCGAACAAACAGTGTTGGGAATGATTTAGAAAAGAATCAAGTTGCTTCTTCAAGAAATGCTCAGCTCCCAGATCAGGGAGATGCTGGTACCAGTAATCTTCTTACCGAGAATCATTATTCAAGATTCGTAGCTTTAGAAGGATGTAGTTGCAGTGCAGCTTCCCAGCTTCTTAACGATCGTAAGTACCCCAAAACTTGCCTAAGAGAACTTGTATTTGTTGAGTAGCTCCTTATTCTTTTAAACTATGCTTTCTATAATTGTTTAGGTTTTCTTATTAGAACTTTAATGTAACAAATGACAATTAGCTTCAATTGGTATACATAGGATCGAGATATGCCGATTTTAGTGCGTAGGTGGATCATGGTGGTTTCTTTATATTTTATTGTTGAAAGGGGATACGCTGACACCAACTTTTAGTTTTATCTAATATGGTTTTTGCTCATTCATTTTCGCTGGATTCCAAAAGTGTTTGTCTGCTTCCCATTTAGTTGGTTTCTTTAACGTGATGATTACCAACTCCATAAATATCACCAAATTTGTAAATTGTTTTGCTTACCATGAGTATATGTTTTGCTTTAGGCTTAATTGCACTTTTGGTCCCTCAGGTATCACGATTGTGCAATTTTGGTCCCCCGGGTTTTAATTGCGCCAATTGGGTCCTCCAAGTATCACGATTGTGCAATTTTGGTCCCCCAAGTATCACGATTGTACAATTTTGGTCCTCCAAGTATCACGATTGTGCAACTTTTAACATCAATAGCCTACAAAGCACATGTGCAACTGATTTGGCACTTAATGAGACTAGTTTGACAGCTTACATGTCATTCTTATGTGACACTTAATGATGTGCATTTGATCATTAAATTATGTGAGATGTCAATGATGTCTTATAAGAATGTCCCGTAAACTGTCAAGTTGACTTCACTAAGTGTCAAATTAGCCTCACGTGTCCTATGTAGGCTACTGATGTTAAAAATTGCACAATCGTGATAATTGGGGGACCAAAATTACACAATCATAATACGTGGGGGACCCAATTGGCGCAATTGAAACTTGAGGGACCAAAATTGCATAATCGTGATATTTGGAGGACCCAATTGGCGCAATTAAAACCCGGGGGACCAAAATTGCACAATCGTGATACCTGGGGGACCAAAAATGCAATTAAGCCTTTGCTTTAAATCTATGCTTATAATATGTTGATATTTTCTGTTTTATCTGATTGTGTGGTAGTTATCTTAGATTAGAAAAGAAGGGAGAGCAATCCTTAAAATTGAGGAATTGTAGTTGTATGATGATTAGTATGTTATCTCTATAAATCAATGAGGCTGAGAGGAATTCTCTCTAGCAAATTCAGAAACTAAAGCTAACCAATATATGTATTTTTAAATTTTGCTTGTGTTTTATCAAAGGTTGTTGTCTTCAGTATTATAAGTTTTTAAAATGATTCAGCTCTCCACGATAGAATTTAAATTTATTGGATTGCTGAGAGAAAGGGAGGAAGAAAAGAAAGGTCCGGAGGGTGCCGGGATGGGTGTTGTTCATTTTCTGCAATGAGTCTGTTATGTCCATATCCGTGGTTAACATTGCCTGTTATCTCTGTTGGCCATAAATTTCTGTTTCCAGGTTGGACAGCTGCAATGCAGTCCTACAATAATCCCAAAGATTCATCTGGTGAGTGGGCATCCTTCAAAGATGACAAGCTTTTCCATTTTATGAATGGTTCTACCTTGTTCCTAATATTTGATGATGATGGGACTTAGACTTATGTATCTCAGAAGTTTTTAATGAATTGAAGTCAGGTCATCAGTAAAACTATAAAATGATTCAGACTAACTGATATATTAGACCAAATTTTTTTGCTTGTTTGGCAGACAGTTTCTTGTGATGTAATAGCATTTATACTGAATTTACAAGTGGAGTGGGAAGAAAAGAAACAAGTACTATTAACTCCATCTTAAGCTGGGATCTAGCCAAGTCTATTTGAAATGACGACTTATCTTCCTTTCTAATAATTTATTCTTCTATCCGGTAATAATAAAAAATCTTGCTCATGTAATAAATATGCATATTCTGGTGAGCTTTAAAGCATCTAATTAAGTTATTAATTATTAACTAGATGAATCTTGTGTCTATTGTACACTTCGGATGCTGATGACTGATGAGAGTTCTGGTGACTCTTATCAAGTAACTAAAAAATGTTGTTATTACCTTGTATACTAGTTACTAGTGTTTAACAGTTTCTTTAAATGGGGTCTGCATTTCAACCAAATGCAGTATCACTAATTTTACCTGTTGTTCGTGATTTACAATTACTCTTAGTCCAAATGTTTTGATGTTGTCCAAGCTGAGGACTCTTTAGGTGATGGATAACATTATTCTTTCATTGAAGCATCTTTCTTTAAGAAGCCTTTTGGTGTTGGCTCTATGGGTTTCTATATTGCTGTTGGGATCCCATTTTAACCATTTTCTCACTTTTGTGAGCATCAATCATATGGAGAATTCATATCATGGATGGGCTTAGTAATAGCCAGTGATAATCAATAATCTGTGCTGCATATGAACTGTAAAGTATGGGCATGTTATGCCCCCTTCTCTTTATTGGTGGGACGTAGAGTGCTTTTTAATTTTCTTTTCATACTACTTTCACATTTCAGAAAAGCCAGTTATGTATTCGGGTGGGACATCAGTATGGACTCAGTTCAGACTCCCTCATCAGGTAAGCTTTATACCAATGTCCTTCCCCCCTCTCTTACCTTCTTACGTGATATTTTGTTATGATATTCTCTCTCAGATTATGACCCCAGCAGCAAGTGCTTCATCTTCTGTGCCACAGCTGGACTTCCTGGGAGAACTTCGCCGACAAATGCACCATGCTAATCCTAGTTTCAGCGCATGATGGCTGACATGGATTATTTAATAAAGTTCTTGACTGAATCTGGATTTGCTGAATGCTGTAAGAACATTTTGATGCTCAGCTACCTGTTGTTTGTGACTGTGTGACATTGATATGTCAAACTGATGATTACATAGTATATGTAACTGGAAATCAAAGTCTATCGTTCACCAAAAAAAATCAGAGTCTATCTACCACGCTGTGTACGTGTAAACGGGGACGATGCCATTCGTTCAGGATTCATGTCAACGGACTTGCTCTGTATGCCTGCAAACAGTAGTTTTCATAGTTCATAGAGGAATGGTATGACAATTTGTTTGTAGTAAAAAAAAAAAAAATGAAGGAACTAAGGCTGAAATTCATGATATAACCCACATGGACTATTATAACCCTTTCAAGATTATCATTTACAGATCAAGTTTTTCTCAGTCCATCTTCTCTATGTTGCTTTTGCCCCCTGCCGTGCCGGGAGCTTTTTAACGTTGTTTTGTTGACAAAATCGGATTGGAATAGGTGGTTCGACGGTCTAACCATAAAAATACATTGTTTCGGTTATGGTTCAGTCTCGAAATTGAATAGATGGTCAAATCATTTTGGACCCCTCAAAATTGGTTAAATTAATTCAAAACTAGTTAAAAATTTATTAAATTGTCCAATTTAATTGGTTGAACCAAATGACTATGAAATTATTACTTTATTTTTTTAGTATTTAATTATCGTGTATTGTCTGTAAATATTTTTTTATATTGTTAATTAATCATGAGTTATCATGTCATTAAAAATGCTTGATTTTTATAATGATAATGATTATTTTGAAAGTCATATATGGAATGATTTGTGATTAATTGATAATGTAAAAACTTTATACTGATAGTATATTAAAATTAAGAGTTTAATTTCTATACATCAAAATTTTAAAGTTTTTTACATTGTCAATTAATCATTAATTATGGTATGGATGACTTTTAATGTAGTTAGGATAAGAGTCAAAAAAATGTGCTGATGTGGCAATTAATAATTGGATGTCTGTGTAAAAAAAATTTACACTATCAGTATATAGAAATTAAACTCAAATTAATTTTATTTGGTAATGTTTTATAATATTTTTATGCTTCAGTCTTGAGATGAATTATTATTGTTATGTTATCCAATTCCAGCAATTGGATCAAGCAGTTGAACTGGTTGATATAAACTGAAACCGAAAGTATTACATATTCAGTATTGGGTCGAATTTTAACAGCATTGAACTTTAGAGTTGGTTATCGTGTTTGCTTTTGAAATATTCGTTTCACGGTTTGGTCTTTCGGAAAGAAAGAGACATAGAATTTGAGATTCAAGAAACTCTAAAAAGAGGTGAAAATTCTTGATCATGGTTGTGTCCATTTTAATTTTATGCCTAATATCCTTCCTTTCGTTTGAATTCGTTAAACAAAACTGGTTATATTATACCATGTAGTAGGGATGGCAAACCCGTTGGTACCTGCAAATATTATCCATAATGGTAGGTCAATTCTCCGCTTTATGGATATGGATATGAGACGGATAATTACCTGCAAAATTTAATGGATATGGATGCGGATATAGGTACTCTAATACCTACCCTGCCCCATACCCGCATACATATATATTAATATTTATTTAATTATTATATATATCAATATATAACTATAATATATTAAATTAAAAAAATTGAAATATAACTTGCGTTATTATTTTCCTTATCTTCGTGCACCTTGACACTTCTATAGATTTCCTCAATTTAACTTTCCTTTTCCTTTTTTTTTTGGTAACTAACTTCTATAGGTTATGGCATGTGGGGATGTCAACGGGGCAAGATAGGGGTGGGGAGTACTCCCCAGCTCCCCGACCCTAATTTTTCCCAGTCTCCATTCCCTGTTATGGGGAGTTTTTCTCTCCTGTCCCCGTTCCCCGCAGATAACCATGACGAGTTCGGGGACCCCTGAAAAAAAAAGAGGGAATAAACTAAAATATAATAAAATATAAAATATATAAATTTAAAAAATCTTAAATTTAAAGTTAAAGCATTCTCCAAGACATTGCAACAAGTGTAAACTCAAATAGTACAAACACAAGATTCAACAAAAATTACGACAAGATCTAAAGCTGCATCATGTTCAATTCTTCTTATCATGTCCAACATGTAAGACCTTTAGCACCATTTTAGTGGCAGTGCGATAGACAAGTGGCACTACGACAAGATGTGGAGGAACAAAGTAATGACTCAGACGGGGCAGCGAACCAAACATGTGAAGATGGGAGAGTAGAGGTCTAGTCATTTAGGAATGGAAGGTAAAGACTGTAGAGCAGAAACTGAGGAACTGAATATAATTACGAATTTAGGGTTGAATTTTTTCAATATTTTATTAAATTAATAAAATAATATATATATATATATATATATATATATATATATATATATATATATATATATATATATATATATATGTGAAATTACTAAAATATTTTTATGATAAATACACATATATTTATAAGTATATTTTTGTAATCTTATGAGGGACGGCGACCCCATAAGGTGAGAAGTATGCTCCTCATCCCCATCCATTCGGGGCCCATTCGGGGCCGTCTCTGCAGCATTCTTCACGTTTGGGTAAAAATTGCCATTTAGGATGGATTATAACCAATGACGGTTGGCAAAACCAATAAGAGTAGATTGCATCAGCTAAATTGGTTGTGCTTCGAATCCTATTGTTGATGGATTATCAGGATTTTTACGCAACTAGTGTAATTTTGTTGCACAATTACCGGACTAGTGTAGCTTTAAAAAAAATTACGCATTTAGGGTAAGTCGTATTTTAGATCAACGAATTAGTTATAGAAGTCGTACATCTAAATAACGAATTACTTTTATAATCATTAAATTAAAAACAAAATTTCCATAAAATTCGTAGACCAAATATATAATTTCAGTTTTTTTAATTTTTTTTTTAACATAAAAAGGTAAGTCGTAGGATTAAAACATGACTAGCATTCTTTTTAAAAATCTTATGACCAAGTTGTAGGTACAGTCCACGACTTTAGTTTTTTTCATTTTTTTTTTTTGTTAAAAAAAATAAAGATCCAAATTGGTTCTCGATAAAAAATTACGATGATATTTTGGTCCCTGAAAAATGAAAAATATCAATTTGGTCCTTAAGAATATAAAATGTGGGTCAAAATCGTAGCTTGGAAGAAAAAAAAAAAAGTTAATAGGTAAGTCATATGTCATGTACACCACTTTACCTATGACTTGCATATTTTTTTAGAGTAAAGATTCAAATTGGTACTGGATAAAAAATCACGGTGATATTTTGTCTCTGAGAAATGAAAAATATCAATTTGATTCTCAAAAATATGAAATGCGGATCAAATTGGTCCTTTTTAGTAACATTTTAGTCTCTCTCAGGGACTATTTTGACCCACATTTTACATTATTAAGGACCAATTTGGTATTTTTCATTTTTCAGGGACCAAAATATCACCGTGATTTTTTGTCGATGACTAATTTGGATCTTTACTTTTAAAAAAAAAATTGAAAAAAACCAAAGTCGTGGACTGTACCTACGACTTGGTCATAAGATTTTAAAAAAGAATGATAGTCGTATTTTAAACCTACGACTTACTTTTTTACGTTAAAAAAAAAAAAATTTAAAAAAACAGAATTCGTATTTTTGGTCTACGATTTTTATGGAATTTTTTTTTTAATTTAATGATTATAAAAGTAATTCGTTATTTGAATGTACGATTTCTATAACTAACTCGTTGATCTAAAATACGACTTACTCCAAATGCGTAAGTTTTTTTAAAGCTACATTAATTCCGTCAGTCAGCAACAAAATTATATTAGTTACGTAAAAATCCGTGGATTATATATAAATATCTCTAAAGTGTTTATTGAGATTCGGGGCATACCTAATTTGAAACAGGTGTGGGGCGAATGTTGGGCTTGGGTTGATTGTGAAATGAGTGGGCTTTGAGTATGTTGGAGTTGGGCCGAATGTTGTTGAAATGATTTATGTATTGAACGGAAAAGCTTGTTGTTATTATGTTTGAGTCTTTCTTATCTTGGTCGCGCAAAATGTTTGATTTAATCTAATCCCCACACACACAAGACAGAAGACAGAAGACAGAAGACAGAAGAATGGTGGTTGGGCAAGCTCCACCTTGTTCAAAGTTTGTTCCTAAATCCAGTGGGCGGGACTGGGAATCAGCGTCGGAAACTAGAAATGCTGTGGTGCTTAGAGTTGGAGTTAGAGTTGGGAGTTGTCTCACACTCACAGCCAAACACCGCCTCTCTCTCTCCTTCACCCCCTGCGCCTCCGCCACTGCCAATGGCCTCAACCACACCGATGAAGGTCTCACTCTTCTTTTTACGCTTCTTTAGGAGGATTAATTCATATATACTCTCACTAGCCATCAAGATTTAAGCATGTGGTAAGGTAATTTGTCACTATTTTGCTGCTCATTGTGACATATATCTTATTTTTATGGTTTGACAATTGACAGTGCCAGCTAATGATTCTTCATTGAAACCAAGTTTTGGAAGACTAAAAGCCCAGAAAGTGAAAGCTCTTATCCACAGAACCAAGCAGGAAAGAAGCAGCAGGGATAGGGATAGGGATAGGGATGATGTTGTATCAAAACATGACGCCCCATTTGACAGTTTTGTTGAAGAAGATAATTCAAATGCACCATCAGTTGCTGCAAGACGTTCTCCATCTCATTTCAGAGCAAGAGGGAGAGGATGGGGGGATAGTAGAGGGTCTTTCCGTGCTGAATCACAACAGTTCCTAAAGGAACACAGAAAAACAATGCCTGACACCAACTTTTTCAGTCTAAAGTCCTTTAGAGATGTAGGCTACAGTGACTATATCATCCAATCTCTTCAAAAACAGTCTTTTACCCGCCCTTCCCATGTACAGGTAGCTACCTATTCAACCTTATTCTTTAGACAAACATCTTTTGCACAATTTTATTAATCTATATTTTTGTGTATGTATCATTAATCTATTTTATTATCTGTATAGTTATAAAAAAAAAAAAAAACTTTTTTAGTTTTTATACTGCAACTGAGCTCTATGGTGAATAATTTGATTATACGTAGGCCATGGCATTTGCACCTGTTATTGGCGGAAAGACTTGTGTCATAGCTGATCAAAGCGGTTCTGGAAAGACATTAGCTTATCTTGTACCAATAGTTCAGCGTCTTAGACAAGAAGAACTTGAAGGACATAGTAAATCATCTTCACAAGCTCCTAGAGTCGTTATACTGGCACCAACAGCTGAGTTAGCTTCTCAGGTTAAATTCTGTTTATATTCTCAATGTGAATCTAATCTCAGTTTCCTTTTCATTATTCTATTTCTTGTTTGATGCAGAGAAAGTACACAAACAGCAACTTCTTAACATACAGAATTACGGTTTAAGTGGTGGGAAACTCCATGTCCAATCTAAACTCTGCCCATTAGACATAAAAAGTCATATTCTAGTATTGTGGCTACTTAATACATTAAGAATCACTTTAAAAAACATAACAGAGAGGGAAACAAGAAAATAACCTATCAAACAAAAACAGTAAGAGCTTTGCTGCTGCACCATTTTTTTTTAAGAAACTACATATTTTTTATGAAGGGACATCACCTAGTTTTTTGTGGGTGGGGGGGGTAATTTTCAAATATGAGATGGGAAACCAATCAGATTAATTTATGGCAATTAATTTGAGGTTTAGTCACTAACAAAATCTTTTGAGTAAACTTCCGTGGTCTTTTGGAGAAAAAAGTTGTTACTTGTACTTTTTGAATGTAATAGATAAATAAATAAATAAATATCATAGCTACAAATTCAAAATATTGCAGCTTATGTTTTCAAATTGATGATGACATTTTAACTCAACTTAAATGCAGCAGTTTTATATTTTTTTGCTCATGCCTTGCTGCTTATTCAGCCATTTCAGAGTAAATTTAACCGAAAAAAAGTAATTTCACCAGGGGATTCATCAAATACTGAAGTTGACTAAAGTAACAAGAAACAATGTGATATGGGGAAGTCAAAACTATTGCTGTATCAACCATTGGACCCTAATTAGCCTTTAATCTGCCTGATTGATGAATGTTGTTAGATATATAAAACCATTTATGAGCCTTCACCTAACAGCTTAGGCTTTTAGGAAAGTTGGTCCTCCTCCTTTCCACGGTATCAGAGCCTCTATGACCAAGTGTTCAAGAATTCCTTCCTTGCCACCCTGATTCTTCTAAATATAGTTCGAGTTTCAGAACAAGGTAGAGTGGTGGCCCTATGCATTATCTACGCTTCAAGCCTGAAAGGCAGGCTCTTGAATAAGGGGCATTTAGAAGTATAAAACCATTTATGAACCTTCACCTAATAACTTAAGCTTTTAGGAGAGTTAGTTCTTGACAAATGTGAACTATAGTTATGCCAACCAAGACAATTAGGAAAGGGCATTCTTATACTTCTGAATTTCGGCAAGGTAGGATTACTACTGTCATCACTGTCAACATCTCGTGAATCGTGATATTTGGAATTTGGATATGTCGAATAACTGAATAAATGTTTAAGACATGAGAGATGGTTTATGGGTAATAATCCCTAATCATATTGCTTGTCTGTTTATTTAGTTATCATCATGAATAAAGTCGCCTTTTATTTGTATATGAGTGTATAACATGTATCCAGCTGATTTTTGTTACCATAAAAGACTACTTGTAATCAGTTGCAAGAATCATAATTTCCATTTTAATTTGGGATTTTTGTGTTTTAGAATAAATAAAACTATTGTCCATTTTTTAACTTTGTCCAAAGATAAGAAATAGAATTTTCCTTTAAGAAAATATCTTTAATTATTTGCCATTGTAGTATTTAGTATTTGAAAACAGAAGCCCTATAATAATGATAATTGATGGACTAAGAATATGCAACGGGGTAGGTCAACCATCTGACTGCACAAGTACAAGTTCAGAAACAAATGTGCAGTTTCATCCCTTTAAGAGTGGTATAACTGTTGTTTGTCAATGTATATTGCTTACAGGTCTTAGATAATTGTCGATCGATGTCAAAATCGGGGGTTCCATTCAAATCTATGGTTGTCACGGGTGGCTTTCGACAAAGAACTCAACTGGAAAATTTAAAGCAGGGCGTTGATGTCTTAATTGCTACACCTGGCCGTTTTCTGTTCCTGATAAAGGCAGGCTTGTTGCAGTTAACAAACCTAAGATGGTAAACCTTTGTCTCTTTCGGATTGAATTACTTATTTGGCTTACAAATTTCCACATTAATTTTATGCTGTGTTGGTTTTATCATTAAACGACCATTGGTGCACCGATCAACTAATTTCCATATGTTTCTGATGATTTTTGTTGGCACAATGCACAACAGTTCATTACAAGCCAGTGTAACTAGTACTAAATTGGTCCTTGGAATTGCTTACTCTAGTCGCTGGAGGCAACATATCTTGAATCTTTGACTCACATGTTATGACACTCAGGATGATGGAAGCTAGGGGTCTAGGACATAGTTTTAAATTGTCATTTAGCATGTGCTACATAATTGGTGATCAGGATTAAGCCACAGTAAAATTGATTTCTTTTGCTAATTGATCTACTGTCATTATGGCGTAAAGTATCCATCATGTGGATTGTGGAATTTGCTTGTATCCATGTTGAAACTTCCCTTTGTGATAATATCAGACATAAATGTTACCCATTGTGGATGTGAATATATGCCTGTTGAGATATCTGACTTCTGTGCCCTTTCCTTCTCCATTGTGGATGTATGTCCTTCAGGATATGTTTATCCATACACGCCAATTGTAGAATTTATCTTAACAACATAATTTATTGCAGTGCTGTGTTGGATGAGATAGATATTCTATTTGGTGATGAAGACTTTGAAGTGGCTCTTCAATGCTTGATTAATTCTTCACCGGTTGCCACTCAATATTTGTTTGTGACTGCAACCTTACCAAAAAATGTTTACAGCAAACTGGTTGAAGTTTTCCCCGATTGTGAAATGATCATGGGACCTAGTATGCACCGAATAAGCTCTCGTCTTGAAGAGGTTAGGTTTCAGTTGCAAACTTTTTTTGTTTCCTTCTGTTTCATTTTTCAGGGACAGAAGATAGCATCGACTGAATATGATACAACATAATCCCTGTATATGCTGACTAAAAATGAGAAACAATAACTCCGTTTGTCTTCTGATAGCACCCCTCTTAATCCTCTTAATAGGATTAATAAAGTTTATGTAAGGACAGGAAAAAGGTGCAAGGCACCCGATAAAGTCCCAGGGTGCGAGACACCCAATCAAAGTTAGGCAAGAGAGAGAAAGCCTAACTAACTGCACTGCTGGCAGTAGAGGGACGTGAGTATGTGCAGGGGATGAGGGAATATATGTATGGGGAGTGAGGTGAGATGAGGTTGGCTGGAATTCAGTTGGAGCTGGGAGAGAATAGGGCACTCTCGAATTTGCCCCTCTATATTTCTTATCTTCTTCTTGTTTCTGTTCTGTATTTCCCTGATATCACCTTGATATCTGCTGGATTACTTCAATAATACGCACATTTTCTCTATTCTTCTCTTAATTACTTGTTGATACCTATCATTTGGTATCAAAGCTCACGATCCTAGAGCTTGAATGGTCAGTACCTGAGCAACAATGGAGTCGCGTGTGGATGGGTTGGAGTGCAGTATCCGCGAACTAAGAGAGGAGAGCCAAGCTCAGATGAATGAGCTGAGGCAGCTTCTCCAGCGAAGGACGAGGGATCGCACGAGGGGTCGTTCTCACCATCGACGAACCCCGACGAGGGAGGGCGGCGATGGCAATGGGAGTCAGAGTGCAGGTTCTCGCACCCCATCGCGAAGGAGAGGTGGTGACAGGGTCCGATGTATGACCTGAGAGGAAGGAAATTGGAGATACCCATTTTCAATGGCGACGACGCGTACGCGTGGATCATCAAGGTGGAATGTTACTTCAAGATCAACGTGATCAAGGAGGAGGATAAACTGGATGCCGTGGTGATCGCACTTGAAGACCGCGCACTTAATTGGTACCAATGGTGGGAGGAGCAAGCCGTTTCACCGACTTGGGAGGAGTTTAAGGCGGCGGTGACGCGACGGTTTCAACCGAGTATGGTCCAGAATCCATTGGGTCCGTTGTTGAGCATCAAACAGACCGGAACAGTGATGGAATACAGGGAGAGGTTCGAATTGTTGATAGCCCCCTTGACCAAGGAAGAACGTATCATGTTGGAAAGTATCTTCCTCAATGGATTGAAAAAAGAGATCCAAGCGGAATTGAAATTGTATCAGACTAAGTCCTTGTCTGAATTGATGGATCGTGCTTTGTTATTGGAAGAGAAAAACATGGCTCTGCTAAAAAAAGGGATCACACCAAAGGGAGAATGGGGGCATTATGCAACTGGATGGAAACCCAAAAGTGGGGGTGGAACGAGTACTGAAGTGGAAGGGGTCAAAAACAGTGGGCCCAGGCCCAATTTTTCAATGGTAAACATTGTAGAACCCAAACAAACAGAAGGGGGCCAAGAAGTAAAAAACACAGGTGGAGGAAGGAAACTATCACAAGCTGAGTTGAGAGAAAGGAATAAGAAAGGATTGTGTTTTAAATGTGGAGATAAGTGGGGGCCCGATCACATATGCAAGTTCAGACACTTCCAATTTGTGTTACTGGAAGGTGGGGAGGAAGAGGCTGAAACGGAGGAGTTTGGGGAAGAAGAAGTTTTGGAGTTTGAAGCTAAACCACTCCATTTGTCCTTGAGAAGCAAAGAGGGATTAACCTCTAACCAATCCTTCAAAATCTGGGGAAAAATCAACAACAGAGCAATGCTGATTTTAGTTGACTCAGGTGCCACTAGCAATTTCATATCAAGGGAACTAGTGAGGGAGTTGAGTTTACCCGTGGATGACACACCCGAGTATGTTGTTAAGGTAGGAACAGGGGACAAGGTGAAAAATAGAGGAGTGTTCAGAAGGGTGAAGCTGGAGGTTCAAGGGGTGGATTCTGAGCAACATTTCTTCATGATGCAGTTAGGAGGAACTGAGGTGGTTTTGGGGATGGATTGGTTGGCTAGCCTAGGAGATATTGAAGCCAACTTCAGAAACTTAGTCATCAAATGGAAGAAAGGGGACCAGAAAATGATGTTGAAAGGGGACCCTTCTCTTTGCAAGATCCACGCCTCTTGAAAAACTCTTGTTAAGGCATTGCAAGACCAAGGGGATGGCTTTTACATTGAATACTATCAGTCGGTAGAAAAGGTAGTAACACATACAGAGCTGACCCGAGAAGTGGAGATGGTGTTAGAGGCTTTCCCCTGATGTGTTTCAGGAGCTTACTGGGTTGCCACCTAGAAGAGAGCAGAACCATGCTATCATTCTCAAAGAAGGTGCCTCAATTCCCAACATTCGACCCTACAGGTATCCTTATTATCAGAAAAATGAAATGGAAGAGATAGTAAGAGAAATGTTACAAGCAGGGATAATTAGGCCTCGCACTAGCCCTTTTTCTAGTCCTGTGATTTTAGTAAAGAAAAAGGATGGAGGATGGAGGATGGCGATTTTGCACTGATTATAGAGCCTTAAATAAACTGACTGTGCCTGATAAATTCCCCATACTTGTTATTGATGAACTCCTGGATGAATTGGGGACTGCTAAAGTGTTTTCCAAGCTGGACTTGAAATCGGGTTACCCCCAGATCCGAATGCGGGAAGAGGATATCCCTAAGACTGCCTTTAGAACTCATGAGGGGCATTATGAGTATCTGGTTATGCCCTTCAGTCTCACTAATGCCCCCTCTACTTTCCAAGCTCTCATGAACCGAGTCCTAAGGCCCTATCTTAGAAAATTCGTGTTGGTATTTTTTGATGATATTCTGGTTTACGGTTCTGATGAAGAAAGTCATAGGCAGCACCTTGCATTGGTTCTACAAGTGCTAAGGGAGAATGAATTATTTGCCAACAAAAAGAAGTACACCTTTGGCCAACTCCAACTTGAATACTTAGGCCACTTGATTTCGGGTAAAGGAGTCTCTGCCGACCCAAACAAGGTGAAAGATATGCTCCATTGGCCTATTCCTACGGATGTGAAAGGCTTGAGAGGGTTCTTGGGTTGACTGGATACTATAGGAAGTTTGTGAAAAATTATGGGAAATCACTCACACAGCAGTTGGAGAAGGACAGTTTCAATTGGGTTTGGAGGCTCAAGCAGCCTTTGAGCAACTCAAACAGGCCATGACCAGCCTCCCAGTGTTGGCAGTCCCGGATTTTAGCAAAACATTTGTGCTAGAGACTGATGCCTCAGGCAAGGCATTGGTGCAGTCCTTATGCAAGAAGGCAGGCCAATTTCTTTCATGAACCAAACTTTGTGTGAAAGAGCTCAAAATAAATCGGTCTATGAAAGGGAGTTGATGGCAATTGTCATAGCCATTCAAAAATGGAGACACTACCTTTTGGGGAGGCATTTCATAGTCCACACTGACCAAAAAAGCCTAAGATTCTTGACTGAGCAGAGGCTTATGCGAGAGGAGCAACAAAGATGGGTCTCTAAACTACTTGGTTTTGACTTTGAAATTAAGTACAAACGCTGGAAAAGACAATGGGGCAGCCGATGCCTTATCTAGAAAGCTTCAGTATTCAGCTTTGTCCACAGTGCAATGCCAAGAATGGGAAGGATTGGATGAAGAAATACATGCAGATGACAGGTTGAGAGGCATCATCCAGGACTTGGTCCAACATTCCGATGCTCATTCTGGTTTTCAATTGAAAGGGGGCAGACTTTACTACAATGGCAGGGTGGTCATTCCAAAAAATTCTTGGCTAAATTACTCTTTTGGTCCCTCATTTATTTTAATTTATTCAATTTAGCCCCTCTATTTTAAAAATGTTCAAGTTGGTCCCTTACTTGCCAAACGTTAAGCAATTTGGTCCTTTCCGTTAAGTTTCACTGTTAAGTTGAAAAAATTAAAACAAATGAGGGATCAAGTTGAATAAATTAAAATAAATGAGGGACCAAGTTGAATAAAATATAGGGACCAAGTTGAATAAATTAAAACAAATGAGGGATCAAAAGAGTAATTTAGCCAAAATTTAACGTTGAAACTTAATGGAAAGGACCAAATTGCTTAACGTTTGGCAAGTAAGGGACCAACTTGAACATTTTTAAAATAGAGGGACCAACTTGAATAAATTAAAACAAATAAGGAACCAAAAGAGTAATTTAACCAAAATTCTTCAAAGATCCCCCTAATACTTCAAGAGTTCCATGACTCAGCTATAGGAGGCATGCAGGTGTGTACAGGACCGATAAAAGGGTTTCTGGCTTGTTCTATTGGGAAGGGATGAAGTCTCGGGTTCAGCAATAAGTACAAAGCTGTGGGGTGTGCCAGAGTATAGAAAGAAAGAATTCTAAAATGTATAATATTATTCCTTGAATATTTGTGTACAACAGAGGTTACATTATATAGGCTAATAATATTAAATGCTAACCTAAAAAATAAGAGCGTAAAATCTGTCCTAATAATGAAAAGAATAAAAACGGAATTGTACAAATAAAAAGAGAATATCAGAAGATATTCTTCCGATATATTACAACACAGAGGAACAAGTATCAAGCATTAACTCCAGCTGGAGTGTTGCAGCCCCTTCCCATTCCTTCTCACACACGGTCTGACATTTCCATGGACTTTATTGGAGGTTTACCTAAGGCTTTAGCAGTGGACACCATCTTTGTAGTGATGGATAGACTCACAAAATATGCTCACTTCTTGGCCATTGCTCACCCTTACACGGCTAAAGAAGTGGCAGACGTCTTCACCAAAGAAATTGTGAAACTACATGGCTTTCCTTCTTCTATTGTCTCAGACCGGGACAAGGTTTTCCTCAGCACTTTCTGGACTGGAATGTTTAAACTGGCTGGGACGAAATTGAAGTACAGCTCTGCCTATCATCCTCAAACAGATGGGCAAACCGAAGTGGTGAATAGATGCTTGGAGACCTACTTGAGGTGTATGACAGGGACAAGACCTAAACAGTGGCCTAAATGGTTGTGTTGGGCCGAATTTTGGTACAATACCAACTATCATTCAGCAACCAAGACTACCCCTTTCAAGGCCTTGTATGGACAGGACCCCCCCTACACTATGCAAAGGTGAGCCGGATCAGTCAACCAATGAGGAGGTTAGTAGGCTTACTGCAGCCAGAAATGAAATGCTTGATGTGCTGAAGGATCACTTGGACAAGGCTCAAAACCGGATGAGGCAACAGGCTAACAAACACAGGAGGGAGGTGAACTATCAAGTAGGTGATGTGGTGTTCCTCAAAATCCAGCCATATAAACTGAAAACATTGGCTTGCAGGATCAACCAAAAGTTGAGTCCAAGGTTCTATGGTCCCTATGGGATTGTGGAAAAAATAGGGGCAGTGGCTTATAGATTACAGCTGCCAGAGGGGACACGGGTGCACCCAGTTTTTCATGTGTCCCTTCTCATGAAGGCCATTGCAGCCGAGGCCACCAGCCAACCCCTGCCTGCGGCCTTGGGGGAAGATTGGGAGTTACAAGTTCAGCCCAAAGAAGTCTTAGCTGTGAGATAGAAACCCAATACTGAGACAGAGATATTGGTCAACTGGGCCGACTTACCGGTCTCTGAAAATTCTTGGGAGCCATTATATGCTATTCAGGAGCACTTTCCTAATTTCCACCTTGAGGACAAGGTGTGTCTTGAGGGGGGAAGTATTGATAGCACCCCTCTTAATCCTCTTAATAGGATTAATAGGATTAATGAAGTTTATGTAAGGAAAGGAAAAAGGTGCAAGGCACCTGATAAAGTCCCAGGGTGCGAGACACCCAATCAAAGTTAGGCAAGAGAGAGAAAGCCTAACTAACTGCACTGCTGGCAGTAGAGGGACGTGAGTGTGTGCAGGGGATGAGGGAATATATGAATGGGGAGTGAGGTGAGATGAGGTAGGCTGGAATTCAGTTGGAGCTGGGAGAGAATAGGGCACTCTCGAATTTGCCCCTCTATATTTCTTATCTTCTTCTTGTTTCTGTTCTGTATTTCCCAGATATCACCTTGATATCTGCTGGATTACTTCAATAATACGCACATTTTCTCTGTTCTTCTCTTAATTACTTGTAGTTACCTATCATCTTCTAAATGAGATTTAAATTGAATTGTAATCAATTCTCTTGCTTTATATACTTTGTTCTGTACCATTGGGCATGGGACTGCAGCTTGTAACAATTATAAAACTGGTAGGGGAAACATGTATTATATTCTTAGAGTGCTATTGGTGTGTACATGGCCTTGCTGGATAAGTGGATATAATGACCTGTATAGACCACTATAATGCAAATCAATATTTGCAATATATTGTTGAGTCATCGGGTTTGCTGTATGTCGGTGTAGCAATTATTTTCTCATTTATTCAGGTCGTAGTAGATTGCAGTGGAGAAGATGGACAAGAAAAAACTCCTGATACAGCATTTTTGAATAAGAAATCTGCTCTTCTGCAGCTTGCGGAGGAAACTCCTGTCGCAAGAACTATTGTGTTCTGTAACAAAGTATTTTGAATTCTTACTTTTGGGAGTCATCTTTTTATAGTTTTGATTTCCGTTGCAATATTTCTTCTTTTTATTTGGTATAATTCTCCAAAAATAAATTGCAGATTGAAACATGCAGAAAAGTTGAAAATGCATTGAAGCGTTTTGATAGAAAAGGAACTCGTATCCAAGTTCTGCCTTTCCATGCAGCCATGACCCAAGAATCACGGGTTGCTAGTATGGAAGAGTTTACACGTTCTCCATCAAAAGAAGTCTCCCAGTTTATGGTTTGCACCGACAGGTATATATCTGTTTAATTCGTTAGTTTTGGCAGTTCCAAATCTTGCCTTTTTCTTGTTTTTATTTAATTCTTATTTTTTATTTTTTATAATTATCTATCTATCACAAATACTCCCTCTGTTGTTTTTTATTTACCCGTTTAGAAAAGTTTTAAAATTTTTTTTGTTCATATTTATATGTGGTTTTACAAAACTAATGAAATGTTAATTATTTTTCCCTAACTTACGTATGATATTAATAAATAAGAAACAATATTAATAAAGTGATAATAATGTTTTGAGTATTAGTGTGGTTATTTTTGCTTATATAGAGGCGCTATTTATTTATTGGCTTTTTAAATTTTTGTGTAACCACCTTAAATAAATAAAATAGAATAGAGGGAGGAAGTCAAGTCATATATATGGTAATGAAATGAAATTGGTAACTTGTTGTTGCAGAGCATCACGGGGAATTGACTTTGCCGGAGTGGATCATGTCGTACTTTTTGACTTCCCACGTGATCCAAGCGAATACGTACGGCGTGTTGGAAGAACAGCCAGAGGTGCCAGGGGAGAGGGCAAGGCATTTATCTTTGTGGTTGGCAAGCAAGTATCCCTTGCACGCAAAATAATGGAAAGAAATCAGAAGGGTCACCCACTGCATGATGTACCTTTGGCTTATGAGCTGCTGATGAAGTAAAAAAAAATGTTCTTATTTTGAAAAGGGTACTATAAACTGGCTGGCAGCTAGCATGGGGCTAACTAGGTCTGAAACCTTGTCCGTGAGTGAAAGATGCCATGCCATGGCAAGGAGCTGCTTAAGAACCACGTTTCTCATCCCAAACCAACACATTCGAAGCAACTTGAAGATCATGAACATCATTAACTGCTTACATCTTTTAAGTATGGAATGAAATATTGCCTAGCTTTTTACATATGCCGGTTTGCAAATTGATAATTAGAAATCAGAATTCATTAAATAGAAAGCCATTATTATGTACTTGCACCTAGCATGGGTATGACTTCAGTTTAACATACTCAGAAGTTATTTTAGTAAAAGGTGCTATGACGCGGTATACATGCAGTGGTAGCCGGTTTAATTATTTCAACATATCAATGACATGGGTACATTATGGTTTGGCCTATTTTAAGGATATTAAAGATCAATGCCCTGCTCCTCCTAGACATTGCTTTTGTAGAGAGCTAAGATTTTCTTTTAGATTTTGAAATAATTGATGTTAAAAAATTTAATTTGTGTTTGATAATGATATTTTAAAAGTAAGTTCAGAAGTGTTACTTTTGTTTGGATTATGCCAGTTTGGTTGAGATTATTCTCAACGCATAAGTGAAAAAATCGAATCCTGGGGCACTTTTTTCAATTGTTACGTGAGAGAGATTTTGGCCGACATGATTTTGAAACATGATTCTATAGTGGAGAATCTAAAACAAACAAGCAAAGTAAACTCACTTTTGAGATGTAAATATAAAGAATTTTGTAGGTTTCACACATAATATCAATTCTCCTCAATGTAAAAGTGAGAAATTATTGTTTCTCTTAAAATCAATTCTATCCACCTCAAAATTGATTTATTGGTCACATTTTTCAAAACAATCAGGTTCATTTACCGTTGAAATGACTTTTGGGTCTTCAACACTAGTCAAATGACATTTTACACTATATTCAAAGAGACAAATAAGTCAGTGGAAAATATGTTTGGTACATATGGTTTGTATTGTATCTATGAAAACGACAGAAAGTTTGGGGATTTGGATAGTCTAAAGGCACAATCACGCATTCACGCAGTATTTTATGGGATATACTATTAGATCAATCCCAATCTTCCTCAAATACACACACACACTTCGATCCAACGGTGCATTCCATAAACACTGAGTGTGTGATTTTGTGATTTTAGGCGATCCAAATCTGTTTTTTGATAGGTCGATCACTTTTTTTGTTTTCGCTTTGTTCTTATGCCATAATTCTTAAATTCTCTTGAAGTGTTGATTTAGGGTATGAGTCTTAGAATTGGAATCATGTGGGCTAATGTTTCGAACATTTTTTAGAATTCGAATCATAGTTTCAAGGACTAATTTTATGGAATTAAAATATAATCAACTTTAACACTTCTCAATATTTAATCTGCGTCCTTTCTACACACATCAAGAGACAACATCAAGAGACAGTACAAGTAAAATAACACACAACACAACATAATCGCCGCCACTGTCCCCACCGCTATCGCCGCTATTGTCACCATCACCTCCATTGTCATGACCACCGCCGCCATCATCACCATCAAAACTAGGGAATTGAATTTAGAATTATAATTTTATGTTATAATTTTTTTTCAGAAACACAAATGTGAAATTTATAAATCCCAATCAATTCCTCAGAATTAGAATTGAAATTAGAATTTGAAAGTATAATTCTAATTCCTTCATCCAAAACGCCAATATTTTTCTTTCTAAAATGTTACAAAGAAGCATAAAAGGAAAAACAAAAAACGAATTCAGGACTTATTTTAAATTGAAATTCTCGCGATGTCACTTGTAAATTTAGAATTATTATATAGCTGAGAATTTAAGAGGCATAGCTAGTTAAAATCATTTTGAGAGCTGCACGATCTCTTCCTTGATCCCCATCGGTCACAGACAAATCCTTTCGAGAAAATAATAATAATTATAATTGATGAAAAAATATAAAACAGAAATGATGAGATTTAAATAGAAATGTTTTTGGGAGTGTGATTTTTTAAATGGTAAAATTCTCTCATATTTCAAATATAACTTTATCTTGTTTAGGTGATCCAATCAAATGACGAGAAATATTTGACTTAATTTATTAACATGACTTATTTAATTGAATTGACATATTCTGATACCATAACTTTTAGTCCAAAATTATTGGGTACAAAACAAAGTACCATTTTAAATAGATATTAAATTGAAAGAGACGTAAATTGAGCTAAAAGAAGTTACAGGTATACAATTTTGGTTTGGGTTTTGGAAAAAGAAAAAGGGCGTGTTCGGAATTGGAGAAGTTGGTGGAGGGATGAGTGAGGAGATAGTATGTTGATCCCCTCGCTACCTTTCCAGAATGGCGGTTTCCTCAAAAATTGAGTTTGAGTTTCGGTAGGTGCTTTCGATTTATCGGCGTTTCTCTTCTGCTGTGTGTGATGGCGATGCTTAATTCCGATTAGTCGAGTTCCTTCAAATTCATAATTTGCTGTTATAGAGCTTAAGCCTATATTGAATCAATGCTTCTCTATTAGTTTTTCAAGTAACAGAAGAGTTTCAGAAACTTTTGTCCACCATTGAATTGAAGTTTTGCTTCTACTTATACATGCAACTTTGGAAGTGGAATTTTATCCTTATGTAGAAGACTTCAATGTCCTGCGCCTTCTTATGCCAGATACTATTTTCTACCGCTTGCGTCCTTTTATGATTTTTCTTTCCTTTTTCCTTCTCGATGCTTAGAGCTGGAGCTGTCAAATGATTAATTACAGACCTAGTTTTATTTTTTGTTGTCAAGTTTCTCATATATTGAATTTCATTTTTATATGCTTAATTGAAGCATGAATTTCTTATTACATAATTATTCTTCCTATGCATATATTATTCATTCATTTAATTTTGCTTATGCAGAATTAATTTTTTTGGTATAGCATTTATGTTGTTAAATTCATTGTATGAGTATATAGAATCTATAGGAAAAATCAATAATAATTTAAACACGGAATTTTTGGTTATGATCTACTTTATAATATAAAATTTAAATTTTCACCATGGAATCTTGAATTTGTTACCAAAGAAATTGTACAAATCCTGAAGCGTTCTATGCTTCTATCTTCTTCCTCCAGTGTTCTTCATTATTGTGTGGTGCATATGATCATTGCCAATGTTTAATAATAATATTAACTATTAATAACACATTGGATTGTTGTTGTATCTTGTCTTAATAAGGTTGTAATTGCTTTTTCTTATATTCCCTTTTTCAGATATTGTGATAAAAATGGTTTCTCCATTAGATAATGGTCTATATTAACCATGGAGATTGATCTTGAGCTACCTATATGTGAGCAGGAGAAGCTTGATATTGGATCTAATGGAAATAATGTTGCCAATACGGCATGTGATATGCATGTTGAGGAGAAAAACATGAATCCTCCTTCAATGACTGAACAATATAAGGAAGTTTTAAATGAAAATGATGTCTGTTGCCAGGATCAGGTGGATTTGAATTCCAACCTGGTGAATGCTATTGTTAAAAGTCCGTCTAAAGAGCCACAGAATGGCTTGGAATTTGATTCAAAGGAGGCTGCCTATTCTTTCTACAGGGAATATGCTCGCTCAGTGGGATTTGGTATCACAATAAAAGCCAGTCGACGCTCAAAAAAGTCTGGTAAATTTATCGATATTAAAATTGCTTGTTCCAGGTTTGGAATTAAGCGTGAGTCTGGTACAACTGTTAATCCACGACTGTGTATAAAGACAGACTGTAAGGCTGGCATGCATTTGAAGAAGAAGCTAGATGGTAACTGGATCATATACAATTTTATAAAGGAGCACAATCATGAGATCTGTCCAGATGATTTTTACAGGGGACGGAACAAACAAACAAGTAATGTAACTTGTCAGAAGAAGGGTATGCAATTGGCTCTAGATGAGGGAGATGTCCAGGTGATGATTGAATACTTTATATCTATGCAGGGTGAGAATCCCAACTTCTTCTATGCGATAGACCTAGATCAGAATAGACATTTAAGAAGTGTATTTTGGGTTGACCCAAAGGGCAGACTTGATTATCAGAACTTCCATGATGTTGTTTTCATTGACACTTTTTACATGAAAAACAATTATAAAATTCCTTTTGTTCCTATTGTGGGAGTCAACCATCATTTCCAGTACATTTTACTTGGATGTGCACTGGTTGTGGAGGAGACTGTTTCAGCTTTTATATGGTTGATGCGAACATGGCTCAAAGCAATGAGTAGCCTACCTCCAAAGGTGATTATCACAGACCAAGAGAAATTCTTGAAAGAAGCTCTTGTAGAAGTGTTTCCAGATACACGTCATTGTTTCTGTCTATGGCATATTTTATGTAAAATCACCAAGAATTTGGGTTATGTCATAAATCAAAATAATAATTTTATGGAAAATTTTGATAAATGCATTCATCATTCCTGTTCAGATGAGCAATTTGAAAAGAGATGGTGGAAACTGATCAATAGATTTGAACTAAAGGACAATGATTGCGTTCAATCATTATATGAAGATCGTAAAAAATGGGTGCCCGCATACATGCAGGATGTTTCTTTGGCTGGATTGTCAACAACTGTAAGGTCTGAAAGTACAACCTCGTCCTTTGACAAGTATATTTGTGTTGATTCTACCTTTAAGGAGTTTATTGAACAGTATAAAGTTTTCTCCACAGATAGTTTTGACATGGAAGCCAAAGCTGACTTTGAAACAAGACAAAAGCAAACTGCATTAAGATCTCTATCACCTTTTGAGAAGCAGCTCTCTACAATTTATACGGATGCCATATTTAGAAAATTTCAATTAGAGGTATTGGGAGTGATGTCTTGTCGTCTACAGAAGGAAACTGAAGACAGGTCAGATGTAACATTTCATGTTGATGATATTGAGGAGCGGAAGAAATTTATTGTGTCATGGAATTTTGCTGAATTGGGTGTCTGTTGTTCATGTCATTTATTTGAATACAAAGGTTTTTTATGTAGACATGCAATACTTGTCATTCAGATGTCCGGTATAACCAACATACCATCCCGTTATATTTTGAAACGATGGACTAAAGATGCAAAGGGCAATCAATTTGTGGGTGACATAATTAGCAGGACTGCAAGTCGAGTGCAACGTTTTAATGACCTTTGTAGGCGGGCTATTAGATTAAGTGAAGTCGGGTCTTTATCTGAAGATACTTACAGTATTGCATTCCAGGCATTGGAAGAAGTCTATAAACATTGTGTGAATGCAAACAATTCTGTTAGAAGCACTTCAGAGCCCAACATGTTTGCTCTTAATTGTCCTGTCGATATTGAAGAGAGGAATTATAGCTGCCATAGGACAAAGTCAACTAAGAAAAAGAAGTCATGTAATAAAAGGGTTAGTTGATGATCGATTAAGTGGTGATGCTACAACTTGTTTTGACTTGTAGTAAGTGGTGACGTTCTTAAATAGATTTTGTGTATTACAGGAATGCTCTGATCCAGAAAGAAGCAATATCAAAATGCTAGATGGCTTCCAAAAGAGGGTTTGTCATGTGTTGCTTTTTCTGAAGTGTCCCTTGTCTTGCATGAATACAGTTCTGACCTCCTATGTTGCTCATATTTTGTAGCATCTTCGGTGTTTTTTTATGTGCAGGAACAGAGAAATTCAAGAGCTCACAACTTTGATGATTGCCACATTTCTCCACAGGACATGCACACGGTGGTATGGGATATTTCTGAGCCCAAGATTGTCCATAAAAGTATCTAGTTGCAGTACTTTAATAGTTATGATGTTTCTTAGATGTTTATTTCTTATTTAATTTCTATTGTCTTCTATGGGTACATAAGATATCCTTTTGGTCTAACAGGACTTGGATTCTAGAGCTTCAAATCTTGATGGCTATTATGGGGCTCAACAGAATGTGCACGGAGATGTATTCCTTATTCTCTGTACTTTTTTTAATAGTAGAAATGATGATAATGCATAAATTAATTGTTTGCACTTTTAAAGGCACAGCTGAACTCAGTTTCTGTCATGCATGATGGCTATTATAGCAGTCAACAGGCTATGCTGGGGCTGGTAGGGCGCATGTACTTTTGCCTAAGTTCTTGTTTCGAGAGATGTTTATGGATCTCATTTTTTATCCTAATCTCCAGGGGCAATTGCATTCCATGCCAAGCCGTGGTCCACATTATGGGATGCACCACAGCATACAAGGACTGGTAGTGGGTTATGGTTTACATTCCTTGAAGCAGTCTGGCTTAATATTTTAGATCGGCAATGATCAGTTTCCATTGTTTGTTTTTGCAGCTTCAGGGACAACTTACTTTCAGATTGCCAGCAGTACATGGGTGTTTTGACCTTCAAGATAGTCTAGAAGATATGGTACGCACTTACATGACTCGGTTCTGATTAGCACCTTGCACTGCAATGTAAATTCATGAGATGTAATTTTGCTTCAGGGACAACCTATTAGGGCCTCACCTTTCCATGGCATTACATCAAAGCAACCAGATGTTGATAAATCATTTTCATGATAACTGGAATGGTGCCCTTCCTTTCCATGTCAGATCATTGAGTTATATGTATATAGGTAATATATATTAAACTATTTAGAAGTTTTTTTGCTTCGGAGTAGGGGTTAATATCACTATAGTGCCAAAAATTGAGAAAAATGGCTTCCACTACACACCCTTGTTAACCAAAAAGGTTTCATTTAGTTAGATCGTAGCCCACACATTGTGGTGGAACCATTTATTTGAAAGTTAAAACAACCCCCAACTAAGAAAACAGAGCAGTTCATGTCCTCTGCGGCTCAAGCGCAAAGCAACTACTTGAGAATGATTCTAACTAGTAGTTGCTACCCGTGCTTTGCACGGGGAAGATTTCATTTCAAGGAAAAATTTTGGAAATTGAATAATATTAATAGTTGTTGTAGCAATTTTGATAAAAAAAAATAGTAATACATTATTGATTAAAAATTAAAAGCATAATTATACACATATTAAAAGTATTATTGTTTAAAATAAACTATTATAATAAATGACACATAAATGGGGTAGAAATAACTGGGAAGTTTAATTTTTTTATACCTATGTTTAAAATTAATAATACCAACAATAATTTAATACTTATTACGAATAATTTCTAATTCAGAATTTCTTATTGGATCTCTTCTCATATGAACACCATTTTAGTTTCCAACTACATTCAAAATAATATGAAAAATATTTTTTTCAGTTGTATCACAAGATTAAAGACAAAAGCAATATAAAAATGAAAAAAGTTTCTTTAAAGTGAGTTTATCTCTAAAATAAGCAAGTAAGAATGTTTCCACCATTGATATAATAAAGCGAGTTAAGATCTCTATACATTTTATTAAATGAAGGCCGATAACACCCTTACTTACTTTAAAAAGAAATTCACTTTAAAGGAACATTATCCTAAAAATATAATCTTGAAAGTTTATAAGTTATATCATTCATAGCGAGACCACCTCAACGACCACTATTCATCTACAATGGATAGGCTACTCCACCCTTATTATGTTATAAAGATTTTATCATGCATATACCACATGAATTTTGCTTCCCATAAATTTTTGCCTCTTATGATAGGTTTGACCCTTTGAAAATAATGTCCATTGATATTTAGCTAAAATAGCCAATGTTATACAATTAATAGACAATGAATACTTTTCGATGGCATTTTTTTTGAATGACTGCATATGTCCAAAACCTTCTTCCTTCCTTCTACTATCTCATAAAAAACAATCATCAAGTTGACACACATCTCAACAACCCAAAGCAATTCTTCAAAAAAAAAAAAAACCTATCCTAAGAAAATAAAATAAATATATATTATTTGTTCATTAATTACATATAACAAAGAATTTTCTATGAATTTGTTATTTGAATTGGGATTTAGAAAACAATATCTTGTCATGCGTCTTTTCTTTTCTTTTAGGTATTAAACACTATTAATTGATCTTGCTTTTGATAGATTATGATGCTAGTCATATTTTCATAGTTGTTGGTGTAACATTGTTGTGTATGACATTTGTTTGCATACACATATTCCTCACAGTGAATTCTTTGGTATCTCGATGAGTATGATATTGGTATTTACTATCTAGTGTGACCTATGAAGTATTTTTTTTTTTTTTTTATATTTTATCAAGCATCAATGAATACTGATTTTATAATAAATGTTTAAAAATAATCAATAAAATGTTAGACAATTCTAAAATAAGATGTGGTACATTTATTGACGAAGTAAATCGAGATCTTAAATTAGAAGATCAAATTATGCAAAATAAAAGTCATTACGGGTAATAAGTTATTATTAATATTATTATTGTTAACATTAATAACTTGAATTGTTAAGGTACTTATATTATTTTAATAAAAAGAAAAAGAATATTATTGAGATCCAACATATTGTGATCCATCTCAGTAATTTTGGTCATGAAATTGTCAGTCGATGAATCAATATGACTAACTATTCTCTGCATTGGCTGTAGCTAGTTGCCACTTGGTTGAATATAAGCATAAATTGGTATTCAACATGTTATTGATTTTCTAGCAATATCCATAGATATGGGTTCTTGCCGAATGATTGCTACTGCAATTGACATCATTAGAAGAAAATTGCAATATCTTTAAAAGGAATTAAGTGGTTACAACTCAAAAATACTTAGATTTGTTTGCGAATTGGGAGGGAAAAGGAAGGGAGGGGAAGACATTTGAGAATTTTTTAAGAGAAAAAAGAATGTAACAAACTTTTAAAACCCTCTCCTTAGTTCATTTTTTTAATCCCCCATTTTAGAAGATTTTGATTCTTTTATTAAAAAAACAAACCACTATCCAAGATGAAGGATTATCCTCCTTTCTCAACTTCATTCCCTATCACTTTCACCTCAAATACTTTTCCTTCCTTCCCCTCCAAACTCCTAAATAGACCCTTAGGTCTAACAATACCCTCGTTGAGTAGATGAGGTATACATTAATTTTCATTGGAGCTCCCGAATTTGTGAATATGTTGTTGTCCATAACTAATCCATGACTGTGCAGCATAGTGAGAGAAAATGGTCTTTAAATTATAGTTATTTAAAAAATCCATGAGCAATGGACAACTTTGGAGGAAATTTTGCCAGGTAAAACTTATCTCTCCCGCCTTCCCAGGTAATTGATATTTTATTTTTCATTTTCAATCATCTTTCCTGGTATATGTATGTCACAAATTTACTTTTCATTTTATAGAAACAATCTTTGTGAGAGATTATCTCACAAGTTTAATTTTCATTTTTTAGCTCACCGTTTTGCATCAATTTAAAATAAAATTAAGAAACCATTCCAGAGTCCAAAGAAATTACAGAAGATCATTTCATCAATTTAGCTAGATCGAATAAACTATCAAAACATGTTGAATCAATTTAGCATATATAAAATCACCTTGCTGACTTTCAACCCTCCCACAAAGCAAACACTCGTAAAAATAACAATTAAGTTATCAATATCATATCTTTCCAAACCATATTGAACTCAAAAGAAAATAGGAGAACAAAGCTTATCTCACTTGGTCAACTTATAGAATGAAGATTCAAAAAAGAAAAAAAGAAAATGGAACATAGCTAAATTCCAGGATATTAAAAATTTGAAGATACAATTTAGAAACTAAACCACACTTAACAGGTTGGATAAAGAAAAAGCAAAACAAAAGTATACTATATAATCATTTATACCAGAAATTTACAACAAAAAAAAAAAAAAAGACTTCAGAAGGCTACTGTCACGCAGTCCTCCATACCTCATTTTCAATATAATTATATATGAAATATATGTATCATCATAAACAATGTGCATAATAACACATACTATTTGAAGAAACCAACACTATACCAGGAAAAAAGTAGGTAGGCTAGGTCAAGGGTGCAGAGGTTCCCGCCGTCACCTTCCCTTGTAAAACAAAGAAAAAATATGAGGAAAGAAAGAAGATATTCTACAACAACGTCTAATGATGTAGAGAAGTACCATTCAAGAATGCAAAAACCCGTTCAAGCTTTGAGAAAACCTGTAATGTTAAAGAGGGCAAAAATCTGTGATATTTTGGTAAGAGCACCGTTCAAGCATTCAGAAGGATTAGGGAAGTACTTTTTTAAGCTTTCAGACACCACTCAGGCTTTCGTTGTAAGGAAAAGTGTCAAATGGAGAGGGCTTTATCTGACTGCAAGCAATAGATCTGTAATTGCTTTGTCACATAATTGTTTTACATTAGCAGAGGAGAAGTGGGAGAAAATAAAAGTAAATACAATATAACTAAAAGCAAATGGCACAGGAAGTAAATAAAATATTAGTAAATATTTTAAGCCAAAATATTAGTAAAAGTGATTTACAAAGGATAAGTGCTTTGCAATCAAATCATTGTCAGTGTGAGAAGTAAACATTCATTCCAAAGTTAAAAAAATTATTCAGAAGTAACAAGTCACATAGGAGAAGCTTTTGATCACTATAAAGGAGGTAGAGTATGTTAAGCAAGAGGCAAATACTTTACCTCCTCCATGCTTGCAAAAAAAACCCACAACCTGCTTGGTGTCTGCAAAAAGTGGGAGGTTTGATGATGTTTGTTCTGTTTTGGTGGATCCAATCTCTTTATTGATCAATGGCATCACTTATGGAAGCAAACATTATAAAAGGATGTGAGTTTGGTTCTCTTATATCTGACTTAAAAATCAAAAGACGTCAGTTAATTAGCAAATATTTATGCCACACTCCCTACTTATCTTGAGATATATATAAAAGATCATTGATTTAACATAAGATTCCTTATCTCTTAAATTATTTGGATTTGAGGAGTTAGCAGGTATTGCAATTAGGTTGAATATTTTGGATTTATATGAGCTTTAACATGCATAATATGATGGAAGAATATAAATTTCAGTTGTTCACTGTGGACCATTTGTTGCATGGAGGAAGATCTACCAATATGCTAATGTGCAATAAGTGCATGCCATAAGATGAATATATTTAATAAACTGATTTACTAAACCTTCCTAGTAGTCCATGACCTCATAAAACATTATAATAAATTAGGAAGTATTAGATTTATTTTATCTTTGTATAGTTTTCGACAATAAACTGTCCAATTTGGAATGCTTGAGACTTATTGTTAAAGCTATCAAAGCAGGTCATAGACCCATAACATGTCTAAAATTTCACTAATTATTCTATAGTCTTGGACTTTTAGTGGAGAATTGTATTATTTTGCCAGCTATATAGAACGATGACTAATACTATAATAATGAAGTGTACAGGGTCCCCATCAACGACAGTATATTAGCATAATATTGATTCATCATCAAAACGGGACTTGAACTACAACATATATTGCATTGTGTCCGTTCTCTTAAGTTCTATAAATATGTTATTCTCTGCAACAAGAAGAATAAATGAAATAGCTAAAGTTAGTAATAATCTGGTCCAATGAATAGCTGGAAGTGACAAGTAATGTGAAACTCGATGAAAATTTGAAGTACTAAAATCTAAAAAGCATCGGCTTACAAATCAAAGCAGCAATTCAGCAAGGCACTTTAAAGTATAGTGCAAACTACATGTTTGCCGACACCTGATATACTTGAGAGTGCCTCAAAGAACTTGACAGTAAAAAGAACATTCATAAAGGCACCTATAATCCTCTAGAAAAAGAATTGGATCATTGACAAATTGAACATGGAAAACCATAACCTCTGAACCAACCTTAAATTATTTATTTCTAGTTAGATGGTTAAGAAACATCATTTTTCCCCATTGGGCTCCAAATACCTTTGCTTCATAGAAAGCATTGTTGACAAATAACGAACTGTGTTGGTTGAGAAGACTTGTGGATAATTGAAACTCATTAACTCATAGTTGCTATATTCATGCATTATAGTGATGATGGTTAAATTGTAAACAAAATCAACATGTGTAGACAATTAAAAAATGGAATTACCTAATATTAAATGCTTCTTTGAGCTGTCCTCTATTATCAAAGGATCTGGTACAGCAACAAACAGTGAATCAATCTAATATCTAATAGTTTAACATGATAGTGAAAGCCAAAGGGTATTTGGTCATTTTAATATACTTTATTGAGTTCTGTGAAAGCTTTCATAAGAGCTTTGTACACCTGCAAGAGAGGTTATGGGTTATTATTAGTCAAAGTGTGTAAATTTCCATTTAAGTGAAATAGTGTAAGGATCCAAGCACATAATCACATATATAATTTAAACTCAACCAATACAAACAAGTACTACTAAAAAAATAGCGGTCTAAGAGACTGGAAGTATTTTATAGTAGTAGCAATAGAGAAACAAAAATGAGTTTAAACTTACAACATCAAAGACCGCGCTTATTTACTAAAGAAGACCAACCAAAGTGTGACTCACAAGGTGCTTCCCTACAGGATAGAATCCTTTTCTAGAGGCAACAATCGTTGTTGGTTTACCACTGCAAATTCTAACCTGCAATACACATGCTCACCAATCCCAGAAGACCGATATGTTAGTCTGCAAAAAGAGTCATTCAAATAAAGCAGAATAAAGAGATTGAATCAATAAGATATATTTCTCACATCAATCTGAAAGAAATCATCTTCTGGTATAAGCTTCTTCATAAACACTATCTATTATAAAAAGGAAATAACAATGAAAATGACATAACAAACTCATTAATAACAACTATAAACTGAGAGGGAAGAAACCTTGTAATGAGGAGGATTTAACTCTCAGACAAAGACAAATCATCGTGGCCATGCTGCAGTGCTAGACGATCAGCATAAAACTTATCCTAAATTAAAACATATGAGAATTTAGAATTCAATAAATGTTTTACAACTCATTTTATAAAAGAGATTAAAACTCATAGAATCCATCCCAGTGTGTGGAACAACCTACCAGTAAAGCAAAGGTAAAACAAAGACATCATCAAGAAATCATAAGCATGTCTAATAAAAAATAAATGGAAGACATTTAAGAAAAGAAAACCCCCTGATATATTTTTCCTGTTATGATATTATTGTCATGAGTTAATCTGATGTCCAAGAAACGTTCATAGTTTCCAAGATCAAGACAAAGCTTCAATCAAAAGAAAATTTTACAAACTGAAGCATGAATAAGAAGGCAATGCAATTGCCCTGTTACTATAATTGAAACCAGTCATATGATCTCAAAACAAAAAGTTGTACATTCAAGTGAGTTAAGAAATGAAAAGAATGTGGAACACCTCAGAAGTGAAGATTCACATGATAATGACTGATGTCATGTTAATAAAAAAAAAGGAATCAATACAATCTCAGATAACGAAAGTAGTTCCCAAAAGTAACAAATAATTTGCACCCCATGGTCAAAAAAAAATCTAACTAATCTATTTATCTCACCGCCATTATCTAAGGCAAACACCTCACCATGCTCAAAAGGAGACATTGTCCCCGCATCAGTGTTGAGGTAAGGATCTGCAGGTGATGGATAAGTTTAAACACAACTAAAATAATTTAAGATAAATAATATTATTTTAGATAACATGAAAAGATTAGTTCCATAATAAGAAAGAAAAACTGGGTTGTAGTTGCATATATCAGCTCAAAAAGAATAAACCAATTCCTTTGCTTATAAGACAAGAAACCCCTACAGTTTTACACCAACATAAAATTTAATATGGATACATGATGCAATCTTCCCTAGTAGTTTGCCTTGCCATTCACCATTTTTTATCAAAGGATAAAAATAAAAGAGGTAAAAATTCAATATCAATCTTGATAGAAGTAACTCTAAATCCACAGGTCTTGAGGAGTAACCCAATACTGCTAGCAATGACTCTTTTCCCAAGTCCACTACCAACACCACCTGTCACCAACAGGTACTTCATTCTTTCTTATCTCTTTCTCTAACAGTGAAATTGGTCCTCTACTGCTTGTCCTCTAAGGCAAAATGCACAAACCAAATTATCAAAATATAACATAAAACAACAATTACCTGTGTGCTCGGATAAAACTGTGGAAATGATTACAACAACGCAAACATTAGTTGAAAAATGATGATATTAAGAGGATAAAATAGACACATGGCAGTGACATTACATTACATGACATAGATATCATATGAAAATAAAAAAAAAAAAAATGTTTTTTAAGAAGAGGGGAATTAGAACGGGTATGGTATGGCAATGTTTGCTGCTATAGATCTTCCCTTCACAAAATTGGAACTTTTACTTCAAGGTTCCAGCCCCCTATGTGTTTCCCCTCAATCACACACTACCAGACTCAACCCTCAATCAAATATACTGATATAGCAGTGTAAACATTCACACAACAAACTCAACAACAAAACACAGAGCAAAAGGGAATCCCAATATGATGGTAAGTCAGATAATAATTTACCTTCGAGTGGTGGTCCCGAGTTCTAGAAATCTCCATGGCTTCAACGTCAAATGAATCAACTAACTCAGACAATCTCCATGGCTTTAACAGAATCAACACAGCAGCCTGAGATGCAAGGAGCACGAATGAGGAAAGGGGGCATCGCCTCAAATACCCACAACACAAAATCTATTAGTTAGTGATCATCCCACAACATGGAAAATTTAATTTATTTAATAGTGAAGCAAAAAATGAAATTTTTGAGAAGAGGGAAAAAGAAAGAAAGTAAGAAAGAGGAAGAAGTTGAAATCAATCTCTAAGATGGAGGAAGAAGAACCCTAGAGTTAGAGAAACAAAGACTAATCACCAATTGGGTCTACCTCCCCGTACGTAGCAGATTGTCATCTCATATCATAGAGGGATAGCGTAAGATAAGGTGAAAAGGAGTTGGGTGATGGTGTCCTTTGTTTTTGGCCATTTCATCACGCCACTGCATTGCACTCTTGTCTGAACTCTCAACTCAATAAGGACAACTGTTGTGCTACAGTGGAAAAAGAAAAAAGAACTCCACAAAAACTGTGCTGCAAACAAAAACTGATAACAAATGGATTGGGCCAAGAAAGAGGACCACTGTTTGCAACACAGGCCATAAAAAGTAGCCCGACCCATAATATGCAAGTAAATATTTTAATGCCATAACTCAACAAAACAATTACACCTCATCATATACTATTCATTTACAGGATTTTGAGTACTCAGCCTTATTAAGTTATAAAGATGCTAGTGGCTGAGGCGTGTGCCACAGGCTATATCTGCTTGAAAACAAGAGGAGGCAAAGGGGAGGAATGTCAAATACGTCTTATGTGTACAGAACATACAATCTCTTCCGAAACTCAGCACATGCACTACCATCCCAGAATTGAAGTGCTCATTCCCAATTTCCCATCATTCCATAAAGCAGACGACTAGGTAGTAGGTACGTAAGGCGCTGCAAGATGAGGTCTGTGGCAGCACAGTGAGAAATTATAATATGCTCCTGAGCACATTTAATGCATGCTCTGGGAAAGATTCCCACCATTGATTTTAAACATACCTAAATTGTGATGGTAGAAATTTATCCTTGAATTTATTGTACACTAGAAGCATGCAATTCCAACACGGTGGGGGGGGGGGGGTGAGGGACTACTATGTCTAGATGGAGTCCATTGAATTACAAGTCGTCAGCGCTGATGGAGTCCATCACCGGAGGGTCAATAACGACTGCAAAGTCGTTATTCTGTTTGTCTTGTTTTAAATGAAATCTGTTTTCTTAATTTGTAGTCCCCAAACAAATCAACCTTTCAATTTAGTTTGCAATCGTGCTGAGCCATTCCTGAATCAATGTATAAATGATTGTGGCCTTGTGGGTCTTTGAGCCCACAAATAGAGGTCCATTACAAATTCTTCCTATGCTTCTTCAATATATGGGCTCGATGTTAGTAAATTTGAATTGAATTTAAACTCCTCTTGTAATTACCAGGTTTTTTTTTACCATATGGTAATAATCATATTTTTGGTGAACGGTAATTACCATATTTTAGAGATATGTCAATGTAGGAGTACTATAATATTTCACTTAATGCTGATATTATTTTATTGTGGTAGGGTTCATCCACGATCCATTTTAACCTTTATTAGAAATTTATTTGCATAAAATTATTAGATCAGGTTTCTTCATTCATTAAAATTGAAATATTTTCGAAAATAAATATAGATATAGAATAGAATTTAATTAGTATGTATTGTCAATATAAAGATAATTTTTTTGTATTGTCAATAATAAATTATCACATAATTAAAAATATTTAACGTTTATCTTAATTACCTTAAAAGTCACTCATACAATGATTTGTGATTAATTAATAATTTAAAAAATTTTACACTAAAAATACATATCAATTTATGATACACTTGTCAATTTATAATGTCAATTTATTACTGGTTTGAAAATGTAAAAAATCTTTACATTGACAGACGTTGGATATCAGTTTAATCCTAACAAAAAATAATATAAAAATAATTGAATCAATTATTTAGGTTTAAAGAGGATTATTATAAAAAATAAAAAATATATAAGTGAGAGTTTGATTGAAGGTGGCAGTGGCAATTGCAGCTTGTCTTGCGTTTCTTCCTCTTGGTATGGCTGTGTAATAAATTGAAATTGCGTGGCTGGCTTCTGCTTTCCCTTCCCCTCCATTCCAAACTCCCGCCAAGTCCCTCATCTCATTTCATTTCTCTCTCTCTCTCTCTTTGGCCAAAGCCAAAGTGAGTTGTTGTTAGGTTGGAACATTCCAGAAGGATGAGTGCGGTGAACATCACGAACGTGACGGTCCTCGATAACCCAGCTTCGTTTCTCACCCCCTTTCAGTTCGAGATTTCCTACGAGTGTTTGACCCCTCTCAAAGACGGTATCCTCTCTGCTCCTTCTTTTTTACTTTTAGGGTTCCCCTTCACATTTCCACCTTTATGCTTTCTTTCTCAATCAATCTATCAATTCCTTTAATTTTATCTTAGGTTTTACTCACTTCAATTCATAACATCTTTCCACTTCACTCTATATGTATAATAACACTGAGATTTACCCGATATTGATTTTTGGACTTCAAATCCATTCTCACCCTCACTCTGCAACTTTCTTCTATATAGGATAGGATAGGATAGGATACGTATTTGTTTCCAATCCATGCCTATTTGCTGCAATAATAGCTTTTATAACTGTATCTGATTTCCCAAACAGATAAATATGGCTGGCACCCTCTATCTAAACCCCTCCAGATATGGAGGAATAACCCCATGAAACTTTTTACAATCTTTTCTTTTGGCCAATAAAGGGAGGATCTCTCTCTTTCATTCTCTTAAACAAACATTTGTTAATATAGGTTGCGGTACCCCAAGTTTTCCTAACCATTCCCCATCTAATTTAACTGCCAAAAATTTGCTTGAACCATATTACGGATGGGTGGTAGTGGTACAATACTACAGTTTTTCTTTGTCTTTCATTATTTTGGATAGGGGGATTTGTCATCTCACGTAGATGATGCTGAAATAGCTGGGGTTTATTCTCTTTTTTGGAATGGTCAAAAGCACTGCAATTTTCATGGAAGCCCTCTTTGTTTCATATAAATATGGTTCTGTAAAATGATACATTCACATATAACTTTCTAGTGTTTGATTATGTTCTGGAAACGATGTTTTAATATTTGACCAGTGGACTTCATTTTTCTTCTTCTCAAATGTTCAATACATTCACATATGAAAATACATGGAAAATATTTTTTTTGTGTAAGTGATTTTCAGGAAACAAACTTAGTACATGTTTGTTTCTACGTTGAAAAAATCATGGTTCCCACTTTTCACGGTAAGAGTGGCAGAATTGTAAATATTTTAGCCCAAATTGTGAAAGCTACAAATTGTAGCTTTCACGTCACATCCAGCAGACGTGATTTTCCGTGCTGCCACCGCCCATCCAAACATACTATTAATCTCAAATGTCATGTTAAGTCTGTCTAAAAGCCTAAAAGTCATAATGAAGCCTATTTTACTATCAGCTTCACAATCATTATACTCCTAGATTCTTCTCGCATCTGTGGTCTACTTTACCTTGTTTGGTTGTGACGCTGCTTGCTGTCTTGTGAGTACAGATTTGGAATGGAAGCTCATTTACGTTGGATCTGCTGAGGATGAGACGTATGACCAATTATTAGAGAGTGTCCTTGTTGGTCCTGTCAATGTTGGAAACTATCGCTTTGTTTTACAGGCAAGCTTTAAGAATACTAATCTTATTGAATTCTGTGTTGCAATTGCTTATAGAATCCAACTTTTGTATACTGTTTTGATAACAGGCAGATCCACCGGATCCATCAAAGATTCGTGAAGAAGATATAATTGGTGTCACGGTGCTCCTGTTGACCTGCTCGTATCTGGGTCAGGAATTTATTCGTGTTGGCTATTATGTGAACAATGATTATGATGATGAGCAGTTGAGAGAGGAACCTCCACCGAAGGTTTTAATTGATAGGGTTCAAAGGAACATTTTATCTGATAAACCAAGGGTCACAAAGTTCCCCATCAATTTCCACCCTGAGAACAATGAAAATGAAGAGCAGCCTCCTCCATCTGAGCATCCATCCGAAACTGGAGAAGATCCCCTTGCTGTAGTTGATCGTGATCCCCCAAATGAGAAGGATTCCTAACATTTTGTAGGTATCCATCCAGACCTTTCAATTCCTCAATCTCCAACTTTACGTTCACTCTATGGATTAAGATGCCATTTTTGTGAATCTCTTGTGAATGAGATTTGTGAGATCGTTTGGATTTAGGCCTCTGAAGTTTGAAACAGTAGGTTCAAAATACTTGTAACGTGTGAAAACCAGTTTCTATCCATGGAGCTTTGCAATGCAAACCCAATTTCATTGATTACTTCGCTGTTTTACAAATCATAATATTTTCTTTAAAAAATTTAATAGCAATTAGGCTTCACCACAATTTTGAGGTCATTTTTAGTTTTTCTTTTATTTAGTTTATCTATGATTTTTTCTCTCAATAATAAACGACAGATAGACAGTAATATTTGTGTTTTCTTGGCTTTGGCCCCTTTTGTGATCATGGGTTAACTACAGGGCCATTGCCAAGTTAGCAGTGCTCCCACAGCTCCTTGTTCTTAGTAGAGGGCAACCCAGCAGGAGTCTTATAACCATAGGCTAACTGTCATAATCGGATGATTCACGATTTGAATTGCATGATTCGATATTGGCATACTAGCCATTCAAATCATGTGGTGAATCACATTTGACTGAGTCATGCATCAGTGCAATTTCTGTATCATCGATACAATTTTCACGATTCTATGTTTCAGTGATACCCTTTTTTTTCCCACAAATATTCTCATCAGAGAAATTGAAGGAGAGCTTAGAAGCTTAATAAAAAAAAATGAACGAGTGATTAGACATTCATGCAAACTAGTTTTCAAGCAGAGACAAATAGACAATTACTTTGGTTTGTTTCTTCTGGTGCAAAATGTCCATGCAATCATTTTGTTTTTGTTCTTCTAGTGTAGTGTGTTCATGCAATCACTCTGTATAACTCTAAAGGTTAAGGGGAAGAAGAATGTGAAATCTATTATCTTGTAATTCAAATAAGTGGTTAGTTAGTTAGAAGAGTTAGTTAGGAAAGTTAGTTAGTTAGTTACAAGTGACTTGTAACTAGGTGTGTATAAATAGAGGTGAGTGCAAGGAATAAAAGTAAGTGAAGTATTATTCAGTAATCAACTTTCTCTGATACCCGTCTATGCACTGTTCACCCGTCTACACTTAGTAATCGTTACCTGTCTGCATATCGTTTCACCCGTCTGCTCCCGATAACACCCGTCTGTGCACTTATATACTCGTCTATGTGTTAAGCGTGTATTTAGTGTACTGTTAACCCGTCTGTGCTGGGTGTGTGTGTGTTCTATCAATTGGTATCCAGAGCTTATTCTTTCTTGGACCTAAACACGAGTGAAGTGAGGAAAAACACGAGTGAAGTGAGGATATGGGCTCCAATGGCAATTTTCCTGCGCAAATGCCAATGCTTGATGGCAAAAATTGGGATAGGTGGAATGTGCAGATGCGAGCATTATTTGGTTTCCAGGATGTGCTGGACATCATCAAGAATGGCTACCCAGAAGTGAATGAGGGAGCCACCGATGCTCAGAGGGCTGTGTACAAGGAGAACAAGAAGAAAGATTGCAAGGCAATCTTTACTCTGCATCAGTGTGTCGATTTGGCTAATTTTGACAAGATTTCTAGGGCTGCAACAGCAAAGCAGGCCTGGGATATCTTGGAGAAATGTTACACGGGTGGTGAAAAGATCAAGAAAGCGAGACTTCAAGTCTTGGAGAGGCAATATGAGCTATTGCAGATGGAGGATCAAGAGAAGGTGGCTGATTTCATTGCAAGAATCAGGAATATCACCAATATGATGGCAGGGTACGGGGAAAGGTTGTCTGATCAGAAGATCATTGAGAAGATATTGCGCACATTGCATCCTCGATTTGATTACATAGTGTGTGCAATTGAGGAGTCTAAAGACACTGCAACCCTGAGTCTTGAGGAGTTGCAAGGGACCCTGGAGGTTCGGGAGATGAGGATGAATGAGAGAGGGGCGATTGAGAAAACTTCTGATCAAGCACTGCAAGCTCAAACTGATAAAAGAGGGTTTGATAACCAGAAGAAATGGAGGAAAGGAGGAAAGGGGAAATCTGTGAAGAATTCTTGGAAGGGTGATGACAGGTCTGAATCCTCGAGTAAAAGGGGAGGAGGATCTGCCAAAACCAAAGGAGGATTCAAGAAGAACTTTGATAAACGCAAGGTGCAGTGTTTCAATTGTGAAAAATTTGGTCACTTTGCAGATGAATGTTGGCATGGCAAAGGCAAATCGAAGAAAGTAACTAATGAGGAAGCCTGTGCTGCTCAAGAAGAGGATTCTGATGTTGATCCAGTTCTACTGATGGTGACTACAAGTGAGGAATCCTTTCAATCTGAGTTTTGGTATCTTGACACGGGTTGCTCAAACCATATGACTAGTCACAAGGAATGGTTGGCTGATCTAGACACATCAAGAAAGAGCAAGGTTCGATTTGCAGATGACAGAACCTTGAATGCTGAAGGGATTGGCAACATTGTGATCAAAAGGAAAAATGGGAAATCAGTCTTGATTTCAGATGTCCTGTTTGTACCAGGTATGAGGAGCAATCTTTTGAGTATTGGCCAACTGATTGAAAAGGGCTTTACTGTGGTGATGAAGGATGATCAAATGGAGATGTTTGACTCCACTCAACGATTGATCTTAAAGGCTCCTCTCTCGAAAAATAGGACCTTTCAGATCAATATGCAAGCTGCTGAGATTCAGTGTTTGAAAGCAGCTGCACATGTTGAGGATTGTTGGCTTTGGCACTCAAGGTTTGGACATCTGAATTTTCGAAGTTTAAATGATCTCTCTTCCAAACAAATGGTAGCTGGCCTTCCCAAGTTTGCTGTTCCAGAGAAGATATGTGAAGTGTGTATGGCAGGAAAGCAACCCCGAAACTCTTTCAAATCACATCTGCCAATGAGAGCAACAAGTGTGTTAGCAGTTGTGCATTCTGACATTTGTGGACCATTTGAGGTACCTTCATTGGGAGGTAATCGGTATTTCATTTCATTTGTTGATGAATTTAGTAGAATGATGTGGTTATACCTGATTGATACAAAGAATGCAGCACTTGAAATCTTTAAAAACTTTAAGAAGCTAGTTGAGAAACAAAGTGAGAAGTCCATCAAGATTTTGAGAACTGATGGAGGAGGGGAGTATACCTCAAGCAATTTTGAGCATTTCTGTGTAGAGAATGGCATTCAACATGAGGTTACAGCCCCTTATACCCCTCAACATAATGGTTTGGCAGAAAGAAGGAACAGAACAGTGCTTGATATGGCAAGAAGTATGCTGAAAGAGAAAGCTTTACCACATCCCTTTTGGGGTGAAGCTGTCTCTACAGCAGTGTACATACTGAACAAATGCCCAACAAAGAGATTAAAGGAAGCAGTGCCAGAGGAGATATGGACTGGGAGGAAACCGTCTGTGAGTCATTTGAGGACATTTGGAGCACTATGCTTCAAACATGTCCCTGATCAGAAAAGGAGGAAATTGGAGGACAAGAGTGAGTCCATGATTTTGGTGGGGTATCATCCGACTGGTGCATACAGACTATATGATCCTATTAAAGAGAAAATTGTGATTAGCCGAGATGTGATAGTGGCTGAAACTGAATCTTGGGATTGGAATCAGAAGTGCAGCAGCAGCAACAGTCTGACACAGGTGTCCTCATCATTGTTAGATGAGGAGCAAGTTCAACAAGAAGGTGTTGGTATACTGGGAACTCAGACAGGTGTAGGCGTACTGGGAACTCAGACGGGTGTTCAGACAGTTCAAGTCAGGCCACACAGGCATAGACAGATGCCACCTAGATTAACTGATTATGAGCTGTTCTCTGATAATACAATAGCTCATGATGGTGATCTGGTGCATTTTGCTATGTTTGCTGACTCTGAACCACTAAATCTTGAGGAAGCTGTGAAGGAGCAGGTCTGGAAAAATGCTATGATTGAAGAATTGAAAGCCATCGAGAGGAATCAGACATGGGAATTGTCAAGTCTACCTACACACAAGCACCAAATTGCTGTGAAGTGGGTTTACAAGTTGAAGCTGCATCCTGATGGGTCAATTGCTAAGCACAAAGCAAGGTTGGTTGCAAAGGGTTTTCTGCAAAGGGAAGGAGTAGATTACTCAGAAGTGTTTGCACCAGTGGCAAGGATAGAGACAATTCGGCTGGTAGTTGCTCTAGCAAGTGCAAGAGGTTGGACTCTATCTCAGCTTGATGTCAAATCTGCATTCCTAAATGGACCTCTTGAAGAAGAGGTATATGTTTCTCAACCACCAGGATTTGAGATTAAGGGAAAGGAAGAAATGGTGTACAGATTGAAGAAGGCACTTTATGGCCTAAAACAAGCCCCTCGGGCTTGGAACAAAAGAATTGATTCATTCTTACTTCAACTTGGATTCAGCAAGTGCTCAGTTGAACATGGTGTCTATGTACGATTTAAGAAGAACAGGTCAGAACTATTGTTGCTATGTCTCTATGTTGATGATCTACTAGTGACTGGTAGCAGTTCCAAAGAAATTGAAGAGTTCAAAGTTGTAATGAAGACTGAGTTTGAGATGACAGACTTAGGAAGGCTGACTTACTTCCTTGGTATGGAGTTTGCTGCAACAACAGCAGGGATAGTGTTGCACCAAAGAAAGTATGTGAGTGAAGTTTTGAAGAGATTCAACATGAATGGTTGCAATTCTGCAGCAACACCTGTGGAGGTTAATGTGAAGTTAGAAAAGAGCTGTGAAGAAGAGGCAGTAGATGGCACTTTGTTCAAGCAGATAGTTGGTTCTCTGAGGTATATCTGCAACAGTAGACCTGATATATGCTTTGGAGTGGGCATGATTAGCAGGTTTATGGATGATCCGAGGAAACCACACTTGATTGCTGCTAAGAGAATTATGAGATACTTGCAAGGTACACTGGAGTTTGGTGTTCTGTTCCCTAACAGAATTCAGCAGCAAGGGAGTGTTCTCATAGGCTTTTCTGACTCTGATTGGTGTGGAGACAGAGTTGATAGAAGGAGTACATCTGGCTACATTTTTCAGTTTTTGAATGCACCAATCTCTTGGTGTTCAAAGAAGCAGCCAGTTATTGCTTTGTCATCGTGTGAAGCTGAGTATATTGCAAGCTCTTATGCAGCTTGTCAGGCTCTTTGGCTTGATTCACTGCTGAGTGAGATTCAGGTTGAAGTAGCCAAGCCTATGAAGCTGATGGTTGATAATAAATCAGCTATTAATCTAGCCAAGAACCCGGTTTCTCATGGCAGGAGCAAACACATAGAAACCAGTTTTCATTTCCTTAGAGATCATGTAAACAAAGGAAGACTCGAGCTAGTCTATTGTCCTACAGAGATACAAGCTGCTGATATACTGACTAAACCACTGAAGTTAGATCGTTTTGAAAAACTTAGAAATGATTTAGGTGTTGTATCATTTGAATATTTGAATTAAGGGGAAGTATTATCTTGTAATTCAAATAAGTGGTTAGTTAGTTAGAAGAGTTAGTTAGGAAAGTTAGTTAGTTAGTTACAAGTGACTTGTAACTAGGTGTGTATAAATAGAGGTGAGTGCAAGGAATAAAAGTAAGTGAAGTATTATTCAGTAATCAACTTTCTCTGATACCCGTCTATGCACTGTTCACCCGTCTACACTTAGTAATCGTTACCTGTCTGCATATCGTTTCACCCGTCTGCTCCCGATAACACCCGTCTGTGCACTTATATACTCGTCTATGTGTTAAGCGTGTATTTAGTGTACTGTTAACCCGTCTGTGCTGGGTGTGTGTGTGTTCTATCAAAATCATGTTCTAACTGTGAAATCATGTGCATTTAAGTTTTATTAATGTTTTGAATCGTGCAAAACGATACAATTCACGGTTTGAAAAATTTAACAAGTAATTCTCCATACGATTCACGACCTCACAAGTTATAACAATTATTTTTAACTTATTATTCGAAGTTCATTTTTTTTTATTTTCTCTAGGATTTATTTTTTAAAATTTCAAGTTCATTTACTTCGACCGCAGATGTTATTTGGTACTAGAGATAATGTCCGTGTGTTGCATTTTTTTTATATTGTAAATATTTTATATATCTAATATCTAATTTTCGATAAAAATGTGTGAAAGTGGATGCGGTTTAAATATGTTAAGAATATGTTAATAAATGATTTTTTTTTATTTTTAATTCTGGAACACAATGAAATAAATCAAAATTAATTATAATTAGGTAGTTCAAGAAATACTCCATTGTTCATCCAACTTGTGAACAACATTGGCCAAAATATGATTACTTTATAATTTGGTTAATATATTTACTAATTGTAATAACAGATGAATAGCTATATTCATAATTAATGATTTAATTTGTTTATATGCATGTAATTGCTCTAAAAGAAACGGAAATTAGAACTGGACAAAAATGTGAGTTAGTATATAATAACACAGCAGTAATAATATTGAAATTGAGACCTACCTTTTTCATCAATATGGGCCATATTTGGATTAATTATTTATTTTTTGATATATATTTAGAGTGTGCCGTTTTTGTGAAATCCAGACTTTTATTTATCAGTCATCTTTCGTGATGCCGAAAATGCATATTGATCACGATTGGTGGACGTCCTCCTCCTGAAATGCCTTATTAATTTTTTTCCTATTTCTTTTGTTCCTGATTTCTTTGTTTATGAGTACAGTTAATGGCTACCCTTTTGGGTAAATGTCCATTATGCTGACCCTATGTAGTCCTTGCTGGTGGGTTATGCAGTCCGTGTGTCATGTTTTTATTGGATTGAATGTAGTGTTTTCAAAGTATACACTAATATCTCATGCTGGTACCACCTAGGCATCCAACACATTAGGCTAAATTAATGCCTCTTTTTTTTTTTTTTTTTTCTCTTTATTATTGGTCATGTGCGATTTTGATCCCTATAATTTTTTTAGTACATTTAGTTTTCCTATTTTTTCAATGTTGTAAATTCGGTCCTCTTGTCAAATGTTTGTCAAATTTTCAATGATGAATAAAGAGGAACTATTGCTTTAAGCGTATAGAATCTCGACTTGAGCTTCTATGGTAAAAGACCTTGTGGTATAACAAAAAAAGGGTCCCATAAAAGAGAAACAAAATCGATAAATGACAGATAGGAACCATTGAATCATGAAACGGAACGGCAGAGGAGGGAGAAGCTCCACCAGAGGTTTTATGTGCATAAAGCAGTGGTTCGTCTCTATTCATAATTGAAAAAACTGACGGACATTGGACGGGAGGACCAAATTTGCATCATTGAAAAAATATGAGGACCAAATGTGTTCAAAAAAAAAATTATATAGACCAAAATCGCACATAACAAATAATAAAGGGATCAAAAGTGTAATTAAGCCTTTGTTCCTGATTTCTTTGGTTATGAGAAGTGCAATTGCTACTATTCTACCTCCACCCAACCACTAAGTCTTCATCTTCATGTGGTATAATGGATTTTGAGAGTGGAGATCCCCATAAAAATTAATGGAGTCAAAGCTTTGTTTGGAAAAAAAATGACTTATAAGTTAGCTTATGACTGATAAGCTAATTTTTTGATGAAAACTTATACCTATTAGCTGATAGCTGAAAAGCTAGTTGATTAAATTTGCAGTGTTTTGTGAAATTAGTTGTTAAACTAGCTTACAAAGGTAAAATGACATAAAATCATATTTGTGACAAAGATAATAAAGTGAGAATTTCATTAAATAAATGAGGATAAAAATGAGAGAAAAGTCAATAAGTTATAAGTTATAAGCTATAAGTCATAAGCTAATTAAAATAGTTTATGAAGAAAAGTTATAAACTAATAAGATAAGATTGTTTATCAAATACTTCTATTTCAGTCAATCAACCTTATATGCTTGCTTATTTTACGGGCTAAATAGAGCCAAATCATCAACCATGACCTCCATCTTTGCACAAGATTTCTAATACTTCAAACACCACCAAGCCGTGGTTGACTAGGGTCAGAGAGTGGTCAACAGAGACTGGTATACTGCACCTCAAGGACCCACAAAGTTCCTTAAAGTTTGAAACTTGCTAATCTTGATGAGGGTGTTTGGATGTGGTTGTTTCATGTTGGAGTAGGGGATATGGTGTTGACTATTCACTTATCTCCACCACATCGTGCAAACTAGCACTATCGGTCCGGTACCGCACCACCTTCAGCCACGGAGTTCCACCACCATCGATCCTCTAGAAACATTAGACCACATCAGCAATGGGATGCCAAAATCAACTCTAACAGTATGGTAACGTTCAAGAACCTAATTACAATTTTATTTAATTTTATCTCTAAGAACCAAATTATAAATTTGTAAATTATAAGAACCTATTTTAAATTCTTTCATAAAATATATAAAATTTATTGAAGGCCGCCGGGCAGTGTCGTGCTGGGAAAGAAAACCAACACCTAGTTAGTAACGTTGTTGCATGGATATGATGGATGGACTTCTTAGGAAGCTCCGAGTAATACAAAGAGTGACACGCACGCGCGCATCCTTAATTTGTCAGACAGGAGTTGAGCTACTAACACTGAGCAGTGGACGGTGATCAGCAGAGCACAATCTGGCATGCAATGCAATGCAATGCAATGCAATCTGTCTCCGATCCGAACCTGTCCAAGACTGATCACGTCATCTCACCCACCCGCCTTCAAAAATTGTGCCAATTAGGCCTAAACATCATGCATGGCTTGTTAATGTCGTCACGGGTGAATCTCCTCCTCCACTCCACCCATATATATGACATGAATAATGATGATGATGATGATGAGTCCTCTAAATTCTCTAATAATAGTCCATACTATACTACAAAGGTCTCACTGATCACTCCCTTGCATGCTATCTTGGATGATCTTGCTTCCTGCCGGCCTGCACCTCACACTCACACTCCTTCCAACCTGATATTTTCATCTGCAGGTGGACATAGTCCATACTACAAAGGTCTTGCAGATTATTCCCTTGTTATCGGTTCTTCTTGGAGCCCAGTACGTACTACTGCTTCACAACCATCCTCCCACTGCCACCAACTCCCTGCAGATCTCATATGAATATTCTAGTAGTCCATACTATAGGGGTCTCATAGATTACTCGCTTGCACTTCATGCACCTGAAAGTACTCACACCACTAACTCTCACTCATCTATGTTGTCCATCAACATCAAAATTGGGGAAGAGATTATGGAAAAGCTCACAGCTGCAACCCCAGGACACATGATGACTGATCACTTTACTTTGAAGGAGTTGATGACAAAGATGGTGGATGATGATGATGATGTTAGCTTTGTAATTGAAGATCAGAAGCCTATGAGGGAGAGAGTATTAGAAGAAAGTGAAGTTGGGACTAGTGCGTTAGAAGGAATTGCTCAGGAAACCACTTCGGAGTCGTTGATGACAAAAAGGGTCGATGTTGATGATGATGTTGGGTGGGTGGTAATTGATGATGAGAAGCCATTGAGGGAGAGAGAGAGTGTCGACAGAAGGAAGTCATGTTGAGATGAGTGTATTAGAAGAAGATATTGCAGAGAAAACAATTTTGGAGGAGATGGATTTTGGGAAGGAAGAGCAACTCGTCGGAGACTATGGGCTGGGTAGTGGCCATGGTGAAAAGGAGAAGAAGCCCTTATCTGTTTATGAAGAAACAGTTGCATCAGAATTAGCCCTTAATAATAAAGATGGAGGAGATGTTAATCAGAAGAAGAAGTTGAAAGTCGACACAGCAGAGGAGAGGACGGAAATTAACGTGTATGAGTATATATGGGCAACCAAATACCAGCCCATGACCTTGGCAGACTTCATCTGCAACAGGGATAAAGCACTTGAGCTGAAAGAATTGGCGGTGAGAATAATAATAAATTATGACTGCAGCATGTTTAAATACCATGATACACCAAGTATATGGAAATTATTTAAATTATATCTGTTACGACTTACGAGTGCTAAGAATGGAACTAAAATATATATAGCCAGCATACTTTTGCAGAAAATTTTTCAGAATATAATTGGTTTTGATAAATATTGAACAGGTAAGAGAGGGGTGTGGCTGTAATCATTTTATATTTGAAGGGCCACCAAGTGTAGGAAAGAGATCCATGATACGGGCTATGCTTCGACAGGTATTTGGCGCTGACCGAATGCAGGTATAGATTTTAGATTTGTAGCGTACGTGCATGTGTGTATTTATAATAAAAAAAACTACAATGATAATTTTACTCTGCTACTCATGAATGACAGGTTATAGAAGAATGTAAAGACTTCAACTTGAAGGTAATGCATGTGTATTTTTATCATCACCTTATACGTTCTCTTTTCATCAATTTCTTCAACAAAGTAATGAACAAATTGTTCCTTAAAATCAATACACAGAAACACAAAGGTGAAAGCCTGAAACTCAAAACAGGGAAACACACAAGCAGATATCATACCACCTAATAAGCAAGCTCTTATGGCAGCTTCTCAAAATAACTTATTTAAGGAATGGTTAGAGATTATTGAAACTCGTTGCAAAAAATGGAAAAGAGGACGATGGGTTAGATGAATTATATGTATTTATTTCCATAGTGTATCCTTAATTAATTAATAAAAAGAGTTAAAAAGGAATTTATTGCCTATTTGAATTTGTTTCCTCCCCTGACACGTCCATAGGGAGAAATGGTTGATAATCTTCGTGTGCGCATAAAGAAATCAGTCTATCATGTAGAGGTTAATCTCTCAGACACAAAAGGATATGAGAAGCATGTAATTGTTGAGTTATTCAAGGAAACATATGGTAAGATCATTAATAAGTCATTGCCTTGTAGCCCAAAAAACTGCCAAGGTATGCCTCTAATTAATTTTAGCACTAACTAAAGCAACTTAAAGGTGTTTTTTATTATGGATCAATATTAACGTGTTTAACTTATATATTTTACTGAAAGCAATCGTATTGTATGAGGCCGAGAAGCTTTCCACAGAATCCTTGTTGTATATTAAGTGGCTACTAGAAAAGTATAAAGGGTGTAATAAGCTTTTCTTTTGTTGCTCTGATAAAACAAAGCTCCAACTTGTCAAACCATTTTACACCCGTATCCGGCTTTCGCCACCTACAACCGAACAGGTGAGATTTTCACTTCAATTATTTACCTTACCTAGCCTATGAAGACTAATCGTACAATTTCATACTGTGATCTATTTCTATTTTTCCAATTACTCTCCTCTCGCACTCTTATATATATCTATATATAATCAAAATGGAAAGATGATAGATAGAAATGCAATAATATACTGATATGAGAAAGTGTGGTTTTCTTTTTTTTTTTTTTTAGATCTATAATTAGTTTTTAGATAATGCTTAATTACGTATCAACAATAGTGGATCATTTTTCTTTTATAATCAATTTGGTTTTCCCTTAAATTTATAGATGAAAAAATTAGAAATGTTTTTTTATATAATTTCATATAAAAATTCATTCTTAAAATTTCACCAAAGTTTTAAGAAGACAAAAGTGGATGTTCATTTGAATTTAATTATTTTGGTGTATCATTTGAGAAAGAAGACAAATAGTGTGACTCACCAGTCACCTCGAGAATTGTCTTATGACCTTTTGGTTTACAAAAAACTGTTTACCAAATATTTGATAAATTTTTCCCTATGCTTCTGAATAAACAGATTCTTAAGATTTTGGAATATGTTGGAAAAGAAGAAGGAATAAACTTATCACGCGACTTACTCAACAAGATAATTTTGAGGTCAAAAAACAATCTCCGCCAAGCCATTCGTTCATTGGAGGCCACTTGCCGAAACAAGTAAGTCACTTGCAAATATTCACAACTTTATTCAGTATAATAACTATTTTGACTGGTTTGTATAACTTTTAATAATGTTTTTCTATTGTCATACAGAAAAAAAAGTTATATATAGGGACAAAATTTTGAATGAAATTTTATTTAATCAGTTTCATTATTTAATTAGTATTGGATTTAAATGTGTGAGGCATGTTTGAATTAGTTAACTTTTGAGGAAATAGATGCTTTTTTCAAAATAAAAAACTCTCAGAGAGTTTTAGCTATAAGTTGTTTGAAATACAAATCCAAAAACACATTAAGAATAGGAAGAAAAAAAACTAACAAAATAATAAAGAAACAAGCAAAAAACAGTACTATTTGAATCATTTTGATAAAGTGGAGAAAATCTTGAGAAATCTTGTTGGGGTTAACCCAATTCTTAAAGGGACAAAACTTAATTGCAGTTTCATAAGTATTTGTGATGCTAATTAAAAAAAATACACATGTTATAGCTCATCAATTTAAATATAACACGTGTAACACTTATTAAACATGTCTTATTCTCATTGGAAAACACTACCACAAGCACCTGAAGAATAATACTTAAGTTTTTTTCTTTGGTAATAAAAAAATAACACCTAAGTTTTATCCTTCTTAAAGTGATAATTATTGTTTATTTTTTATTTTTTATTTATTAGAAAATTACGTTTTGAATTATAGTTAATTTGGAGATAATGTATTGATAGGTGGGATAGTTGCTTTTATATTTGGGAGAATGCTTAAGGTACTCGTTAAGAAAGCAAGAAAAGAAGTTTTTTATTAAAAATTGATGTATTTAATATTTGAAGAGGTGATAAACTTAGTTTTCCAATGCAAAATTGTTTTTTTTTTTTTTTGTTTCCTTAAAGAGTGTCATTAGGACACTCGTTAGCACGACCCTTATATTTAATTTGGAACTTTAAGCATATCCAATGAGAGTTGCCTAAGAAATAAAAAATGGCTTTTACACATTAGTATCGTTGGAGCATCTGTGACATGAAATTCGGTTGTAAGCATTGTTGCTTATAGAAGCATCCGTATAGAAGCACTCTATGACACCCTCAAATCTGGTGTCACTTTTTGTAACCCAAAACATCAATTAAAACAATAAATAAAACCGGCTGGTTTTACTTTCGGAAAAACGGTTCATTTGATATATCTTATTAAGTCCTGAAAATCGTGATAAATTTTTTTCTTATTTAACAAACATTAAAAAAAAAAAAAACACACAACTTAGAAATATAAACAGAGTACTCATATATAAGTATATATATACATCAGCTAAGAACTATGGACAACATATCCTTTTCCAAAAGAACAATAAAAGATAAACTGTTAAAAAGTTAGAAACTAGGCAACGACAGTCTGGAACCATATCTCTAAAACTCATGGCCACCAGTAGCCGTTAATAAACTAATCAAAAATCGTTGCCTCAAAAGAAAGGTCTACACTCTAAGCTGGTCAATCTAGTGGAAACCATTGGATAGTCCCCCAAAGGAGGGTCCAACTGGTCCATCAAAAGAGTAGCCGAGGGAAACTACATCCCCGTTGACCATCCCTACATCTCCGGCTCCCTCAGCCGGAGCATCCTCGTGTTCCAGAGGATGGTACTCAGGAGTCGCAATGAGCTCCTCCTCCTCGGGATCCTTCTCCTCTTCCTCCTCCTCCCCCCCCCCCTTCTGGCCCCAAGGGCACCAAGACAAACGGAGGTGGAGGGGATAAGGGAGGTTGCTACTGGGGCTGCTGGGCTACTGGGATATGGTGCTACAACTCCCCGTGATCCATCAAGTACTGCAGCATCAGCCAGACTGGTGGCAACGGGATCTGGACAGTCTCAACCATGTGTACCCTCTCCTGAGGTCCCACCTCAAGGTTCCCTCTCAGGGTGCAAACTGGGCCCGTGTATGCCGCGCTGGTAGCCCCGGGATGTATGACCCAGGCGGCAGGGTCCTCTCTATGCTCGAAGGTGAGGGAGCGGACTCCCGTGTGCGCTAATCCCTCACTCCCCATGCTCATCTGTACATAATAGATATATATACCAGAAACAGAGTAGTCCAGAAAATATGCAAGGGTGAGAAATCAATATATGAATCCAAAAACGGCAATTTCATGCCCAATCAAAACAGCAGATTCATACAATATATCTCACCAAATAATATCATGCATCACATAGTACAACATATATAGTCATGTACTAACAGCAGTAAATGCACAAGGGTTTCGTACCCCACAATCAACGTTATTCTCTAAACGTATGCATGACACTTCCATATATCTTAACTAATATTCAATCTAGATTTCCGGAAACTCCATTACCATAAACAACGAGTTGATCAGACTCAATGTCATTGTCCCGCAAGCAACAATGACAAACGCCAGAATTAAAATTCGGCAAAACGTGAGCATGTAACCTCCCAAGAAATAATACATGGACGCGCATGTCAGTGGTACTCACAATGTATAAGTCATACTATATTGCCCCCTTCACTGGGCACAATACGCTCTCACATGGCACGTATGACATCATTGTCTATCCAGGCACAATGTTACATAATGACAATAAGTTATCTCAGGTTCCCCTTGCCTATCAAGGTCCTCCGTTTCGCGGCACGTCTGACCCACATAAACGCATGAGAAAACTATTTAGTTTCCGATAATTGATCTTTGTCGCATCAATATTTCCTCGTTGTAGCATCAATGCTAACAACCACCATAATTTATTCGACTCTTTAAGCCTCAAAAACATTTTCTCAAAACAGGATATTTAGTCCAAAACAACTCAAATCCAAACATCCCTAAGTGATACACCAGTTTAGAATTTTGGATTCAAGATCATAAAAAAAAAACATCCTCAAGCTTACAGGACCACAAAGATCGTCCCTAAGCCGACAGGACCACAGCTAACACGGATCCTTGATCCACATGTTTCTGCAGAACCCTAGAACCCGATGTCTCGGTTTCTAGTTTCTAAGCTTAAAACCAGTTTTTCTTGAAAACTCAAAAAATAAAAACCCAAAATCTCCGATACTTACACAAAGTCCTTAGGATCGGTTTTCTATAAAACAAAACGTAGTCCAAAGACTATTTCTTTTTCTTTCGTCGTTTTTCGGTAAAAACACAAACCTTAAAAACAAAGCTTGTAAAAACCCTTTTTCTTGGATAAAACCAATTTATTTGAAAATCACGTTTCTTAAAACGCTTTTGCTCAAACGGTAAACTTTATTAATTTAAAAACTAATAAAGGTTTCTAACGCCCTATTTAATTTAAAAACATCGCGTTCCATTATTAAAACCACATTTTCACAACTTTGCTCTTTTAAGTTAATTTTCCCTAAAAGCAGCATTTCATTATATTTTATTTCAAAAGAGATAATTTATTTATTTTCTCTTAAATTAAATTGAGAAAAAATAAAACATATTTATTTTTCTTAATTCCACATTTCAAGCTTTTAAAGCTTTTAAGTTACACGATATCGGATCCTAATCGAAATTAGGTCCTCTAACGCCTTAAATCCCACAGTAGGGCATACGATACATCCATACAATTATTTAACAGTTATAGCATTTATCCAAATATGTCAGCAGTTATGTCATGCATAGTCAAATCAACAGCAGTAAATAAAACAATTATTCAATAATCAAATACAGAACATTTAATTACAATACAAACACGGATGTAGCACATAGCTGTCAGAAATAGAATTCCTCAGGTTTGTCCCCTCACTCTTGAAGTCTCAAGGTAAGCTGTGAACACCCGATCAAGCTGAAAACTGGCTCAACTAGCTGTCAATCACTACATACACACAATCAATAAAGGCATTAACTCACAAAAACAAAGATTTTTCATATGGCACCACCCCTAAGGTTCGGCCCTATTAAATTAAAAATAGCTAGGGGGCTCCAAAAATTCTCATTTCTTGGATAACACCCTAACTAAGCGTAATAACCCTAGATATCAACTCAAAACATCAAAAACCAACCAAAAACCCTACCCTACTCAATAGGGGGTTTCGGCCCCTCTATGGTTAAATACCCTAGAGAGATTTCTTGGCTCTAAGCTCTTGGACCATACAAGTATGGTATGAACCTAGGCCGTAGAAATTGGTTTGGTATTAAAATGATTTTTCTACAATTTTTCATGGATTTTTGAAGATTTAGGGATAAAAACCCTAACTCCTCTACTCATGAAATTTTGGGGAGATAAATGGGATATTGAGACAGATAGAGATGAGATTCTACCTCTTATGATGATCTACTTCAAGTTTGGTGAAGATTGCTTCAAGAAATTTCAAAGATTTAAGCTCCAAAAATAAGCTCTAATGGAGAGAAAGTGCAGAAATGAGAGAAAGAAGAAGATGGGGGTTTTTGGGGGGAGAGGCTGCCGAGAAAGTGAGGGAGTACGAGTGAAAATTGAGAGATATTTATTTGCTTTCTTAAGACTTAAGTAATGGTAAAAGGTAATTAGTAACAAAAATTAAACTAAGGGCAATTTGGTCAATTCACGTCCCGACATTTTGAAGTCATCACGACGCTAGTATGAGTCCTCAAATAACTTGACACAGTTTTGGCATGAAAATCATCCGTTCATGGGTCTCGAAAAACCCTAACACGGCTCGAATCGTCTCTCCGATTGATTATCAGAACGAATATAATATATTATTTTTATTTTCGAACTTCGGGACACATTTTAGCAAAAAGATAGAGGATCGAATTCTAAGACTAATGGTCTCGTCCATTAGTCCAAATTAGGTCTTGATAGTAGTAAATCATTATCATCCGTAAGACGTAGATCGGGTTCTGTTTGAGTTTTCGGCCCAAAACTTAACCATAGGCTCCTACGATTATATGAAGCATGACTATGATTTTAGTTTTCCCAAAATCATCTTCTAAAACATAGATAAAAATATAAACTCATTAATTGAGTTTATCGTTTTTAGAAAGCACGAAAAAATCGGGGTGTTACACACTCTAACTTTCTAACTTTAAGAATTGCATCATTGGAGTGAATAATTGCTTAGAGTAAGAAGTATAAAGTAAAAAAAAGTGATGTGGCATGGTGGAACTAACCCATGAAAAGAGAGTTAACCAACTATAATGAATTGCATGTTTAACTATGCTATTAGGAAAGTTTAATTTTTATCTCGGTAAGGATAAATTGGGAGTAGTTAATTGTCATGTAAATTATTTATGAGCTAGAAATATTTGTATTGGATAATTGATAAAGTTATGAGAACGAGAAAGATGAAGTTGCGAGTAATATTATGATGGAGAATTTATAACTTTGTTTTCCAAAGTTGCATTAGCAATGGTTTGCTACTTTATCTACAAAAGGGGTATGGAGAAAGAGTATACGATTTTTTTGGGTGCTTAAAGAGTTTACCATTTTATCTAGGCAGAAGTTGTAGTAGGAAGAGTCTGAAGTCTTATCTTTACTAAAACTTGTATTGTATTGTTGTTTATAGTGACTTTAATATCTTAATATTCGGATGTAAATATATGTTGGACAAATCATATTTAGTTGTGCATGATTTATGTAATGTTTTTATCTAATTATTCCTATTTATATAAACATGTATAAGAGGGTAAGATGTCCCCTAACATTAGTAAAAAAAAAAAAAAAAGATGTCCCCTAACAAAAATATTCAGCTTACGCACTAGTATACCGTTATACTTACTCTAATGATTAATTATTTTGCATTCAGGGATGCCCTCAAGGACGACGATTTAATTTTAACTGGTTGGGAAGACGATATTTCAAATATTGCTAAAAATATAATTGAAGAGCAAAGTCCAAGACAGTAAGTAAATTCTGGGTCTTATATATCTTGAATGCTTCGGATGTAATGATCTTTTTATAAATTGTAAATGTATTTTTGAATGATCAACTGCACTTTTAATACACTAAGTGCTTGTTTGGAAACGTTGGATTTTTTTCATTTCAGCTGTTTTTTGGCTAAAAAGTTGTTTCATACATAATCTATCATGTTTGGCAATTAGCTTAAATTTATAAAAAAAGCTTTTTTGGGGGAAAAAAAACTGTTTTATGTCATCTAATTTATTTTAGTTTAAGATTGTTATGATTTGATTATTTCTTATTCTCAAAACTCTCTTCCCTATTTACCCCTACAAAACTAACTTCCAAATAAATATTATTAAATTATACAAATAACTTCATACCCTTTTTCGTAATTTACTATGTAAAAAGCGATTTTTTTAGACCATCCAAACGAAAAAGATTATCTTGAAATCGCTTTTCAGCAAACAGACCCAAACAAAAATAGATTCTGATTATAATCGATTATCACAATAATCTATTATTCATAAATCGATTATCAGTATAATCTTTTTTTCCAGTTTTCCCAAACACACACTAAGTAAAGCGGTTTTTGGAAATAATAACAAAACTGTAATATTGGTTTTATTTTATTTCCTGTTTTTGGATCATGCTAACGAGTGTCCTAATGATACTTTTTAAGAAAATAAAAAAAATAACTTTTCATTGGAAAATCAAGTATATAACCTCTTTAAATATTAAATAAATTTTCAATGCAAAACTTCTTTTTTTGCTTTCTTAACAAGTGTCTTAAGGATATTCGTTAGTATGCTCCTTTAAAATTTTGTATAGAAAATATTAAATTTTATTATTTTTTATATAAATCTTTGAAAACAGAAATCATAATAAAAATAATATGATATTTTTACAATTATTTCTGAAAATAGGAAATAAAAACAATATAAAAACAAAGAAAACTGATCCTAATAATGCAATAATTTGTGCTAGTACGCCATTAATTAAACAGGATAAGACTATACCAACAACCAAAGTTTTTTCTCATTATTACATTGAGTTGGGTATATCAACCGAACGGTGTAATTTTGTAGTATCAAAAACTAAATCTAAATTATTACTTATAATTTCACCTAAGTTTTCTTCAGTTTTACTTTGGTGGTGTTTGGTAAGACACCAAAGTAGTTTATTAATGAGTCAATGAATTTTTTTTACCAAAAAAATCTAGTACAGTTGTTTGGTACGAGAGTCGTCATTTATTTGATAAGAGTAGATGTAGCATAAAGAAATAAATTAGGGGATCTGTGTTTTTTTTTTTTTTTTTTTGGTTTTTTCCTTGTCAGATTTCGGAAACGACAACATTTTCTCATTCCTTAATTAATACCTTTATTTTTAACCTTAAAGTTAAATAACGTTGAAACAAACTTATTTCGTCCTCTCTCAATAATAATAATAATAATAATTAATATTTGGTTCCTTTTATTTTTATTTAGTTTATTTACTGTATATGTTTAAGTATTTTATTTTCATAAGTTATTAATTACCTGATATTATTGTGAATTTAACTTTTATTCCTTATTAGTATCTAGTCACGTGTTTGTAAATCATTAAAAGAATATATATGTATAGTGTAATATCCCAATTTTCACGTTTTCTAAGATCATTAAACTATATAAATGACTTTATATTTTTATCTATGTTTTAGAAAATAATTATGGGAAAACTAAAATCATATTTATGCTCCATATAATTGTGGGAGCCTACGGTTAAGTTTTGGGCCGAAAACTCAAACGGAACTCGGTCTATGTCTTACAGATGATAGTGTTTTACTAATATCAAGACCTATTCTTGATTAACGGACGAGACCAGCAGTCTTAGAATTTAATCCTCTATCTTTTTGCTAAAATGCGTCCTGACGTCCGAAAATAAAAATAATATATTATATTCGGATCGATAATCAATCGGGGAGACGATTCGAGCCGTGTTAGGATTTTTCGAGACCCACGAACGGATAATCTTCATGTCAAGACTGTGTCAAGTCATTTGAGGACTTATACCAGTGTTGTGATGATTTCAAAATGTCGAGATATGAATTGACCAAATTATCCTTGATTAGTTTTTACTAATTATCTTTTATTACTTTTACCATGACTTAAATCTTAAATAAACTTAATAAATATCTAATTCTCTCATCCTCACCCTCCCAAAAAAATTTGACCAGCAGCCCTCCCAAACCCTCATCTTCCTTCTTTCTCTCCTTTCTCATTTTCTATCCTTTGGAACTCCATTTTTGGAGCTTAAAACCTTGAGATTTCTTGAAGCTTCTTCACTTGTTTTTGAAGGAGATCATCCTAGGAGGTAGATCCTCATCTCTATCTCTCTCAATCTCTCATTTCTCTCCCCTAAAATTTCATGATCATGGAAGTTGGGGTTTTGTCCCTAAAACTTCAAAAAATCCACGAAAAATTATAGAAAAATCATTTTAATACCAAACCAATTTCTATGGCCTAGTTTCATGACATACTTGTATGATCCAAGAGCTTAGAGCCAAGAAATCTCTCTAGATATTTTTTTTAGAGAGAGGCCGAGACCTCCCTTAAGTGTAGGGTAGGGTTTTTGGTTGGTTTTTGATGTTTTGAGTTGGTATCTAGGGTTATCTCACTTAGTTAGGGTGTTATCCAAGAAATGAGAATTTTTAGAGCTCCCTAGCTATTTTTAAGGTCAAGGGCCGAACCCTAAGGATATTGCAATAAGAGAAATCTTTGTATTTTTGAGTTAATGCCTTTATTGATTGTGTGTATGTAGTGACCGGCAGCTAGTCGAGCAAGTTTCCGGATCGTTCGGGTGTTCGCTTCTTACCTTAGAACTTCAACAGGTAAGGGGATAAACCTGAGGAATTCCAATTCCGGCAGCTATATGCTGCATTGGTGTGTTTGTAATGTAAATAAGTGTCTGTATCTGATTATTGGTGGATTGATTTATTTACTGCTGTTGATTTGCTTATGCATGACATAACTGCTAATATATGTGGATACATGATATAATTGTTGAATATCTGTATAGATGTATCGTGTGTCCTGCTGTGGGATTTAAGGCGTTAGAGGACCTAATATCGATTAGTATCCGACATTGTATAACATAAAAGCTTGAGATGCGGAATTGAGAAAAATAAATATGTTTTATTGTTTCTCAATTTAATTTAAAAGAAAATAAATAATTATATCTTTTGAAATAAAATAATAATGAATAGTTGCTTTTAAGGAAAATCAAATTAAAAAGGGCAAAGTTGTGAAATGGTGTTTTTAATAATGAAAAACAATGTTTTAAGATAAATAGTGTTTTTTAGAAAACATTATTAGTTTTTAAATTAATAAAGTTAACCGTTTGAGCAAAAACGTTTTGAGAAACATGATTTTCAAGTTATTTGGTTTTATCCAAGAAAAAGGGTTTTTATAAGCTGTATTTTAAGGTTTGTGTTTTACCGAAAAATGACGAAAAGAAAAGGAATGGTCTTTACACCAAGTTTTGTTTTATGGAAAATCGATCTCGAGGATTTTGTGTAAGTATCAGAGATTTGGGTTTTGGTTCTTTTGAGTTTTGAGAAAAAGTGGTTTTTAACTTAGAAACTAGAAACCGAGACGTCAGGGTTCTAGGGCTCTGTAAAAACATGTGAATCAAGGATCCGTGTTAGTTGTTGGTCCTATAGCTTAGGGACGATCTTTGTAGTTCTGTAAGCTTGAGGATGTTCTTGTGCTCTTGAATCCAAAATCCTAAACTGGTGCATCGGTTAGGAATGGTTGGGTTTGAGCTGTTTTGGACTAGATGTCCTGTTTTGAGAAAAATGTTGTTGAGACTTAAAGAGTATAAGACATTATGGTGGTTGTTAGCGTTGATGCTACAATGAGAAAAGATTATTACGACAAAGATAAACCGACGGAAACCAAGTAGTTTTCTCATGCATTTGTGTGGGGCAGACGTGCCGTGAAACGGGGGACCCTGATGATAAGAACCCTGTGATGACTGTAAGTCATTATGTGTCATTGCACCTTGATAGGCAATGAATGAAATCCATATAATGTAAAGCATTTGTACAGTGTGATATGGTAATAACATCCATGTAATGGAAAGTGTTATGCCTGGATTGGATAACGTGACATGGTAAATGACATCCATGCAATGGAAAGCGTTATGCCTAGATTGGATAACGTGACATGGTAAATAAATCCATGCAATGGAAAACGTTATGCTTGGATTGGTCAACGTGGTGTGGTAATGAAATCCATATAAGGAAAAGCATTGTACCCTGTGTTGGTTAATGTGATTTGGTAAATAGGGTGTGTCTTGATTAGCAATCGAGTCTGATCAACTCATTCTTTTGGTGATGGGATTCCCGGAAATCTAGAATTGAATATAAGTTGGGATATATGGAAGTATCATGCATACGTTTAGAGAATAACGTTGATTGTGGGGTACGAAACCCGTGTATTTTTACTGTTAGTACATGGATATATGTTGTATTATGTGATGCCTGATGATATTTGGTGAGATATATTTGTATGAATCTGTTGGTTGTGTTTGGACATGTAGTTGTCATTTTTGGATTCATATATTGGTTTCTCACCCTTACCTGTTCGTGTTGGACACCGTGTTATGTTTTTGGATACACGTACAGATATTTTGTTAGCAGTTCCCTGGATCGTTCTAGCTTAAGAGCTGGAAGTCGACGACGAAGAGGTGTGGATTGGTGACGACGCGATCCTGTCCTTTTGGTACGATTGATGTCGGGATAGTACACCTTGTGTTCTGTAGACTTCTTCTGTCAGACCAACTTTGGTTTATTATGTGGTAGTTACTTTTGGGTTAGTCTATTGTTGGCTTCTGGTGGCCATGGAGTAGACTGATGGATTTTAATGGATAATGTTTTCCTATATATATATATATATATTTGTGAGTTATGCTAATATCATCGTGAGTATATGTTCTTTAATATTATAAGAAGAAAAAATCTATCACGTTTTTTTATAGTAAATAAGATGTAAGTAAAGAAAATCTTTTTCCGAAAGTAAACCAGTAAATCTTTTCCTACTTTATAGTGTTTGGGGTTACGAAAGTGACACCCGAGAAGGTGGGGTGTTACATAAAGAATCATGAAAAAAATACTACTATAATATTTATTTAAAAGATCAAATTCTTCTAATGATATAATAACATACTAACAAAAATACAAAAAGGATTGTGTTAAAAATGAATCAAAGTTAAATTTTATTATTTATACCAAGTTACTACTTGATAACTGTTTCCTTTGTAATAGGTTGTACGTCATTCGTAGAAAGCTTCAAGGTTTTATGATTCATGATGTTTCCCCTGACTTTATTTACAAGGTAAGAACTCAGTTTTGTTTATATTTATAATTTATAATAATTAACGATGTTTTTCTTATTTTTTTAGACTTTAGATAATTAACAATGTTTCTTGGTTCATGCAGTCTTTGTTAGTAGAGTTGACGACTCTAGTTGATGACTCAATACGGTCGGGGGTTGCCAAACTCGACAAGGAGTACAACGTAAAAACTCAAACGGCTTCTATTACTTTTATTTTGTGCTTGATAGATTTATTTCTGTCCCTTATTTTTTTTATAATGTTAAGGTGATGTTTGTTAGATTTAAACTCAATAATCATCTACAAGGCATGCTATCACAAACTTTATTGCGGAAACATAATAACCATATAAAGCATGCATCTTTATTATCAAGAACAACTTAAAACTTGATACCTTGGGCTCGTTTGGTGGTCAGGATAGGATAAGGATGGATAGGATATGAGAGCTGGATAAGGATAGGATAGGATATGAGCATGATAAGCTCTTATCCTGTCCAATGTTTGATGTGCATCAGATAATGACAGGATATGATATAAAATATCCACAAATGATAAAATTATCCTTATATCAAAATTACATTTTTTTTCAAAAATAAATTTTAATATTACGTGGTTGTTTTATACATTTAAATTAAAAAATATTTAATAATATATATTTTTGGCTTTTTAATTATAAATTAGTCCATTTTTTTAAATTATAAAAAAATAACTTTTTTTTTTCACTTTTTATAAAAATTGTTCATTAAACCACATATTTTAATTAGTATTAAGGTTGACTAATTAGATTTGAAACCGTAATTAAATAATAACAATATTAAAGGTAAGAGATAAAAGAAAGCATTTTCTTATCCTATCCTGTTGGTTCTAACCCAGCTCCACCCTCAGGATAGAATTATAACTAAGTAACAGGATAGGATAAGCTAACAGGATAAGCTTATCCTATCCTGCTGGTTCACCAAACTACAGATTAAAACAGGACAGGATAGCTTATCCTATCCTGCCTCCCTTATCCTGACCACCAAACGGACCCTTAGGATCTACAACATGCTGATTTATCAAAGATATAGGAATACCTGAATCCATTGTATGTTCCTAACCTCAAGCGTTCTTCAGAGGATGAACTTGATCACCAACCTTCACGAACGGAGGGTAGTAATCCTGAAACGCAGAGAGGGGGGAGAGAAAAGAGAGACGGGTAATGAACACCCGTTGGCTTGTGGTTCTTTCTTAACCGGGACTCCTTATGCCTTAATCACTCTTCAGATGGGGAGAAGAGGCGGTATGCGATATTGTCCGGTGTATTGGGGACCATAGCCTATATATAGGGTGATGGCCAATTAGGGTTCCCATTATTCCGAAATGGGCCATCAATGACATCCACTCATATTTAGTCCATATCAATTAACTAATTTATTATCAAATCAGAAATTTAATTAGCCTTATCACTTAATTTGATCACATATCAATTAAGGCTCCTAATTGATAAATAGCTAATATAATTAATATACGATATCTGCCCACATTATGACATTGGAATATAATTAAATACAAAATATTCCAACAATCTCCCACTTGGGCAATATATCGTAATAATTATATCAGAATTCTTTAGGCGCGCATCCGAATGCTATTTATCTTTAAATTTTCCCTTTACAATCTGGTCCACCTCATACATCAACAATGGGACCACCGCGGCTGTCGTCACTAACGTCTATTGTGACTAAACCCCGACGACCACCACATCAATGCACTAGATGACATAGATCGATATGGATGAGTGGCATGGAAATTTCATGCAATGTGATCTCTGAATCATGCCTATTTCCAACTGGTCCAACTTAAGTCTTTAGTGAGATCAATTTTGCAATTTTGCAAACCAAAGTCCTTAATGTGTAAATAAATTTTACACACAACAAGATACAAACAAGTTCATAATGAACTTATAAACATAACCTTATTTCTGCAGAAAATCGGAAATAACATAAGGTTTGTATCTCAAACATAAAACACAAATAGAGACTCCCACTAAACTAAGGCATCCTCAGTGACAACACCTATATGAGCAAGATGCTCGTGAAAAGCCTTTAGTTAGTGAATCTGCTAGCATAGAATTTGTCCCTATGTGCTCTATAAAAAATTGTTTTTCCTAAACTCTTTCCTCAACTACAAGATACTTGATGTCGATGAACTTCGACTTTGTAGAACTCATGTTGTTGTTGAAGTGCTATATGACTGACTTATTTGTCACAACAAGACTGGAGTGGTATTTCAATACCTTTTACTATATGCAACCAAGTGACAAAAAAACTTCAGTCATATCCCGTAGTCGGATGCCTACTATCTTGGCATCCTGTAAAATCGGAGTCAGAATTCCTCATGATCTCTAAACTGTCAGATCTCCAATATGTGAGCATATGCCCTTTTGTTCTCTTTAAGTATCTCACATTCCTTATGGTTGCTTTTCCAATAATCCTTGAATTACTCAAGTATCTGGCTAATAATCCTACTATGTACGCTATTTCCGGATGCGCACAAACTTGAGCATACATCAGACTTTCCAAAGCCGAAGCATAGGGAATCTTCTGCATTTCTTGAATTTCCAGATTTTCATAGGGCATTTAATTTGAGACTAAAATGTCTCCCTTAGTGACCGGGGTATCTCCTGGTTTACTATCTTTCATATCGAACTTATCCAAAACTATATCGATATAGTTCTTTTGTGATAACCCAAAAGATACCTCGAGAATGATCTCTAAGTATCGAAATTCCTAAGACAAAAGAAGCGTCCCCAATATCTTCCCCACAAAATTCTTTGTCAGAAATTTCTTGGTTTCGCGCTATAAGCCTATATCGTTCTTGGTTAGCATAATATCAACATATAATACCAGAAAAATGAACTTACTCCCACTGAACTTGTAATACCCACAGTTGTCCTCGATATTCATCTCGAAACCAAATGAGACAATCACTTGATGAGACTTGTGGTATCACTAACGAGACGTCTTTTTTAGCCCATAGATAGATTCCGTCAATTTTCAAAACATCTTCTCTATGTCTTTTGACACAAAGTTTCCTGGTTTGAATTATATACATTTGTTTCATCAATGTTGCCATTGAGAAACACCGTCTTGACATCCATCTTGTGAAACTCCAAATTATAATAACCAACGTGAGCCATGATTGTCCTTGAAAGAGTCATTCAATGGTACTGAAGAGAATGTCTCTTTACAAGCAATCCTTTCTTTTGAGTGTAGCCTTTTGCCACTAAACAAACCTTATACCTCTCCATATTACCCTTTGAAACCTTCAGGTAACTTATCACCCTTTGAAACCTTCAGGTAACAGGATAAGTTTCAAACCTTAATGTCTAGCTAAAGCTTGTACTCATATCTTCAATCCACTTTTCCGAATAGAAACGTCATATGGTTTGATGGGAGTTGATTGAATCATCTTCCATAATACAACTTACCTTATGTTCCTAGAGAAATACTATATAATTATCCAAAATAGTAGTATTCACTATTTCTTTAGTGGATCATGGCAAAAGGCATCGACTCTTGATGCTCTAGTTCTTGAGGGTGTTGAGTTTAACCTTCAGGAATAATTTCCTTATCTTGAATGGGAAGAATAACAACAATATCCTCACAAGGATCCAAATTTGCTACACCAATAGCAACTGTACGAATTGGTTCAGGGATTAGAACCAATTCTTCCTCAAAGATAATGTCTCTAATCGTATCTCCCCCCAAACTCAATATCCTCAAAGAACTAGTCAGTTCCTGTCTCAAGGTTTCTTTAATTTGGGATTATCAAATTCATTTACCCCTTTGACCTTTCAGAGTATCAATAAGGTTGCCGCTCAATATTTGGGGAGCTCCAATCTCCTTTGCAAGACTCATAAGGTCTTGCTTAGTTGGATGTTCCCATACTTGAAAGTGATTGATCGGTAACTTTAGTTGGTACTCTGTCAAGCATTTAAGCTGCAATCTTTATTGTTATTCTCGTAGTGACTCTGGTAAGGTAGAATGACTAATCATACTCCTTACCATACCCTTAAGCGTCATTACTTGGACTTAACTGCATTCTTGATAGCCATATTCTGATATATTTAACTTTTAATGCATTTAATACAAACAATAAAATGTACAAGGCCAATGGAATCTAGGATTCCCTCATACAAGTTGCTCAACTCTATTCGTAGAGATGTGCTCTAAATGTTTGTGTCATAGTGCTCCTTAATTTTACTATCAACATTACGCTTAGTGTCGTACGATTCCTCACTCAATGTTTTGCCACAAGAGGTCTCAATACCAAGCAATTATAGTTTGTCCAGCCCATAGCTTAACTGGTTCCTACAATATTTGAATTTAAAAGAAAAATTGAATCCATCATTTCTAAATGAACAAAATTATCCTGATTTGTTCAATAAGAAACCAATTTCATCTAAATGATGACTAAACCAAAATGTCTTTTAATTTCAAATATTAGCCAGTAACAACAATCTAAAATGTCAATAGCCTTATCCTTTACTGACTTGGTCAAATCCAATATAGATGCATCTTTCAGCATCACTTGGCCTTCATCAGTTCAGACATTCCTTTATAGGCATGCCAAACATGATATTTGGGACATTTCTTCTTTAGATACCCGATGTCCTTATAAAAGAAATAATTGTGACCCTAGTTATTTCTTTTGAGACGGGCCCTTAGCAGCTTTATCCTTAGTTTTCTTTTGTTAGCCCTTATCTTTAGAGATATTTATCAAATGAGCACTATTTGTCGTCTCTTATTTCATTGTTTCATTTCTTGCACACCTTATGAAATGAATCGATTCAGATATCATTTCTCTTTATAACAGCTATAAGCTGACTTAAACAGACTGAATTGTGCATGAAGGAATACTAAATACTAAATGCATGGGCAAGTCGTTAGACAGCCCACGTTTTAGTGCCTTAAGTTTATGAGCAAGATTGAACACTCCTATAACGTGCTCCTTATATTTCCTTTTCTTTATACTTAATGAAAATCTAGCTCTCCAATGAGTGCTTGTTTTCGTCTTTATTGCTTTCAGAAAGTACTTTTTAACTTCAGAAAGGAAATCTCAGGCATTAATTATGCCATCCAAAATAATACCCCTAAAGGTCTCCGGAATATCGTCATTTATGATCATAAGACTCGTGCAATTGGAGCGATCCCCCTTCCTATACTTGATCCTCTCTTCAGAGAAATTGAATTTTGTGAGAGAAGGTGGTTTTCTCCATCCTTATGCAAGGTCAAGATCCAAGAACAATCTTAATGTTCTCCTTTCAATCCCAAAAATTAGTCAGAACTTTTGAGAATCAAAATTGAGTTAAATCAGCAGATACATAAGCAATGTTAGCTTAAAGAGAACATAAGTACCATAAAGATACTCACCAAAATACCCCGTGCACCATTAATATTAAGTCTTTGGACAATAACATTAATTGTTAGTGGTATTTTATTGTAATGATCAAACACTGGTGATATTTTCTGTCAAACAACAACTATCTTTGGATACTTTGTTATTCACATGAAAAGAATCTTTATAATCACTATGTGTTTACCATCACAGGTGTGAATGCAACCCTGCCAAATATTAACCTTCCTTTGAGCCGATTAATATCCGCATGGATGTACACTCACATAATCTTTAATATTTCTTTTGAGTGATTTCCACTAGAGAGGTCACCTTGGCGACTTCATGCTTTAATTGACTCACTCAAAATCCAAATTGGCAAATTGAAGACCCAAACAAGATACCAAGCGCATCATCAATTCCCAATCTTCGGATTGTAAGAATTAATTGCTAGGGGTACTCTCAACGTAATGATCAAATATTGGTGATAAATCCTGTCAAATAATGGTCACCTTCGGGCATCCCATTATCCACATGGAAAATACTTTATAATCTCCACATATTTACCATCACAAGTACGTAATTATCCGGCCAAGTTGTGCCTTCCTTTGGGCCGACAACAACTCGCATGAATAATTTCATACTACATCTTTTGTAAATCCAATTGAATCAAATTTACGCAACAGAGGTTACTTTGGCAACGTGTTGTTTCAACCAACTCAACCAAAATTACCAGACAATTTTATTAAAATGGGGGGTCCCGAATTTGTCATATTCACACTAAAAACATGGAAACCTTAATGTTTCGTGTGAAAAGAACCTTTAAAAAAAAAAGGATTTTTCTAATACATGAATTTTCCGAATAGGTGGTTCTATAGTTCTAACTTTGGTCCTTAGAGTCTGGACTTATTTCGAAATATTACACACAACCATAGGTAAACTATTAGAAGTGGCAATACCCTCGAAATGAATCACTCTAAGTTAGGCCTTCGTGATAACCAAACAGGATGTACATCCAGAAGGCTACCACTACTCAACCTCTTCCCTATCTCAAGTTGCACTCAGGCCCGGGTTTAGGGTCTCGCTCATAAGTATGTGAGAAAAGTATAACAAATACATTGCTCAACACAGTGAGACCATAAAACAATATGGAAAAGCCAGTCTTTTCCCATTCATCTTTATATAATATATATATACAAGATTGACATCCAATCCTAGATGATTATGATTACGTGAAATAAAAAAAATTTCAATCAAGAAACATTAATCACGTAAAAAAAAAATATATCATCATCAATTCATATATTCAAAGATTGAAAAACCAAGATAGATATATTATTTTTAACCAAAAAAAAAAAACCATGAATGAAAGAAACCTTATGAATCAAACTTTCCAGATTCACTTTCCAAACTTTCACCAAAGATCAAAAATTGATTATAATTTATTAATACAGAATCCTGGATTCCGATTTCGAAAGAAGAAGAAAATTTGGATCACGTACTAGAGGTATATATATTTAATATCACGTGCCAATTAAAAAAAAAATATTTCCTTTCAAAATTCCTAATTTTCAAAATTAGGATTCATACAAATAATCCCAATAAATCAAACATGAAGACCGCTCTGATACCACTTGTTAGATTTAAACTCAATAATCATCTACAAGGCATGCTATCACAAACTTTATTGCGGAAACATAATAACCATATAAAGCATGCATCTTTATTATCAAGAACAACTTAAAACTTGATACCTTTAGGATCTACAACATGCTGATTTATCAAAGATATAGGAATACCTGAATCCATTGTATGTTCCTAACCTCAAGCGTTCTTCAGAGGATGAACTTGATCACCAACCTTCACGAACGGAGGGTAGTAATCCTGAAACGCAGAGAGGGGGGAGAGAAAAGAGAGACGGGTAATGAACACCCGTTGGCTTGTGGTTCTTCCTTAACCGGGACTCCTTATGCCTTAATCGCTCTTCAGATGGGGAGAAGAGGCGGTATGCGATATTGTCCGGTGTATTGGGGACCATAGCCTATATATAGGGTGATGGCCAATTAGGGTTCCCATTATTCCGAAATGGGCCATCAATGACATCCACTCATATTTAGTCCATATCAATTAACTAATTTATTATCAAATCAGAAATTTAATTAGCCTTATCACTTAATTTGATCACATATCAATTAAGGCTCCTAATTGATAAATAGCTAATATAATTAATATATGATATCTGCCTACATTATAACATTGGAATATAATTAAATACAAAATATTTCAACAATGTTGACAATATAGCCAAATGATTTTTTGTTTCATTCGATTCCAGAAAGCAAGTGAAATCAAATTTGAAACAATGAAGCAATTCGGTCATGCCCAAAACAGACAAGGGGAATCGGATGAAAGGAACGAACCAACAAAAAAGAATGCATTAAGTTACTTAAAAGTGGAAGGTAAAATACTTTTCATTGATCTTTTTTAGTCTTTATTTTGGAGTTTAATATTGATATATATTTGATGTAAAGTTTTTTACATCATCAATCAATCATGTATTATTACATACGTGACTTTTGAAATAATTATTATGAGAGTCAAATAATTTTCATGATGCAAAAATACATAATAATTGGATGACAATATGGCAATCTTTTATATTTATCCTAATTTATCTTACAAATGACATCAAATACATATTAGCTCCAAAAATAACAATAAGCATTGTGTTGTAGATAATATTGTCATTTGCATAAAAATTATTAACAATGAGTAAAGTTACGAGATTAATTTTAATATATTATGAATTTAATTTTGATATATCACTGAATGTCAATATAATTTTGAATTAGATCAATTTAGTTGCAAGCTAATAGTTTATTAATTCAGCCTAATCTTTCGTGGGTTGCTTGTCAAATGGGTTGTTTCATTGACCCATTTTATTATTTTTAAAAAATTTATTTTAAAATCATGATAAGGTGAAACAAAAACAAAAGGTAACTTTACAAAAAAAAAACTCCAAAGAAGATGATATATAATGACCTTACAAAAATATCCAACATTATTGTCTTTATGCATCAACGTAATAACAAAAACTTACGTGATCACTCATTTAAATTTTAAGTTCCTCCAACATAAAATAAATTTGTTATCTTTGATCATATCCATATGTTGTCACTGATAAAAAAATTTGTGGAACAATGAAATGCTATAGTACAATATATAACAATATAATATTAAGTAATAGAAATATAAAAGGTAAAAACATGAATCTGTCCCGCTAATCTTTTGGCCAGCCTAGGTTTGACTAAAATAGCATTGAAAAGTTAAAACTCAATTCATACTTTATTTCGGATTAATCGTATGCATCCAGTTTTACACCCCAAGTGATTGAAAATGAATACCACACACACAATTATGTACTTTAATTTTTATCAATATAACCAAGTGCTTGGATGAAAAATGTAAGATTTCAAGCTAAGAATTTTATCATTCCTTAAACCACATTAAAGCTTTCATATATTTTCTTTGAATTTAATTGGTATAAAGATATTTTACACTGTCAACTAATCATATAATGTCACATCAACAAAATTGTTTGAATCTTATCCTAACTATCGTAATAGTCAATCATATCATGATTTGTGATTGGTTTACACTGACAGTGCAAAAAAATTTATACTGACAATGTATAATAATTAAACTCTTTTTCTTTTCTAGTCTTTTTTTTAGCTAGACAATGAATAAATAGTTTATTATTTAACCATTTGAACCATTTAGTGTTATTTTCATAATTTTTGAAAGTACATCTCTTATCCATTTAGTGGAATTGTTTTTTTTACAGAGTTTATAGCGAAATTCATGAGCTGGTACAAGAATTTAACCGAGAAAGGTAATAAGCATGTGCAACTTATTGCTGAAACATAGATATTGTTGTAATGGCTGGGCAGAGCTCAACCACACCATCTATGGAAGACATCCGTATCAAATATCAAGCCACTTTACACTTTACTAATACAAGTTTAATGTTTTTTACATTATTAATCATTCATACATTATCAGATATTTAACTTTAGTGGTAGAGTCAAAAAATTTAATGACATAAGAATGCATGATTGGACGATAATGTAAAAGAGTTTTATACTAATAATCCATTAAAATTAAATCCATAAGAATGATTTTCTTGAAGCTAATATCGGTCACAACCCCTCTTATGCTTGGCAAAGTATCTGGTCTTGTAGAGCAATTCCGAAGGAAGGTATGAGGTGGACTACAGGTAAAGGGGATGGAGCAGATTCCAGTCTAGGAATCACCTTGGCTGTGTGATGGGTCTAACATTCAATGCCCTCCCTCCATGCAGACAAGCCTACTCAATTGGAATATATATCTCTAATTCGTTCAGTTTTTCCCCTCTTAATACATTCTTCTCTTTCCTTTAGTTCGAGAGGATAGAAGAATATGGTCCTTCTCTCGTATCATCAGCTCTTATTCCGTTCGATATACATACTATGTTGTTACTACAAATTTGAATAATACTGACCATCTTAAGGAGGAAGGAGATTAGCTATCAATTTGGAATCTCATTATCCCACCTCAATCATGTTAAGTTATTAATTCTGTGGAGAGCTTGTCGTGACTGCCTTCCCACTAGATGACAGATGCAGCGGATAGGCACCCCCTGTTCTAGTCTTTGCGTGCGTGCTTTGTGATAAGTAGGAAATGGAGAACCTTTAGCACATCTTCTTCACCTGTCCCATCCAATGCTGAGTGTTGGAAGGCTCAGAACCTGTGGAACACTATTGTCTCTTTCATGCCCAAAGCTGATTCCGTACCTTAAGGATTCGTGTTTCCTTTTGCTAGTTTCCCTTGACGCACCAGGTAGAGCCAATTATGACGACTTTGTGGAGTATCTGATGTGGCAGAAATTATGAAAAGCAGTGGGAGGGTATTGCAAATTCCCCAAGGCAAGTAGCTCATAGAGCCCAAACCTTTCTCCTGGACTGGATGAAGGCTAAGCAAGGGAGTTTGAATTTTACTGACCAAAAAGCAACTCCCACGAAACAAAGGGGTTTATTTTTCCTACCCCACTAATTATTATTCCTACGTCCATCCTTCAATTTTTTTTTTAATTTATTTACCAAAAAAACCCTTCCCCTTCTCCCACCCCCTCCCACCCTTCCCCTTCCCCTTCCCCTTCCCCTTCCCTTTCTTTTTCTTCTTCTCCCAACCCCCATCATACCCTTCCCCTTCTTCTTCTCCACCACCCACCTATCCCTCTGAAACAGTAGCAACTGAACCTAGGCTGTGTGCTTCCATCGTTGCACCACCTAAACCATTGCGGCGTTTTGCTCCACCTTCTGCGGGTTACCCTTTCCCCTCTTTGCCTTCTACGTTCTCTTAGTTGTACTTTATTTATCAGGTGATAAGTTTTTATTCTTTTAAGTTTTTTCAATGCTTATTGCATATTTAAAATAACTCAAATATGGAAACAACAACCTTTAACCATGTCTATGCAAATAATAACAAAAATCTGAAACTGAAACTGAAACTGGAATAAATTTGCATCAATGCATTCTGCAAATTTGTATCGTAGTACTTCACGATTTCTATGTATGCTTCATCACATAGCTTCAATGCATTGTGCAAATAGCTAGAAACAGTTGCATGACATTTAAGAGTTGAGACAAATAATGGCTAGAACCAGGACTCCACTTTCATATTAACAAAATTAAAATTGAGTGGCAACCTGGAACTTACTCCAAAGCCTGAGCAACGTAGGGGGTGGGAGGGTATGACGGGGGTGGGAGAAGTAGAAGAAGAAGGGGAGGGTATGATGGGGGTGGGAGAAGAAGAAAAAGAAGGGAAAAGGGAAGGGTGGGAGGGGGCGGGAGAAGAGGAAGGGTTTTTTTGGGAAATAAATTAAAAAATTGAGGAATAGAGGTAGGAATAATAATTAGTGGGGTAGGAAAAGTATGAGCCCGAAACAAACCGGCAACAATGTTAAAGCCCCTATTAATGAGCCCACCCGGAGCAGATGGTCTCCTCTTTCCCCGGCCTCTTTCCGTAGCCCAAACCTTTTTATGCTATTGAGTGTTTGAATTAACTTCCTACATTTAGTTTGGGTTATTTTAGGTGATTTGCTTAGGGAATAATGAGGTTAAAGTGTTTGTGTGGCTTTAATGCTTAGTGGTTTATTTTTGTTGAGAAGCAAAAAAAAAAAAAAAAAAAATCATACAACCTCGTTTAAATTTTGACTTCGGGAGGATCTATTGGTTCGTATCTTCTTTTTTCCCTTTTGATTTTCTTTTATGAATCTGTTGATTTTTACTTCTTTTCCTAATTTCTTTGATTTGTGTTTTTTGGTTGCATTGGATTTCATTTAATGCCCCGAATTTGTAAACCTTGATTTCGTTTTTATAGAAAGTTCCATTTTTTATTTGTTTGGTGATTAAAAAGTTGCAATTTTTTAAGAACCATCATGTGATTAATGATGTTACGATGAAACCCTAATTTGGGGTTGTATGTAAGATGTAGTTGGATTTTTTTTTGTGATGTTTCTTCTTTGTATTTGAAGAGGGGTTTAGTGATTGTGTTGAAAGTAGGTTACATGTTGCCGGGGTGGAGATGTAGTGATTGAGTTTGATTTTCTTTTTTTGTTTCTTCATTGGGTTTGGTTGGTTTCAGATTTGATGGTGAAGGTGGTTTTTGGGTGGAGGAAGCAAATGAACTTGGGGTGAAACAATTAAGGTGGAAAGAAGTAGATGATGTGTCAGACACATCATGTATTTTTTTTATGTACATGTGACACTGATGATGTTATGACAGTCCGCTTGTCACATCATCACTCAATTGAGAACATAGACTAAATCCAAATTTTTTGAACTTTATAAGATTCAAACCAATAAAAAAAAGTATAAGATCTAAAATCAAAAGTAATTATATTTATAAGGACTATTTACTTATTTAAGCCTATCTTTAATTTTTGGTGAAAGAGAAAATAAAACAGATGTAGGAACTGGTTCCCAGTTTGTCATTAAGGAGGAACTTTATAATGATTCTTATGTAGGCACAATTTATTATAAACAATCAAATTATCTTTTAATATGTATAGGTTGTGAAAATTATAATAGAAATGTATATCCTTTGCAAAACAAAAACAAAAAAAAAGAGAAATGTATATCCTTTAATAATAATAATAATAATAATTAATAATAATTTCATCCAAGATATAATATGATAGGGTGTGTCTAACGAGATTCTCATTATGTAATAAAAGTACCTCTCATGCAAGCAGATGTAATTGAATAGCAGCCCATACAACACGGGGTCCTACTCCTATACTCCCGGTAATTGATCAAATCGATCCATTTTTAGAAATTATTTATTAATATAATTTTATTTTGAAATTATTTATCAAACTAATCCATTTTTTGTCAACTTAACATTTTTTTTATTATTTTTCTGACACCAAAGACGCTATTTTGACTAACGTTTTCTGAAAATGCTAATATCAGTAGTGTTTTTATCAAATTGTGCCACGTGGCAAAATCTGGTTCGCTGTAAAAAAATTAAAAATTTTACGTTTAGTGTCTGTCAAGGGTGACGTTAGAGGCCGACGCTAGACGTGTCACCTGTCTGACAGTCATCAGACGGGTGAATCACCCTCAACAGACAGGTGAAGATCTTCACCCTCAGATGGATGAAGATCTTCAGCTTCAGACGGGTGACACCTCTAGCGTCGGCCTTGGCCGACGAGGCCGACGCTAAACGTAAAATTTTTAAATTTTCTTACAATGAGTCAGATTATGCCACATGGCGTTTTCAGAAAACGTAGTCAAAGTAGCGTCTTTGGTATCAGAAAACAATAATAAAAAATGACACGTTGATAAAAAATGGATTAATTTGATAAATAATTTTAAAATAAGATTATATTGATAAATATTTTTTAAATGTGAGTGAATTTCTCCTATGTAGATATATGTTTACCTTCTTTCACACTCAATAAAATGGGGGCCGTACATCTTCATTACATGCAGATATAATATAATGAAAGTATATTTGTTTCTTCCTTACTTCAATGCAAAATTGCAAATGGCTGTATTTTGAATTGTGTGGTATTATATAATAAAGTACTTCGCGTGCTATTGTAATTGGATAGCAGCATATACCAAGAACCTCTATGCTAGATTTTTTTAGTTAAATTACAATTTTCGTCCCTAAAGTTTTTCAGTTTGACGAAAATAGTTTCCAATTTTTTTTGGCAAATATAATCCTCCTAAAATTCAAATGTTGTGAATTTGATCCCCATCTTTTTTAATTGCATTTTTTATCCCCAAAATTATGGGTTTTTTGCACTTTTAGTCTCTAAAAAGCATGGATTTTAAAAAAATAGAAGATCAAAAGTACAAAAAATTCATGAATTTAGGGAATCAAAAGTACACTTAAAAAATATGAGAATCAAATTCGTAACATTTAGATTTTAAGATGACTAAATTCATCAAAAAAAAATTTGAGGACTATTTTTACCGAAATAAAAAATTTGGAGGACAGAAAATATAATTTAACTTTTTTTTTTTTTTAGTGGGCAGGTGCAGGATATTTGGTTATGTTTGTGCGAACTCCACATTTATAGAAAAAATAAGAGTCGTAAGGATATGCGATATCAAGAGTACGTATCTTGAGTACTTTAAACAATGTTTAGATTCTCACACTAGATTAATTATGTAAGAACCATCGTAACAAAAAAAAGTATACATATATTTAAAGTAATTATTTCTTCTTTAATATATTCAATGCAATTTTTTTTTTTTCAAATTATGCAAATATAGTTTTAGAGGAGTGCTATTTAGTACGATATGAAAATGACAATAAAGTTTGAAACACAAACGAATAAATGTTCGTATGAGATTAGTCTCATGCTATTTAGTGTTTTCCATAGTTTTAACAAGCGGTTGTTTGATAAAATTAGTTATTAGTAGATAAGCTAGTTGATAGGGGATAACTTATAGCGGATAACGAATGAGGTAGCTGATAGCAGATAACGGATAAGCTAATTTATTTTCTGTGGAAGTATTTGGTAAAACTAGCGGTTGAATTAACTGAAAAATATAAAATGACATAAAATGACATCTTCATTAATGATTTTACATAAAAGAGAGAGAAGATGATAAAAGTAGAATTAAATAAAGATAATAAGAATAAAAGTGGAAAGAAAAATGAAACACTATAAGCTATAAGCTCAAACGCTACTTCAAGTAGAGTCTAAAAAAACGTTATAAGCTCATGACAGAGGTGCTTATCAAACTAGGCCACTTTCTCATCCGCAGGGATAGGAATAGGCCAGGCCGCTCGTCAGGGGCCTATGGCCTAGCCTATTTAAGGCCTAGTCTGGCCTAGCTTATTTAACAAAAAGGACAGGTCAAGGCTTTTTAAAAAACCTATATAGCTATAGAGGCCAGACTAAGGCTTTAAAAAAGCCTATTTGGCATATCAGGCCGGCCTATTTAACATACGTACACATATATATAATATATAATTTAATATATAATACTATAATATGTTATTTATAATATTTATAGAATTTGACAGTCCTATTGACCCATTTAAATATAGAGGTCTATTTGCATATTTATTTGTGAAGGCCGAACGACCTATTTATCAGTATAGACCTACCAACTTCTTTATCATTAGAGGCTTACAAGCCTATTTACAAGTGAAGGCCTATGACCTATTTATAGGTGAAGGCATATTTAAAGTTCTTGTTGAAAAGCGGGCTTTTAAATAAACTTCCAGGCCAAGCCAGGCCAGGCTTTGAAATAGGTTAGGTCAGACCTTAAAAATGGGACAATATCAGGTTAATAGGCCGGACTCAGACCTTGAGATTGGAACGCAAGCCAGACTCAGACTTGTCAGGACCTAACTCGGCCTAACCTATTCCCATCCATACTCATCCGTTAGTAAAAGTGACATGTCAAAAAGGTTACACAATATGATCGGTCATTATTTAAGTGATCTGAAGTACTTTAAAAAAAAAAAAAAATAGAGGAGAGTGTGCATGAATCCGTCAATAAAGTTAAGTGGCTTTTAGCACCAAAAAAAAAAAAAAGTTAAGTGGTTTTGAGAATATAAAAAAGTTAAGTGGATTTATTTTTTAATAACATTATAATCCAAGAAAACAGTTTTTATTTTGAAAAAAAAGTGTATTGAATTGAATCTGATATGTTTTATCTATGCAAAACAAAAAACTCTTAGATTATTTTGAAACCCATAAAATTCTTCATATTTTATCTATGCAAAACTAACTAATTAACAAAAAAATATTATTAAATTATAAAAAAAGTTTCGTATCTTTTCTGTAATTTACTCTATATAAGATTTTTTTACACAATCAAATATAAATTTGATTCTATTATAATTGATTATAATAATAATAATCAATAATTAATTATATATATAATTAATTATTAAAATAATTAATTTTTGATAAGGAATCTAAACACACACTCAACCCACATGTTGGGGACTGGTATATGGACCGTTTTATTTATGACCTTATCTAGTTCTACCTTGTGGCCTTTTTCTTTACAAACATAGATTCTTTTTATTTTAGTTTAGGACAAAATTTTAGTATATTGACAAAAATGAAATAATAATTTTATTCACTCTCTCAATCTTAGCTATTTTTTTAGGAGAAATTGTACAACTATTCATAAATTTGATTTCAAGTAAATCGTGGATTTGATCCTGAAATTGTAAGGTCGTATTAATTTGGTCTCTGATATTTTTGAAATTTCAAGAACATTCTTAAAGTTGTCAAACTTTAATCAATTAAGTCCCTTCGTTAGGGATCAAGTTGATACAAACTTTATAATTTCAGGAATCAAATTGATCACAGGGATCAAATTGATACAACCTTATAATTTCAGGAATTAAATCGAAGATTTACTTAAAATCAAATTTATGAATAACGGTATAATTTCTCCTAAAAAAATCGCTAAGATTGAGAGAGTGAATAAAATTATTATTTCATTTGTTAACATACTAAATATTTGTCCTAAACTAAAATAAAAAGAATCTATGTTTGTAAAGAAAAAATCTTACAAGAAGACATGCGGTGTAATTAAAATTATGGAATAGTTAGATAGATGATGATTAAAAGGAGTTGGAGTTGTTTAAGTATCCCATGTGTTGTGTTTTTTTAAAAAGATTCTGAATTAGGCGTATGGCCCTACCTACATAGAGCCTAAATAGAAGATTAATATTTAATCTTCTTTATTAATGTTTAATGTTTAACCTATATACGGCGTGGATAACAACGTGTGAAACAAAACGACGCGTAGATATTATAAAGATGGAAAAATGTTAAAAGAAGAGAATAATTTAATAGAAAAGTGTAAAATTTTTATATATATATATTCAATCATCAATTATTATATTAATATATATTTTTTATTTTTATTTTAATTATTTTAAAAATTATTCATATCAATGATTAATTATAATTAAAATCATAATTTAAAATGAGTATATATCAACGTCCTATCTAAAAGCGAGTGTAAGTGTAAGAGGAGTGAGGGTTGGAGTGATGTGATGGTTGCAGTGCAGAGTGGGTGTAACAGACAGACAGACAGACAGACATATCTAGAGAGATAAAGAGAAAGAGAAAATGAGTGGTGGAGGCGGAGGAGAAGAAGAGACGACTTTGGAGTTCACTCCGACGTGGGTAGTGGCTGCCGTTTGCACTGTGATCGTGGCTATTTCCCTGGCCGCGGAGCGTTTGCTTCATTATGGCGGAAAGTTCCTCAAAAGAAAGAATCAGAAGCCGCTCTACGAAGCTCTCCAGAAGATTAAAGAAGGTTGGTTGGTTGGTTTGAGATTTGTTAAATTGTGCATTTCAATTTCCACATTACATTCCATTCCTGATCTGTGTTTTATTATTACTTTGACTGACTAAACTGGCAGAGCTGATGCTGTTGGGTTTTATTTCTCTGCTTTTGACGGTTTCTCAAAATGGGATCACCAAAATCTGCGTTCCACCTGGTATCACCCGCCATATGCTTCCTTGTAGTTTGGAAGACAGAGAGGAAGGAAAGCATGAACCCCCCGCTACCAATTCCCATTTTCAATTCCCCAGGCGCCTTCTTGCTGATGACCACGATCCTCACCCACCTCTCTCTAAAGCCGAGTACTGCGCTCGCATGGTTCGTTTATATTCTCAATTTCTTCAACTTTATTGAGTATCATTATTATTATATCTTATTACTCTCTCTATGTATGTAATTTTCAGAACAAGGTACCTTTGCTATCTGTCGAAGCACTGCATCACCTGCACATCTATATTTTTGTCCTGGCCATTGTACATGTCGCCTTTTCTGTTCTCACCGTCGTTTTTGGAGGAGCGCAAGTGAGTAGTATTTAATATGCCTTTTTATTATTATTTATTCATCAACTATCAACCATGTTTGTTCTAAAACTCTTCTCCATTCATAATATCACTCGCATTTTATAGATACGTCAGTGGAAGCACTGGGAAGATTCAATAGCTAAACAGAACTATGAAACTCAGCGAGGTAAATAAATGTTCCGTTATTTTATTAACATCTGCACTTTTTGACCCTCATTAAACTTAATATGCTTTTCAAATCAATACAATACTACTACTTTATGCACACCCTAACTCAATGTTTGTGCCAACCATCAAACCATGGAAAAGATATTTACTGAATCTAGATTTATTTCTTATCTTGATACTACTTAAAGCATATCGGTTTAATGCAGTTCTGAAACCAAAGTTGACTCATGTTCAGCAGCATGATTTTATCAAGGGCCGTTTTTCGGGATTCGGCAAAGATTCTACTTTAATGGGTTGGTTGGTAAGTTATTTATAAGTTTTTCATTGTCGGGAACTTTCAATGAATACAAAATATACTCTTGTCATGCTACTCTCCATCTTTTCATTTGAAGATATACTAGTGTCATCTTTAAATCCTTAACACTACAAGCTTTTATACAATGCACCCCAGACGCATGCCACATTTCTTTGGTCCTCCTGCCGATTACCTGTGTCTAGTCTTCTTTCCTTTTTTATTACTTGTTCAGATTAACAATTTCCTTCAAAAATTTGTTGTTTCATAGTGTAGACTGTAGACCATGCAATAAATTAGTAAATTTAGGAAGTCAATGCTAAGTAAAGTGTCTTTGCCCTGTTTTTGTTTACTTTTTAGTTACTTCTCCTAATCTTGTGTTTATTTCAGCTATCCTTTTTGAAGCAATTTTATGGATCCGTGACAAAATCAGATTATGTGACATTGCGGCTTGGTTTCATTATGGTAAAGTTTTTGTGTGCCATATTTGTTGTCAAATAATCTCTCACTCAGCTGGTTATTAGCCAGTGCCATACTTGAGTCATAATATTATCCTTTGGTATATTTCTTTGTTGTAGACCCACTGCAAGGCAAATCCAAAGTTTAATTTTCATGAGTACATGATTCGTGCCCTTGAAGATGATTTCAAGCAGGTTGTTGGAATAAGGTAAGTGCTTCGGTAGAATAACTTTGTCATACATCAGTTAATTGCCATTAAACTTTCGTGCTATTCGTCTTATTGTGTAGAGTTACTGATTCTTTCTAATAGCAATTATATTTTCATGGATGCAGTTGGTATCTTTGGATCTTTGTGGTCATCTTCTTGTTGCTTAATATCGAGGGTATGCTATAAGACTTAACAACTGTGCTGTATGCTAATATATTTTTTATGTCATCATTTTGGCTCTGCCATGGTTGATGCTTATCTGCCATGCCTAGATTCAGAACCTGTTTTATGTTTCTGTGTGTGTCATTCTCTGAGCTAAAATGGCCAATATTATTGCTACTTGTGTACCATGTTGTATTGTTTACAAATGCAGCAATCTTCTCCCGACCTTTGTTTATGTGTTTGTCAATCAACCTAGTTTAAAGAACATTTTCTGTTATGAAAAAGGAAGATGAGCTTAAGATTTTTTGTGATTTGGTGATGCATTTCAAGCATGATGGACATTACTGATACGACTAATATATTTTTGCTTAAGAGGAATGGTTGAACTAATTGCTTCCTTTAGTCATACTAGTTATCAAAGAACATTACTTTGAATCTCACAATTAAGATGTCTGCTTAACTCTTCCAGGTTGGCATACATATTTCTGGATTGCTTTCATTCCTTTCATTGTAAGTATCTTCTTAAAATTTTGCCTTTTGCATGAAGTTTCTTAATCAACTCAAACAAGTATATAGATCAAAAGTAAAACTAAACTGTTAGTTCTATTAATATGATGCCATACCTTGGTTTTTACTAGGAAATTGGTCTCGGAGATATCCTTAAAATTCTGGTTTCTCTAGTATAATATCCTATTTTTACTTTGTAAAGTTAAGCAAGAAAAGTTACTGCCAATTTTCTTTTCCCCATTCTTTATTGTAAGTTTATGTATTTATTCAAGTGTTTCCCTTTCTATCAGTTTTGGTTTCTAGTCTTCTTGTATCTCCCTCTTAATTAATTCATTGTTTCTGATATGCATTCTTTCAGCTTCTAATTGCTGTGGGCACTAAGCTGGAGCATGTAATAACCCAACTAGCTCATGAAGTAGCTGAAAAGCATGCAGCCATAGAAGGTGAATTAGTCGTTCGACCATCGGATGATCACTTTTGGTTTCATCGGCCCCACATTGTCCTCTTCTTGATTCACTTTATCCTTTTCCAAAATGCTTTTGAGATAGCATTTTTTTTCTGGATATGGGTAAGCATAACTTGTGATATTCTCTGTCAACCTTTTTTTTATTCTTTTTTATTTTCATTTTCCTTTTCGGTTTAGGGAGAGCATGGTTTGAGGTTGGGGTTAGTTTTGCATAGTTGATATTTGTAATGAATATAACCCTATCTGCTCGTGTTGTCAGGTTACATATGGATTTGACTCCTGTATAAATGGAAAAATCGGTTACATTGTTCCAAGGCTCATTATTGGGTAACTGCTGCACTTTTCCTTCCTTCATGCATTATGACCTCTTTATTTGTTTGTGCATTATGGACTCTGAATTTCAGTATTTTCTTTTTCTTTTTTCTTGCCCTTTTTGTGTTGGGGTTATAGGGTATTTATTCAGGTACTATGTAGCTACAGTACCCTACCACTCTATGCAATTGTTACACAGGTGTGTTTGCATAGCTATTCAAACTGAAATGCATATTAATATCTGAATTTTAAATTTTGTTCCCTTTGCATTGACTTTAATTGTTTTTTACTCTCTAGATGGGAACTCACTTTAAGAAGGCAATATTTGATGAGCATGTGCAAGCGGGCCTTGTTGGTTGGGCACAAAAGGCAAAGAAGAGGAAAGGACTCAGAGCTGATAGCCAACCTGAGTCTGGGCAAGGAAGTTCTCATGAGGGTGTTAATGCAGGAATTCAGCTTGGGTCTGTTTTCCCGAAGAGGGCATCTGCACCAGAAGACAATGCTTCTGTCCCTCCCCAAAGCTGACGGGTCCAACTGAGTGTGTCTGTAGTCTAGGAACACAGTAGCTGGAGTTGTGCTTTATAATCTTATGTTGTAAAGTTACATAACAGATTGCAGTTTTCTATATCTTAATTTTCTTTGCTAATGTAGTGCGGCATTGTAGGACGTGTTTTGCTTGGCGTAAGCACGCCGACCGATACATAGTATTGGATGTATGGCTTGATGCTAGCAATGCTATGTCTGTTACTAAATATGTCCTCTGGCTTTCACCTATTATGAACTCCTTCCTCGGGTTCTCTTTAGGAAGTAACAGTGGAAAGAAGTGACTTCCATTTTTAAGTTGATAAAGAACAATAGTAACTTGGCGGATGGAAAGCTAGCTTCCTTTCTCTTCCTGCTCGAGCCGCACTCTTTATTATCACTTTTGAATTTTGATGGATCCCCTACACACTACGTAGAAATGCACTGTACTTTTCCATACAATCTTCTTTAACAGAATGATAATTTGCATTAAGGTTTTCTTTGGAGTAACTGAGAGGGAAATGGAATAACTAAAAAGAAAAAACAGAGGAGTTCCCAAGTGGTCTCAATATTCTGATGATCCGTGATGTTATGGAACTCTGTACTTCCCATGGAATCTGTCTGCAGTATTTTTTTAAGGGAAAAGATCGGATTTGGACTGTGTGCCTTTAGGGAGGGACAGGTACTTTACCTTTCCCCACTCTTGGACTATTGGATCGATCGGACGGTCCATAATGTGACACATGTCATAACTTTTTTATTTAGAAAATAAAGTAACATTTCATCTAACAAGTTTCAACATGTAGTAGAGCAGACTCATCAATCTGCCATCATTGATTTTGCTGTCGCCTTAACTGTTGCTTTCTCGCGGCTCCGTCGCCGCCACCACCGATCACCTCGTCGGGACCACCGCTCTGACTATCGTAGAAGGTGATATGCTTTCAAGTTCAAATCTTAGCTAATCCTCTTTTGTTTCTTGGTTTCTTAGCCAAATGCACCTTTCTTCATCCTCTGTTATTACTCTTCTCTGTTATTCAAACTTTTACTCAATTTAGGTTCATTCACCACTTCCTTTTATTAGTTGTAATAATTAGGGATGACAATGGGTAGGGTTTGGGTAGGGTATTATAGTACTTGTCCCCATACCCGCGCTTGAAAAAAATACTCGTACCTGTATTCGTACCCGCGTGGGTAGCAACTTTAGTGTCCGTATCCGTACCCTTTGAGTACCTAAGTGCCCATACACGCACCCGTTACCCTCATTTTAACTATAAAAAAACAATAAATAACAAAAAGATCATTATAACTCAATTAAAAAAATCCAAAGATTTTCAAATCTACTCATAAAACATTACAAACCAAAGTGTTTAACTAAGTAAAAACATCTAAAACATCCAAAACGAGTAAATATCACAATAAACATCCAAAATAGCGCTGGTTCGAGGATAAATGACGTTGGCGCTGGCTCGAGGAATAATGACTGAAGAGCCTAACCAAAATACTAATGAACTATCTAGGTTTAGTACTTTTAGATTAATTATATTCTTAAAATTTACATCTAATCATAATTATAAGTATATGTAATAATATATATATGCGGGTGTGGGGTGGGGTAGGTACTAGAGTACCCGTACCTATTCAAATTTGTGGGTAATTATCCATACCCGGACTCATACCCATAAAACGGGTATTTATCCTACCTATTATGGGTATTTTTTGCGGGTATCCAGTGGGTACGATCTAAATTGTCATCCCTAGTAATAATTTTAAATAATTTCTTCAAGTTTTATAACGTGGAAACAAAGCTGAATGAGCAAAATAGATATAGCTTTCCAAACAGATGAATTCGACTCCAATGCAAACTTCTTTTGTGCCCTCTAATCTGATTCTATGCAAGTTTTGAATGCTTAAAAAAAGGAACTCTAGAATAACCAAAAAAGTATTTTACATGGGAAATGAAAGATCATACCTTTTCTTCTTGACTCTCCCCCCACTGAATTGTTTTATTCAAATGGCCCACCTTTTCACTTGAGAAGGTACAAAGCATTTCCTAGCAACAGTGTAGGGGGTGCGCGAGTACGTTGGAGATGGCGGTGGCATACGCAGGTGTTGAGGCAAATAGTGTATGGTGCTTGGAAGAGACGTGGTGGTGTGGATGCTGCCGCGCTGGTCGTCGTTGAGATGGAGGCGGTGGTCGGAGTCGTTGACGGTATCCTATGGTGGTGGATTGGACGATAGTGGCGGTGGCAGAGGTCGAAGTAGATGTGCGTTACTTTCTATGACAATTTTGGGGTTTCAATTAATTTTTTGGAAAAAACCACGTGGTGCTTTGTGGACCGCACGATTAATCTGACGACTCAAAAACCTGAAAAGGCATCGTAACTTTGGCACGCTAACGGTAGAGAATCGTAATCCGAAAAGATCATGCAACCCGCGTAAACTTCAAATCTTTTGCAAATTATTACTATTGATTTAAAATCTTTTAAATTGATTCTTAAATTTTAATTAACCATCCACTAATTTTTTTTTTTTTTTAAGAATTATTAACTTGTTAGCAGTGACACAATATGATAACAGTTTATCTTCTTATCTTCTATACCAAAAAATATGATAACAGTTTATCTGTCTATTAATTTAAATTGTTGATTAATTTACTCTTTTCTGGTTATAATGTATTTTTTGTTTGGTTTCTTTAATTTTAGAGTTTTATCCATTAACTTAAGTATTTAAATGTTGTTTAAAATTTGAATTTAATGATTAAATTAAACAATAGGTCAAGTTTAGTCTAGAATAGATGTAAATATATGTATAAGATGTCGTCATATGGTATGATCGTTGATGAGATAAATTCTAAATGAAAAAAATCAATAGGATCATTATTAGTTAAAATTTAGGAACTTATTGAGTAGGGGTGGATCTAGAAGATATTCATTGAGTAGGCCGAAAGAATAACATTACTTTATTTGGGGAGCCAAGCTAAAAACTTAATATTTTTTAAAAAAAATATATGTGAAAAACTTAAATTTTGAAGATTTTGTAGTAGCAATAGGCCATAGCTACTATATATTTTAACTAAACGAGTGACGGTGTCACTAAACGATTTCAAGTTTATGACAGTGATTACGACTGTCAGGTTGACGTAGCCCGTGATCAGCCTGTATATTTATTGGTTGGTTTGGATTGGCCAAATTAATTAAGGACCAGTAATTTTTTAGTTCAATTTAACCTTCTATGGGCTGGCGCATGAACCCATATTTAAAAAAAAATGTTTTTAACAATATAAACAATAAAATAAAAGATTAAAATAAATTATGTTTGATTTTTAATTTATTAATAATATAAATAAAATGTTTGATTTAACTACGTTAAACACTAAAATATATTAAATATCCTCCATCCATCAAATTCAATAATGCACGTCGATTAGTCTCAACCTTTAATACAAATCATGTTTTCAAGCATTCAATACAAATTTTCTATTATTTATTTTTCTACCATATTCTATTATTTTAATAATAACATTGTCATAATTTTAGATTAATACATTAAATATTACTATTTGATATGTAATACATTCACAACCAGTTTCCAAACATTCAATAAATTTTATTTTTTATTATATTTTTAAAATATTGTTTGAGCCAGCGGATTGGTACGTCCCACCACGGGCCAACCCGTGTCTGATCAATACATCTTCCCATCAAACTAAATTTTTTCGAGTTTAAATTTTATCAACCAAACCGACGCTTTATATCAGGTTTGTCCATTTTGACACCCGTATTAAGATTTATAATAAATGGTATATTTTTTTTCATGTTTTCGTGTGGGCTTCGTAACTTTGATAGGAGGATCATCTTTATGACAAATGGGAGTTATGGCTGATTGATACTTCTAATTGTATATTCACATTCTTTCTCAGTTAATTAAAATTTAGTTGTTTTAATATGAGTAATTATAATAGAGAGTTTAAATAAACAAATGAAAGCATACATAAATACATACATACATACATATATATATATATATATATATATATATATATATATGGGGAAGGATCACGTTACTTCAAGAATAACTTTAAGATAGTTACTCTCAATTCTATTTATCCATTTATTCTAATCCAACAAAGATTTTGTGATTTCTTTAATAAATTAATATATATTCATTGGATTAGAATTAGAATAATAGATAGATGAGATTGAGAGTAACTCTCTTAAAATTACTTAAATATATATACATATACCACAGCATTAAAAAGAGAGATAAACTTGTTACGAGCCAAGTACTACAAAAAGGATATATATGAAGCTTGCTACCAACCCCTAATATATCCAACTAACGGACAAAACTTTTACTGACGTGTTACCACCTCCATTGAAAAGGCAGCTGCAAAAGCCAAAGAAATCAAGGAACAAAGAGTATGGAGAGTTGAAGAAGGACAAGACCAGAGTGAGGAGGAAAGGGTTACCTACTAAGTGCAGCAGGTGTCATCAACCTGGACAAAACAAAACCACACAATAGGTGAAACATTCCATACACCAACACAATCACACCCCCAATCCCAAACAACATCCCTGACCCAACATTGTTTCCACAGTAACAGAAAGGGCCCTACTTACTTCGACCACTCACGGATGCTTGTGATTCCATGGTTCAACACATTCGATCTACACTTGCACATGGAGCACCCAGAATCCATTGTGTGGGGAGAAGATGAATTTAGACATGAAAATCGTTGCACACATAAAACCCTAGATTCTCATTTGGGGCTGAAGCCCTTTTTAATTCGGGTAAGGGGACCAAATCCCCAACGGTTATCTCCACCTCCCCATGTGAGAGTGGGGGACGTACCAACTCAACTATCCAATTTCATAGTTAATCATCATTTACCTTAAAATTGACATCACTAATAGAGATGACAGAAAAAGTAAAATTGACAAACGTTTGAGATTCAAAAGATTAAAACCAAACATTTTAAAGATAAATCACTAAATCGAAACTAAAAAATAAGATAAATAATCAAAAATATAATTTATTCTTAATTAAACAATCACATTATTAGTATATTCTTTTTTTTTATATATATATTTTGACACCTATTTTATAATCATTCATCAAATGATTTTTGCTTAAAAAACAATAATGAATAAATTTTTAGAATTTAGGTATGAAAAAAAATTGAGAAAAAATGAAGAGATATTGTACCATAAACTGCTGTCACACCACGATGGGATCCAGATTCTCTGTAGCCACAATCTTCCTATATCCTATATGTCCCATCAAATGTTAGCCGTGTGATTAATGAAATAATAAAAAAAGAAAATGAAAGATGGAGGAGGTTGTGGCTGAATGGATGGATCCTTATTGTACCACCATACTTCGGAACACAGGAGCCACCGACCTTACATCAAATGATTCAACCTTTTTTTTTTTCCTCTTTGAAACAATTCCAACAGTCGAGTATTTTTCGTTTTGTTTTTCTGGGCAAAAACGTCATAACAACACCAAAAGGGCAAAAAGGAATAAGAGAAAAAAGGAAAAAGAAAAAGAAAAAGAAAAAGGAGTAGACGGAAGCAACAGAGTTGGGCGTTGCTCTGGGAAAATCCTAAAACCCTAAATGCATAGACTATAGAGTAAGAGTGAGAGTGAGATCGATCGTAGAAGAAGCATGACGATCCATTCGATCGTGATTCAGAAGCTGCTGAGCACGAACGCGCAGCTGGGTCGGCGAGTTGCTGCGCACCATTTCAAGGTGTACACGTATGGCTTCCGTAACAAGATGGTGATCATCGACTCCGACAAGACCCTAATTTGCATGCGCAGTGCGTGCAACTTCATGGCCTCCCTTGCCCGGCAACGAGGCCGGTTCATGTTCATCAACACCAACCCTCTCTATGACGAAATCTTCGAGCTGATGAGTAAGAAGGTTGGATCCTACTCTCCCTCCACCAACGCCCTCTGGCGCACCGGTGGCTTCTTAACCAATTCCTACAGTCCCAAGAAGTTCCGTTCTCGCAACAAGAAGCTCTGCTTCGGTCCCACGCAGCCCCCCGATTGCATCTTCATTCTCGATACGGAGAGCAAGTCTTCGGTTATCAACGAGGCTCATAAGCTTCAAATCCCCGTTGTGGCTGTCGTCGACTCTACCATGCCCCTCGATTGTTACAACCGCATTGCTTATCCCGTTCCCGCCAATCCTTCCGTTCAATTCGTTTACTTGTTCTGTAACTTGATTACCAAAACGCTGCTTCTCGAACACAAGAACCTGGACCTCTCTGCCACTGCTATTCCCAAAATTGATGCTCTGTATGATGTTATTTTAATTTCATTCTTATCCCTTTTTTAGGTTGAATTATTTCTCAACTTGATTGTTCTCATTAACTTTTTTTGTTTTGTTAAAAAGAGAGGAAGGTCGGAAAATTGAAGCAAGCAAGGGCAAGGGCAAGGGCAAGAATGATTTGGCAAAGGTCGATGTAACTGTTGTCCCCTATGCTAATTTAGCACCCTTACCTGAAGGTAACAACTTGTGTCAGTGCTTTCCTGTCATTATTGCCCTTTTGAAAGCAGAGCTCAGGATTTTTTGCATCCAAAGCAGATACAGAAGAAACTAAGAAGCTTTTGGACAAGCTTGTTGTTTTGAAGTTCGACGGTGGCCTAGGAAGGCATATGGGTTTGGAAGGCCCCAAGTAAGCATCCATCCAACTCTTCAAATTTAGTGTCATCTATTTTATGTGTACTTCACATAAAAAATGTTGACCTTATTGGAACAATATATTTTTGTATAGAATTTCCTAACTGAAGGCACGTCTATGTCAAGTCTAAACTGGACTTTCTGTTTTCACCACCCTTTTTTTTCTCCATTCCTTTCCTATGTATTTCCCTCCTGTTGTGCACCTGCTGTGTTCTATCCTTCTTTATTCTCTTTCATAAATAATCAAAATATTATAAAAGTTTGCTGAAACAATTTATCCCTTGGTATTTATTTTGCGTTTACTTTATAAATATGTATATGAATAAGTACATGCATAACTATATATGTACCAAGTGTTTAAAGTCACTTTCAGTCACTTATTGACTCATGCTCTCCCCATCCATGGTTTATTCAAAAAATTTCACACTTAATGGATTTACACTGATGAACCTTTTCTGCTTTCATGTAGATCTGCAATTGATATTTGTAATGGGCTGACACTTCTGGACTTGATCATTAACCAGATCGAGGTGAGACTTTTATACTTAATATATGGGTAATGGTACTCAGACATGCTTATATTCTCATAAATTCATAATTACACATACCTCAGTGTCTGCAACTCTTGTATTTAATTAATATATGGTTGCAGTGAATGTTTATCCTTGGTTCTTATTATTTTAATTTACTATTGCAATTGTTGTAGACCCTCAACTCCAAGTATGGATGCAGGGTTCCATTTTATCTGTTTAACAGAGATGACACTCATGATAACACTCTGAAGGTGAATTGCCATTTCAATTTCCATATTTGATTGTTTGACCTCGGCTATTATTTAAATCTTTCAGCTTCATCTTGCGTAGGTTTTGGAGAAGTATTCGAAATCGAGCATTGATGTACACACTTTTAAACCGGTTTGCATTTCTTCCATATATTGGATGAATTGATGTTGATTTGTGATTTCTCTTGATCAATGCATCATAATCTATACAGGGTGAAGGTCCAGAATTGAAATTATTGGGTGGACATCACAGCAAGGAGGAAGTGTATGTCATCCTTCAAATATCTGTCTCTTAAATTGGATTCTAGATGTTTATCTGCATGCTTGTAGAGTAAGAAGTCTACAGTTTCAGTAGTTATGGACATTTTTGAAATTTTGATTTCAGTATTACCTTTTTAGTAGTCTAGTTGTTTATAGCAGTAATTTAGATGCAGAGGCAAAGCTTAATAGAAAGTAAAGAAGCTATGCTCTGTTTACTTAATATTTTTGGAATTATTATTGGACAGGCAAAGTTGGCGCTAGAATTGATTTTATAATGAGCAAAATAGATGTAGTTAATGTATAGATATTATAACCCATGAAACAGGTCTAGTTACATTTAATGTTTTAACTGAGATGTGTCGTGAATTTTGTTTTACATACAAAAATTGACACTCCAGTTTTCCTTATTTTTGATTTTGAAACCGTGATTTATTCCCATTCACCACTTCAAAATTTGTAATCCCTTTAACTTGATTTCCTAGACTGTGACATTGTAGATGAAAGATAACTAATGTTTATTGGGTTGCTGATAAAATATTGGACTTTATAATGAAATGAGAAAGTCTTATTATCATTGTACGCTGAAGTACCTTGAGTTTTATACTTTCATTTAAACAAAAATTCAGCAGTAAAGCTGTGAATTAGATATGTCAAAATAATAAGTAGTTAGCAACTGAGCTTCAAAAATTGAAAATATTAACCGGTCAAACAAAACACCATTATCAATAAATAATAAAACTGACAGCATTATATTTAAATTTTATGAATTTTGTTCTTTATGACTCGCAAATTTGCTTACATAATAAATACTTTATCATTTTAAGTTAACCTGCAAATTCCATACATTTGAAGGCATCCCTTTGACAATGGTGATATATTCCGTTCGCTAATGACTGGTGGAACCCTCGATTTATTATTGTCACAGGTATGGACTTTTTATGCACTTTAGCACTCTTCCTTTCTTTGTCCTAATCCTTTAAAACTTATAAGCAAGAGTTGTAGGGCAATTGAATTGAAAACTTGAAGCATACAAAAGTAACAGCACTGGGCTAAAATTAAATATGTTCATATAACGTGTGGGATTTGCTCACATTTGTTTGTGCATCGTTGACTAAGTTTTTCATATTATTGTCCAGGGTAAGGAGTATATCCTTGTGATGAGCTCAGACAATGTGGCTACCACCATTGATCCAAGTATCCTTCTGGTAGTTTAATCATTAGTGTTGATATTGTTTGAAGTCATTACTTCCTAACCTAGCATTGAGATTCAAATATTTTGGTTGTTACCTTGACTGAACCTTGTAGGCATACTTAATCATTTGATGACAAATGATATTGAGTATTGCATGGAGGTACACATAAATATTTTCATCTATTATCTGTAAGACTGCCACTTCTCTTTGAAGTTATACGAGTTTCCTGTTTCATTTTCTTTCTTTTCTACCAGGTGACACCAAGCCATTCGTTTAATTTAATCTTAATTCCTATGAAGTTTAAGGTATATTTCTTTTCCTTCACAGCTTCCGCCCCGTTAGTCTTTTTAGTATTTGTATTGTGACTTGTAACTGTCAGATGCTAGATCAATAGGTCTTTAATATTTATGCTCGTTTTACCCTGTGGCACCATATAGTATATGTTGTAAATTTTAATTCATAAAATTAAAAATATACACTGGAAAAGCACCATGCTAATAAATGAAGTTTATTGAAAGAAACTTCCATTATCATTAGAGATAGTGAGATATTATGGTGAAATTCCTTTTATGATTGTTTGATGTGAGCTCCTTTTCACTAATCTGGAATGGTCTTGGTCCTGAGGTTCAGGACTTAGGACCTACTAATTCTTGTCAAATGCTGATAAGGTAATGGAGTAATTCAGTAGCTAGTAGCCAGTTAAAACTTAAAATGGTTCTGTGACATATATAACTTGAACAGCTTGGGTTAAACATTATACCATGACAACAATCAAAGCCTTTTCCCATTAGGGGTTGGCTACATGGATCAAAAGATGCCATTGTATTCTATCAAAAACCAAAATTTCCAAGGTTAAACATTATATGTTTTGTAATTTATGCAGCTTCAGGAGATTGCTCGAAACCAAGATAAACATGTAAGTTATAATTTTTTTTATTTTCACAACTCATGTTTTTCTTTTTGTTATTTTGTTTCATTTTACTCTATAATTATATTGGGTTGCTGACAAGACTTTTGAGAATATTATAACATAATCTAATTCATCTTTTGTATTTTTGTTTATTTTTGTGGTTGATGGATTGAAGTTGAAGGATAGTTTCAAACTCATTGACACAACAAACATGTATGTGAAATGCTGGTTTTTTGTTCAATCTCTTTCTGAAATTTATCAAATGCGTTAAATCTCATGTGACACACCCGGTATAGGTGGGTGAGTTTAAGAGCCATTAAGAGGCTTGTTGACACTGATAGACTAAAGCACAAGAAGTCCTCAGTTTCAAAGGTACCATTCCCTAACTATCGTTACCCTGCTGTTAGCTTTTACCTTTTGGAAGAATGAATTGAAGGGGTTGCTTCTCGCAGGAAAATGATTATGAGCAAACTCTTCTACAAGAAACAGCTGCTGGATCGGCGATACAGGTATATGCGTAATTGTTTATGCTTCTTTATGGTGTCTTACATAGTGTTTGGTTGGTGGGGAATGGAATGGAATGGAGGGAAGGGATTTTTTTAAAATTTTCTTGTTTGGTTCATTTTTTAGGAGGGAATGGAGGTCAACAAAATCCCTCCTCACCCAATTTTGGCTCCCCTCCAATATTGGAGGGATTTGGAGGGGAGGGGATTTAAAATATTTTGAATGCATTGACTAAAATATCCCCACTTATGTACTTAAATTCAAAATAAGTTAGTTTTAAAATCTCTCCTCTCCCCCTGTGAACCAAACATGAAAAGTGGTATTTCCCCTCCCCTCCTCTTAACCAAACACAGTATCCAATTAAAATCCCTCCCGTCCCATCCCTCCCCTCCTTTGAACCAAACATAGCCTAGTGTTTGTGTTTCTTTATGTTTTGCTTGGGTATAAAGCAGGGTGATACCTTCACCTTTGAGACCATAGTAATTGCAGCCCTTGAGTTTTGAATATTTTATTTACAACCCTAGATATTTATAGGGATTCAGATCCAGTTTCTTTAATAAGTTTGAAGATCTTTGTTTTACCCCATGATCAACTGATCTTATTCTATATTAAAATATCTTTCTAAATGAAAATGTAGTTAAATGTTGTGGGATGTTATGAATTATCTAAGCCTTTCGTGGCTTAAAAGTTCATTCCTTCAAGGGGTAGAAACTTTGTCCATATATTTGATTGATGAAATCTTCCCACTGAATGACATAGCAATCATGGATAGAAAATGTTGGTAAAATTTGTTGGAACAGGCTATACATTCGACGGATGTGAGGACAGTTCATGATAGCCGGAATATGATAGATCTGATCAAAAATCTGAATGGAACCTGCCACTTTCAATCCCAGCTATCCATTTATTTGAGGGCTAGGAAGGTTTGCCAGAAAGTTAGAATATGAAATACACAGACTAATCGACTTGCGTTACACCTCTTCACTACATCTTTTTGGACCTTGGTCTGCAAGATCAATCTTGGACTGCATGTTCATATCATATGCCTTCTAAAGATGCAGGTTCAATTGCATGTTAATAGGATTGTAATGACTTGTGTATGTGACTATGTGTACTAATGCTATAAATACCAATAACTTCTGATGTTTTATTTGATATTTGCAAGCTTAGTTAGAATAAATATTTAACTGGTGTACTTGTGGCCTTGTATTCTAGTGGCACCCAACTTTATTTGGAAGCACCCGATCCTTGGTTTGATCCCTAGTGAGTCTTAGGACCTCTCTCATAACCCAAAAGAAAAAGAGAAAAGAAACTATTGACTGGTATAACAGAAGCCGGTTTCTGCTAGATATGAAAATACTAATTGCTGTGTTTAATGTATTATCTCCTTGTTTGTATTCCAGTTCTTTGATAATGCGATTGGTGTCTGTGTACCTGAATCTCGTTTTCTTCCCCTGGATGCAACATCAGATTTACTTATTCTACAGGTGACACTGGCCTCGTGTATATGTAAATTCTGTCATAATTTGGTGTACATGACTGACCTCAATTATGTATTCTTGCAGTCCGATCTATACGCTTGTAAAGAAGGTGTTTTAACCCGTAATCCAGCTAGAACTAACCCTTTAAATCCTGTGATAGACTTGGGACCTGAATTTGAAAAGGTGAAGATTTACTTCTTGTCTTACCCTTCCCTAGTTATTACCTTTCTTTTGAATTGTATATCTGTTTCTTTATCAGGTTGGCGAGTTCCAAAGTCGCTTCAGATCCATTCCTAGCATCATGGGGTTGGATAGTTTGATAGTGAGAGGTGATGTGTGGTTTGGAGCTAATATTACTTTAAAGGTATAAATGATATTTGTTTTCTGTTAGTAATGCAGCATGTTGAATAGTTGTGGGGTATTCCCTTTAATTATCAGCATATTACACTTGTTTTTGAAATTTCTACACTTGTTTTTGAAATTTCTGAGAATGGCATGCAGTATTCTAATCTGTGCTTGTCCTTTTCTGGTGTAACACATTAGCATGTGTCATCTCTCTCCCCCCTCTTTTTTCACCTCCAATGGAGATGTATGCTGTGTCAGAGGAACTTGTCATAAACTATAGGAGCGTTTGTATGCTGACAGATACTTATCTTGCTACCATTTTAGTGAAATTTCAACACTAATGATAAAGAAAAATGTCTAAAATCATTAAAACACGGGTTGCTTGATGTGTCAAAAGATTCCAAATCCAAACGACGAGAGGTTTTTATACATTGAGAGCATTGCCCTAGCCCAATGAAAGTATAAAACGTGGCACTTATAACAATACACGCCATTGGATAAAAGAATATTATTAAATTAAAATTCAACGGTTAAGGCTAATCTGAAGGTATGAGTAGGTCCAAATATGGTCTTCCCACTGAGTAAAATTGGGTGGAGGGGGGCTGAGAGATCTAGACGAAAATAATTCTTGCAGAACCCACATATAGCGGTATGAAGAGTTGAAGAAGAACTAAGCTCTTCTCTCTTAAGAGTTGAAATAATAGAATTTCTCCACTGGTGGATCTTGGGCTATGAAAGTTGTACTAATATAGAAACAGTTATACTTGACTGGTAAAGAGGAACAATTACATAATTCCATAAAACGTCAAATACAAAGTATACTGAACAAGAAGGATGGATGGGAAAGCCACATAACAACCCTCTCCCTCCAACCCCCAATTATACAGACATAAAATTTTCAAAATAATTTGGCATGCAGGGTAGAGCTGATTGTCAGAACAGATAATTTGGTAGCTCTTGCCTCTCAGAATAGACAATTATCTCATTATCTGGGTAGTAAAAGCAGAAAAATCTTTACACAATTATGATCTTTTGTTAGGTCCATCTCTGTTACAAGCTTAAGATATTAGGTGAAGGCTGATAGATAACCCCTAGTTAGTTAGTTAGTTAATTAGTTAGTGGTTGAGTTAGGGGAAATAAGGCATGTTGCCTATAAATAAGAGGAGAAATTGAGGGAGGGGGATATCTTGTCATTTGAGTGATTTAGGGCCTTTGGGCATTGGGAGAGTCCAAGTCTATCGAATACTTGGGAATTCATTGTAATCTGAACCGGTTTCTATCAACTGGTATCAGAGCTCCGATCTTGGAGCTGTGGGTAACTGTTGTAAAGATGATATCAAGAGCAATTCCACAATTTGATGGAAAGGAGGCTTATTGGTGGCTGAGCTAGATATATCAGTATTTTGAGGCCAACAAAATTCGTGAAGAGATGAAGCTATTGTGGGCTTCGTTAGCAGTGGAAGGAGAAGCTCGCAGATGGTGGGTTTCATGGAGGGAGAGCAATCGGAATGCAACATGGTGGACCTTTGAGAAAGCTGTGTTAAAGAAATTCCAACCGGAAGCTTGGGCTTGTCTTCAAGATTCGGGATGTGAGGAGCAAGAAGAAAGAAACAAAAATAAAGATGACGATTTAAGGTCCAAGAACCAGAATCTTAGGGATAAAGAAGAAACAGAAAAAGAGGAGGTTGCAACTGACTTAAACCGACAAAGACCAGAACATAGAGAAGCAGGGAAGGAGATAGGTGATGACGAAGTTGTAGCCAAGGTTGAGGTAGCTATGGTGGAGGAGGCTGTACAAGAAGGAGGCATTGAAACCAAAGTCCCTCGCCTCCAGAACTCAAATCTGGTTGCGATAAGGAGGAAGGAGGAGAACCTGCAGAAGGGGTTCGACACAGAGAGAGAGAGGAACCACCGCAGTCACAATAATATCTTGATGAAGAAGAGAAAATAGGGATCAAGAACAAGAAGACTGCAACACTGCAACCCTAGGCCAGCATCACCACTCACAAGAGTGGAACAAAAATTGATGAGGCACTTCCGGTCAGGCCACCACCGGAACCTCCGGACCGAGATGCTCAGGTGGCAACTGAGGAGGCACTAGCGATTAAGAAAAGGGCAGAGATGACGATCGCAGTGCAACCAGTAATCAGTAGCACCACGGCAAAGAAGGGAGGAAGAGCGGTGAAAAATAAAGGTCCGATCAGACTGCCGCTGCCGGACTGGGGTCCTCCTAGGGTGACTGGCAACACCAGAGCGGCAGCATGGGGGGAAGAGAAGGGGGCCGCACAACAAAACCCAACCAATAGCGCCGTCCACGAGAAGGGGAGAACGAGCGATGTTGGAACAATTCCGGTCACACCGCTACCACAGTCGGAACCACCGGACCATTATACTTGTGCGGTGATGGTCGAAGAGATTGGGAGCACCGTAAATGGAGCACCAAAGGAGATCAGGGCAGAATTGGTCTTTCAGAATTTGGGCCAAGGGTTTGTTTTAATGGGTGAAGCCCAAATTAGGGAAGGAAAGGAATGGGCTAATCTCTTTGAAATAGCCAGGAAGAGGAGCTGGTCGGTTACTATGGTGAAAAAGGAGAATACTAGAAGAGGGGCAGAACTAGAATTTCACACAGTGAGTTCCCTTTTTCACCTGATGGGCCAAGCCCAATTACTTGAAAAGAAGCAATGGGTTCTTGAAAGGTATGTTGGATGTGTACTGATTGGCCCCAATTCATACCATATTGGGCCCATTTATCATAGTTGTTTCAATATTGGGTTACAACCCAATACCCTAAGGAAGGCAACTGTCGATGACAACAAGGCAGAATTAGATCAAAAGAAGCAGGAACAGAGACAACCGGGAAAATTTGTTGTTCACCTTGAGGACAAGGTGAATCTTTAGAGGGGGAGTATTGATAGATAGCCCCTTGTTAGTTAGTTAGTTAATTAGTTAGTGAGTGAGTTAGGGGAAATACGGCATGTTGCCTATAAATAAGAGGAGAAATTGAAAGAGAGGGATATCTTTTCATTTGAGTGATTTAGGGCCTTTGGGCATTGGGAGAGTCCAAGTCTCTTGAATACTTCGGAATTCATTGTAATCTGAACCGGTTTCTATCAAAGGCCAAGATTGGTTTTGTATCTTTAACACGTTTCCTTACTCAAGAGTCTTTTGGGCTTGAATAAGCGAAGCGTGGACAATGTACAGGGCCACTTTACCTTGTGCTAAAATTCAAGAAGATTGGAGGCAGCAGGGATTGGACTCCTAACCACTAGGTTATAGAGGTTCTGATACCATTTCAGGGACCATAAACTATTAGCTGAAGGCCAATATTGGTTTTATATCTCTAACACTCGAATTATCCTAAATCATAAGGGAAAGGAAATCTCTGTATAATCCAGAAATGAGATAAATTACTTATATTTTATTTTAAAGTGATACATCTTCGGATATGTATAATACTTTATCATGACTCCCCTAAAAAATAACTCTAGGATTCTTCTCCTCTTTTACAAATTCTCTTCATGTTTTCTGCAGAGTTAAAACTTTGATATGTTTTCTGCTTTTCGTTTTGTATTGAAGGTGTTCTTAAAATGTAATTAATGGTTGAGATTAGCGCTAATGGGAGTAGAAATCTCTTTATAATTGATTGTAACTAGTAAGCATTCAAATTCAATGAAATTCCAGCAATTTAAGTTGTTCATCATTCTAAATTTACATCATCAACCACTGCATAATGCATGATTGTGTTGGGAGATACTGTGTGAACTACTATTTGAGAGACTGATGTGTTATATTTTCTTGCATTTACCTGTTTAATCTTGTACACACTCTTTATCAGGGGCAAGTGACTATTGCTGCAAAACCAGGCTTGAAATTGGAAATTCCAGATGGAGTGGTGATTGATAACAAGGTACAATTCTAGTTTCAATATTAGCTTTTGAGTTTCTTTGTTCCGAGACTTCACCTTTTTATTTTTTCTCTGTTCTGTTTGAGGGGTGGAGGTTCCTAGGTGGGGTCACTGGGGTGTGTTTGAAGAGTTCAAGTGTTCTGTTGGAAGTGGTACAATGGGTATCATTGGTTTCTTGTCTAATTGCTGGTCAAAACACGGGAATTTATGTCATTGGAATCATAGGTGGAGCCCCTTTCAGTTATACAACCAGACTGCAAGTTTAAGAGCAGAATGGGGGAGGATGACCGCATATAAAATCCTTATATCCGGTTATCCACTATCCATTCACCTTTCTTTCTGTTGGTTTTGCTCAACTTAAATGGCCGTCTAACTAATTTAGATCTTTTTTGGCAACTTGAAAAATCACAGCTTGAGAACATGATCCTTAGCTGCCCGATATTTGTTGAGTTGGAACTCTTCTAATCAGGCATCATAATCTAATATTTCTGCCTCGGATAAGTCTTTCTACCTCTTTTTCAAGAGTGTTTTATTCAACAAAAAAACCTGGGACCCTTTTACAGAGCTAGAGCTTTGGCCCTCAATTGCTCATAAGCACAAACTGCCTTAGTATCCGAATCTTGAATTAGAACTCTTGTATTAGCTTTCCGTGAATCCGCAACCAAAGCACCCTCAACATTCACTATAAAACTTGCAGGCACCAGAGGAAAGCACTTGATGAACAGGCGGCATTGATAGCCTCAATAAATTCATTTTCTTTTAAAAAATTACTTTGGAACGGACAGCCATATATGTAGCGCATTGTGATTAAACACATGCTCACATCTAGATTTTCAAATCATCCAACTGTTGAATCCCTCGAAAGTATTGATGCTGCAACTATCTTCAAACATATTTTTGTCTCATTTAGAAATTGTTTCTCACCATTGGTCAAAAGTTGATCATACTCTTGTCAATGGAATAAATCAGAAAACATAAGCTCAATCACACTAAAGGAACACTAGCTCAATTAACACTGTTAAATATAACTACTTAGCTTTTAACTATCTAAAACAAGCTGGTGATTCTTGTGAGAGCTTCAAGAAAGTAGGTTTTGGTAAAATGAATGCTCTTCAGCATTCTGACCTGGAGGGCACGAAGAATGATTCTCCAGCATTCTTTAACTTAAGAGTATCATTGAAGGCCATTAATTCTTCAGCATTCATGACTATTTCAGCTACTAATCACATGAACTTTCCTCTTGATTGAACAAACCGTTTTCCCAGTTTTTTGTTTTCTGCATTTTTTCTGATAATCACTTTTTGCTGTCTACAGGAGATCAACGACCTTGCAGACATTTGAGGATGAATGGTTCGTGGAAGCTGCTAGGATTTGTTTCAAGTGAATACATGACTGGCGAAGCTTTTTCACATTAGCAGTCCGCCATCTGCTAGCTTTTTCTATTTACTGGGACTTTAAAGGTTGCCAAAGCAAATAATTTCTCACATTTTCTTCATGCGTCATGATAGTGATGAAATGGATGCGTCTACTCATTAATTTGTTTTATCCTGTTACTTTTAGGGCAAGGCTTGATCTCACAGCTGAGACAAGGAATAGGGATAGCATCAGTTTTGCTGGTCTTTTGCCTTGATACTATCAGAATCACACCAATTGTTTACTCTACCATTGAGTTGGAGCATAGATAGCAGGCATTTTTTTTTTCCCCTCCCAATTAATTGCAGGCATATTTGTCATTGGTTTATATACGTTACCACAAAAGTTTATTGCTTTGTTCTTTTTGTTCTATCGTGCTCATTTTGTTGTAAACTTGATTGGATATTTGGACCTTGTCTGTGGGCAAGTTCTACCGTGGACTACTTTGATAGGTGGTACCACGGTGCCCGGTAAGTTTTCATCGTTAATTTATTCGATCTCACAGTAACATGGTGTACCCTCACGTGCTAAATTTTTTCCCCCTCTTCCTCATTATTCCCTTCTCTCCGCCTGATCTGCCCTCGTCCATCGTCCGCCGTCCAGGAGAAGGTTGGTCAGATGGTTGAGCGTTGTCGAAATCTCGTCGGAGAAGTTATCGTGGGACGGATCGAGATGGTATAAACGGAATAGCGAGGTGATCGTGGCGGGGAACTCGTTGGAGAAGTCGTTGTGAGAGAGACGGAGAGGAACACGTCGTCTTTCTCTCCAGCCATGTCGTTGTCCATGGCCACCATGAGAGACGCAACAATGAAGTTTCCTGCAATGGCGAAACGCGGCGGCGATCCCACACGGTGGTTCGACGCGGCCACGAGACGTAACGGAGGTGGAGCGTGTTCTTTGCCTACTTCGTCCATTCGTTGACCATCGCAAAGCGTCACACGAACTTCGCCTCGTGACCACACCTAGCCGCCTTCGTCCATCGCCGCTGCAATGGTCTTTAGTTGGCTCATCGCGCATCGATGTCTCACCTCCCACCGTGCATGCGCAGATTTGGTTTTGTCTCCTAGCCAGTTGTCGTCGTCACACAGATCTGGTAGGTTTAGGGAGAAGGCCCACTGCGTAGTCGACGCCTTCAGGCAGCCACCGTATGCCGCGGCGGCCCTCTCCCTCGATCTCTTGCTCGTCGGAACAGAGGGAGGAAGTAGAGAAACAGGGACAGGAATATTGGTGCTCTGGCCGTGAAACGGTGTGGAAGGGTGCACCATATTACTGTGGTCCACATAAATCTATTGGTGAAAACTTGTGGTGCACCGTGGTACCACCTTTTAAAGAGGTCCACGATAGAACTTGCCATGGAATGTGATCCAACATGATTTGAATACTGCAACGCCGTTAGAGCTTTGGTGCTTTTGAAGCTCCGAGAGAATAGTTAATGAATTACAATGCTGAACCCGTCTAACATGTAGAGACATATAGCCTTTGGTTCGAACTCAACTACTAAAGACTAATTGGAGACCTGGAAATGGTAAATATGTGCACCTAAAGTTACCTCCAAGTAGTTGTGGGTAAAGGGTGAAACATGACGAGGATGCCATCCTATGGTGCTTTGATGCTTATGAGTGCCTCATGACAAAATTGTATAGTTAAATTTGGGCACTAGCAAAGGATATCCGTGGCAGTTTTTGTTGCCATAAAATGTATGAAATATATTTTTAGATACTAAGTTCACATTTATATGAGTTTGGTTATTTGAAATGGTTGAAATTGGAAATGATTTGATTTGATGTAATTTAGAAATTAATTTTCATGTTTGAAACTCATTATAAAAAAGAGTTGAGATGATTTACTAGCGCCTCATTTTTTGTTTGGTACACTCTAAACGTGATTGAATTGATTTTATATTCGTAATTTATTTTATTAATCTTACTTAAAATATGTTAAATGACTTAACTAATATTCCTTCTGATCTTTATTATAAGTAAAATTTAAATGAAATGCACATATTAAGGAAGTTGGTTAATTTCATTTAATGTTAAAAAATTAAGTGTATTATCCAAAGTAACCTTTGTAGAATACTTTAATTTTTATTAAATGTATCATATATGGAGTTATTGGAAAAAAAAATTGGTATTAAATGAAGGGTATTTTAGGAACAATGTCATTAAATAGGATGAAAGTAATTGAAATTTGTTTATATATTTGACCAAAAGCTTTGGGACTTTTTTGCTTATAATAGAGACCAGGGTAGTACCAAGGGTAAAATTATCAATTACAAACATTAAAATCAATATCAAATGAAATCTACCTAAATTCAACCAAATTTGAATGAATTATTATTTGACACAAATTAAAATAAAAAACAAAATAAAATTAATTCCTATTTATAACTTTCCCGAGGAAGGATTTCCTTCTATAAGTGGGTTTAATTTGTAAAATATTTGATATAAAAAACATCGTTGTAGAATAATAGATATACAGAATGTGAAGTTTGGTGTGTTTATTTTTATTATTATTATTAATTTGTTAAAGAAAAATGATAATCATGGTTATTAACCAAATATAGGCAGTGGAAAGTGGTATGTATGGATGGAGAGGTACATAAAAGGCAAATATTTGTCAACAAACCAATCCATATATTAAGGTCGGCCCACAAAGTAGAAGGGGATTGGGCCGGGTGATGGTAGAGCAAGCGAGCTCTATCCTCTCTCCTCTTTCTCTATCCATTTCATTTGGTAGCAGAAGGAGACAGTGTCATCCGTTATCTCTCTATCTATCTATCTATCTATCTGCTGCTTCCCTTTTCTCTTCTCTCTCTCTGTTCCTTCCTTCCTTTCTTCCTTCCTTGCACATAGCCAGCCACATAACCAGCCACATAGTGAAAGTGATCAGTCATGTCTTTGTTATCATCAATTTGGTCGCCAGTGTCTCATTTCTCTTCGTCAGTTAGTCGCCTGACATGTTCTTTCACATTTCCGTCATGCCAAGTCCTGAAATTGCAAGACAGTGGAAAAAGAGAGAGAGGGAGAATGGTTGTTGTTATGAGTAGCATGGAGGCAGGTATTGGCGTGATGGGAACCAAGTTGGGAATGATGAGCTATTTCGAAGCGGATGGAGAGGTAGTTGCTGTGACGGTGGTGGGTTTCAAAGAGGGGAATATCGTGACCCAAATAAAGACGGATGCTACGGATGGGTACAATGCGGTACAGGTTGGTTACCGAAGGGTGAGGGACCGTAAATTGACGAAACCGGAGATGGGTCATCTTGAGAAGGTGGGTGCCATCCCTATGCGCCATCTTCAGGAGTTCCGTCTTCAATCCGTCGATGCCTTCCAACCTAACCAACGCCTTATCTTGGATGACATCTTCAAGGAGGGCGATCTTGTTGATGTCTCTGGCACCACCATCGGCAAGGGTTTCCAAGGTAACCTGCTTAATCCTCCATCTATATCATCAATCACTGAAAAATTGAATTGAGCATACTTTCTTGACTGACAGTGATGATATGAATTATTACTTTGAAACATTATTGACAGGTGGAATAAAGCGTCACAACTTCAAAAGGGGTCCAATGACCCATGGTTCCAAGAGTCATAGACAACTGGGATCCATTGGTGCTGGAACCACACCTGGCCGTGTATACAAGGGAAAGAAGATGCCTGGTAGGATGGGAGGAACCAAGACCAAGATAAGAAAGCTTAAGATTGTCAAAATTGATAAAGATCTTAATGTTGTCATGATCAAAGGTGCCGTCCCTGGTAAGCCCGGCAATCTTCTGCGCATAGCTCCAGCCAAGATTGTGGGCAAGAACATTCCCAAGAATTAGCACCATCTCTTCTTACTTCCTACTATTTTATTGCCTTTCATTAATTAGTTTGTCTCCAACTCTGTTTCACACCTCCTCTTTCTTAGCCCTTCACTTTCCAACTTTATTATTATGTATTCAACCCATTATTGCTTCTTGCATTGACTTATACACCACCTAACGACTATGGTGAATGCAATCCCCATAACAGCAAAACAGTGAAGGCACCAGTAGATCCAAAACCTATCCAACCATTCCCAATAATAATAAACAAACCCTGGAACATGAAAATGGGGAATGGCTGGATAGGTTTGTTGACCAACAACTCTGCTAGTGGCTACAAGTGCGCTCAAAATTTTCTGCATTCACCGATGGGTGAAAGATCGGATGACTCACATTTCAAGATTACTCTTTAAATTTGATTTACCGAACTTAAAATATGAATCGCCCGATCTTCGTTCAACCATTCAGATTTATTGAATATACTTAAATGCAGGAAATTTTCACTATAGGCAATCCAGGTCCCTACAAATACTGACGAGTTTTAGGTTTATTTGAAGTAGAAGCAAATGAGGGTGTGGGTTTTAAGTTGGTGAGGCAAATGGAATAAAGGTTGAGTGTATTGGTGAGGAGGTAGTGAGTTAGTTTATGTTTGGATTTTCATTAGAATGAACTCAAAAGTACATTCGAGTGAAAACAATAAATTTTTGCTTTCACGTTTTGTGTTTTGGAAAGTGTGTTTTTTCGTTGAACTTTCTTTCAAACGCAAATCCAAACATATCCTTAATGAGTTTGTCGACGGTGATTCTATCTCATCATCCAATTCAAGAGTCGAATCTAGTTGAAGGGGATAACAAACTATTGCAAAAGGCAAACAAATATTCAAGAGTTTTTTTTGTAAGGAACTGATTTATAAATTATGACTTTTGAGTCTTACCTGATGACATAGGTCGTGCATGTTTGAATTTATGTTGGAATGGACTCAAACGTTCGGTTGAGTGAAAGCAACAAATTGTTTTCACGCTTTATGTCTCGGAAAGTGTGTTTTTACGTTCTTTCAAACGTAAATATAAACACACTAATATAGTTAATAGTAGGGGGATAAAACTACTCTAAAGTGAACTTAAGTGTAAAGTAAAAAAGTGAGAGAGTATCTACTTTTGATTAATTAAACTGGATTGAGATCTCAATGTATTTTAACTAATATAGTTAATAGTAGGGGGATAAAATTACTCTAAAGTGAACTTAAGTGTAAAGTAAAAAAGTAAGAGAGTATCTACTTTTGATTAATTAAAGTGGATTGAGATCTCAATATATTTTAACTAATCAAGAGTGAATATATCCTTAATCGCTAACTTTACACAAGTTCACTTTATAGTCTAAATCATAGTATTAGTAGGGATAGGGGGCGAAGGAATGTATTTCACCTTGTTCGAATGTTTAAATAAAAAAGAAAGAAGAAAACTCGTTTTCGATGATTGGGAGATAAAAAAACAAAAGAGAGAGAGAGATTAGTCTTGATATTATATTTTGACTAGAACCTTTATGTTATTAGATTTATGTAATTTAATATGTTCTTGATTAAAAATAATTATTTTCCCGCCTTTCCCTTCAACAGAGAAGGGCTTTTGAATTTCAAGAGGGGAGGAGGAAAATATTTTACCTCATTTCCCCTCATGGAAAATTACCCAAACCAGCAAATTACTCGTGCTACGCACATGGGTACTATAATGATTGATGATAATGTAAAAAATACATAAATTTTATAAAATGTTTGCTGTTTGAGAAATAAAAAAAGGAAGGTAGAATAATCTAATTTTAAATATAATTAAACATCATTCTTATAAAATTCATATAAAATAAAATTTGCATACATTTAAATGAATTATGATAATTTTTCATGTAACATGACAATCCATATAATAGTTAAATATGAGTTCTAAAAAGAAAGCACATAGATTGGGAACCTCTGAAAAAATAGAAACATAAATATCAATTGTTCTTACAAGGATGTCAATGTTGTATATCAAAATGTTATTATAGTTCTTCACAAAGAATGACAGCAAGTCCTGCCCCCATGAAAAAATAGGAACATAACTACAAAAACCAATGACATCATATTTTCATATGGTTTAATTATAAAGTTGGTTTCTGAACTATTCGAAAATTTTCAAGTAGGTTCATGGACTAAAAAAGTTTTAAATTAGATCCCTAAACTTATATAAAATTTTCAATTGAGTCTCTAAAATAGATAATCCGTTAGTGATCCGTTAAATTAGATGAAATATTACTAATTCCATCTAAGCCGGACACTAATATCAGTCACCTATGCTATGCCATTACACTCCAGTCTCATTCACTATTCGGGGGATGAGTATGCAACTGTGAAATAGAGATTGGGAAAGGATGGCGTTGTTGGTCCAGATGGGGGAGAAGTAGCTGCAGGTCACTTTTTGGTCTTCTAGTTCAACTTTTTGGTATCCTGCAACCCTAAATACTAATTTGGGGAAAAAGTTCCAAGTTCTACATGGGCAAGTTTAACGGCCTCTTCACGAAACCCTACCATAGGGACCCAATTGAATTTTTTTGTAAGTTTAGAGACTCAATTAGAAACTTTTTTATTTTAGGAACCTACTTGAAAATTCCAAAATAGTTTAAAAACCAATTGAAGAATTAACCCTTTTAAAAACAAATAAAAAGGAGATAAAAAATAACAAAGGCAAAGTCTTTTTTTATATAGATTGGATTTTTTTTATTAAAAAATTTCAGATTTATCTGGAATGACTCTCAGAGAGTCTTGCTGCCTGCTTGCAACCCATTTTTATGAGGGTGGAGATAACTATCATTCCATCCGTATGCATTTTTCCAATCCTCCCCTTCCTTCCTCCTTATCTATGTTCATAATAGCATTAAAGAATTGTGATAGTAAAAATAATTTAGGATACTTTCAAGTCACTAATGAGGGATTGCCTGTTTGCATTCTTATTTTTTTTTTTTGGTGAAGTAGATAAACAAACAAAAGAAAGAACCAAAAGAAAAAGGCCTATCCTAGATCAACTCCCATGGAGTCTTGCAGGAGAAGAGATCCCAAAAGAGGAGGAGGTTCCACCCAAAGCTTCCAATGAATGTTATCTTTGGCGGTGGAACGTTGCTTTGCTAAGAAATGAGCACAATAGTTGGCCTCTCTGTACACATGTTGGAGTTTGGCATCCCAGCATCTCTTCAAAAGCTCAGCAATATCCCTTGCAACTGAGGCATGAGTATGAAGATCCAAATTTTATCCTTTAATAAACAGGTTCACCACTTCAAGAGTCTAAACTGAGTTTGCATTCTTACTTTGAAAGTCTTTTTAAGATTATCTAAATTTTAAATTAGTATAATCAAAATGTTTCACTAATTGCCATTTGATTGAGCTTAAAAAATAAGTGATTCTAAAATATTTTTAAAAAGTGATTTTGGTGAGTTATTTTGTGCTTGGCTATAGCTATAAAAAAATAATTTTCTATATTCTCTCTCCCATTTTATAAAAAAATTATTGAAAAGTTGAAAAATATATTTTCTTATAAAAACTGAATTTCAACTTTTTTTTATTCAGTTTCTACTTTTTAGTAAATGTTATAAATGATTTTTTTTTTTCAAAAAATACTTTTTTATTACAAAAGATTAAACCAATGGGCCTTAAATTTTACTTTAATGTATAGTATTACATGGAGTTAAAACAGCATGAAAAGAGACAAAACCGAGAATTAGCAACTCCTATTAAGTTTTGCCCAGAAAGATTAACATAAAAAACTTAAAATAGCCTGATAAAAAAACAACACATATACAGATTTCATTTCATATATTTTATTTTATTTTTCACATGAATAAAAATAAAAAAATAAAAAATCTCAAAATGTTAAATTAATTTTAATTTTTAATAATAGGAGAGTAAAGAAAGGTATAAAAGTGGGTTGGGTGCCCTAAGTAAGTAGAGGAGGGAGAATGGAAGAAGAGAGGAATAGGAAGGGGCGGTTGTGGTGCTGCTGCTTATGCAACCAACGAAGAGCTTCTCTCAAGAGACCCAAAACCCTCCAACAGATCTGCAGAGAGTGCTTCTTCCGTGTCTTCGAGGATGAGATTCATGACGTCATCGTTTCCAATAACTTGTTCCGGCGCGGCGACCGCGTCGCAATCGGTGCTTCGGGCGGTAAAGATTCGACCGTGCTTGCTTATGTTTTGTGTAAACTGAACAAAACCCACGACTACGGCCTCCATCTCTTCCTTCTATCGGTGGATGAGGGCATCTCCGGCTACCGCGATGACTCGCTTGTAACGGTTCACAGAAACCAAATTCAATACGGTTTGCCTCTGAAAGTGATATCTTACAAGGACTTATACGGATGGAGTATGGATGAGATAGTGAAGATGATCGGGTTGAAGAACAACTGCACATTCTGTGGTGTGTTCCGTAGGCAGGCCCTTGATCGAGGCGCTGCTTTGTTGAAGGTAGATAAAGTGGTGACTGGTCATAATGCAGATGATATAGCAGAGACGGTTATCCTCAACATATTAAGAGGAGATATTGCGAGGCTGGGCAGATGCACTTCAATAACCACCGCTGAAGACGGGCCCATCCCCAGATGCAAGCCTTTTAAGTTTACTTATGAGAAGGAGATTGTAATATATCCTTCTTCTTTTTTCTCTTCCTTATTATACTTTTAAATAAATAAATTGAACTAGTTATTCTCTATTATTATTATTATTGTTGTTGTTGTTGAATCATTCCTTTCCTTGACCATTCCATTATTACGTATGCATATTTCAAGAAGCTCGACTACTTCTCCACTGAATGTAAGCTTCATCTTTCTATATATGTTGTCGTATCTACTCATTCAACTGTCAAAACATATTATTATTATTATTATTCTATTTCAAATTTCAGGCATTTATTCTCCAAATGCATATCGTGGTTTTGCTCGCGAGTTCATCAAGGATTTGGAAAGAATCAGGTGAGTGTCCCGCTGTCAAATCATCTACCTTTGCTCCTCCATCTTCTACGTATGCCTCCTATTCTTGCTCTGAAATACTATCCATGGCCTTATTAGACCCAGGGCAATTCTTGACATCATCAAATCAGGAGAAAATTTCAGGATTTCAACTACTACCAAAATGCCGCTGCAGGGAACATGTGAACGCTGTGGTTACATTTCTAGTCAGGTATATTACCCTGCAGAATCCCCCTGAATGCAATGGATATCATATGAAGAAATATGGATAAATAAATAAAAAGCCTCATGTCAACTTAGTTTTATATCTTAAATGAAATGAAATGCTGGATTTCAATCATACTTGTTAAGTTAGTGGTTTCTTTCTTTTGCGATAGATTATGTTAAACTAAGTACTCTTACTTTAAGTACCATCATAAGCCCTCATTCAGGCTTGTGGAATGGAGCAACCTCCCTCCCCCCCCTTAACTAACTACTCTTCTACTCCTTTGACATTATCGAAACACACTTGTATTAAATAAATTTTAGTTAAATGGTAATGCTTCTTGGATATAGCTTGTCTCATGTTTTTGACATTTGCCGTTTCAATTTGCCTTATGGCGAAAATTTTGAAAAAGGAGACTTCATAGCAAACAAATTCCCAAATTAGGAACAACCGAACAATACAAATTAATCATTATTTGAACACTGTTATCCCCTTGTTTACATACTTGTTTCAAAATTGATTTCTTTTTCCCTAAATTTCTTCTGTGAAATTGTCCCAAAATAAGAGTTTATTAGTGCAGGTTTGTGGGGTTATCTGATGTCTTCTTTTTCTTTATTTCTGGAAAACCTTACTCTTTTATATTACTAAATTCAGTTTTTACTTTGATATTCTGACTCCTATCAGCAATAATGTGTATGATTTACCTTAAAGATTTGTTTTGTTTTCTGTTTCTTTTTCCTCTGGGCTTTAAAGATTAGTTTCGAACTAGGCATGCTTTGTGCTTCTGAAGGTCTTGTTTGGTCTTTTTCTCTCTTCATTGTCACGGTTGCATCATCAGCACTAGAACAGCTGAGATACAATAATATCTGTTTCATGTGCAGAAATGGTGTAAAGCTTGTGTCCTGCTTGATGGATTGAACCGAGGTTTGCCTAAGCTGGGAATTGGACGGAGTCGGGGCAGTATTAATGGTTGTAAGGACAGAAATGAAAATTATGGAGGAAAGAGCATTGAGAGCAAACAATGTGGAACCTTAGACTTCTAATTTCCCATATAGGCTTGATAATATGAATCCATGTGCCCTATGTACACTATTGGTTAATCGAATGTGGTTGCAGTTACTATGTATCAAGGAACTCCATGGCTGTTAATGATAGTAGAAAATATCATTCTATGAGGAGACAAAAGCACAAGTATGACCTTGCTTATCTAGACATCAGACAAGACAAGCAGCGAGTCCTAAAAGAAGAAATGCGAGGCTTCCTATTCCTGAAATTCGTGTTTCGCATGACAGTGAAAAAAGGTCTATAGAATAGTTGCAGGCTTGCAGCATTTACAGACATTGTGGGCTATATTTTGTTGTGTAGTTGTACTCAGAATTTATCAATGCAACTCAATGTAGTGTAGAATGTAACTTCTATAGCTTAAAAAGATGTAGCTTGAGTTTTGATTGCTTGTGTTATTTTCTAGCGGCTGCCTTTTTTCTCTCTCCAGGAATATATGAATAGCAGCAGTGTCTTCCATCTTCATTTAAATATCAATCTCCTATTTAAACTTGGTTACACAGTCGCGCTTGTACTTTTCTAGGTAGTCCTATTTTTTAGTGTAGCGAGGGGATGGAGAAAAGTAGTCCTAGTGTGAATACTTCAGATCATATGGAGATCTAATCTAGTGCATTTTCCTCTGGGAAGCACTAGAGGGGATAGTTCCTGAAGAATACCACTCACGGAGAGGAAACCGGCATGCAAATAAAGAAAACTGGATTAATCGATTAAGTTGATGAAGTCTGCATATTCGGGTGAAAGATACAACACGCTTTGAGCGCTCAAATAACTTGTTCCTTCAATTAATTGAAACAGCATCAACCCTTGTTTTTTTTATGCTTTCAAAGGGATTTTAGTTGCATATTCAAGTAATTTTTGAATAATTAGTTTACGGTTTGGGAAGTCTTGTGCTTGCAGAGAGGCAGATACCATGGGTGTTTAAGAATTGCAGAAAACTTGGTTGTTTCTTAAGTGAGAAAATATGGCATATTAATTCTTATATCAATTAGCGTGTATTTGGATGATCGTTTGACAAGTATGATTTTGAATGGAATTGATTTTGGTTAAAAGTAAGTTGAAAGTAAAATGATTTATGTTTGGATACATTCATAGAGAAAATGATTTTACTCAATTTATGTTGTTTGGATACTTAGGACCAAAATTGTTTTTGGGTTTGCAATTACCAAAATTGCTTTTGGGTATGCAATAAAAGGTAGGTGAAAGCACTTGTTGAAGGGTAATTATGAGAATTTACCGATGAAAGATGAAAGCTAAAATTGAAAGCCAAAATTGAAAGCTAAGAATTGCTACTTGTCCTAGAATCCATCTTGGAGATAAAATGGCTTCTCCAAAAGAAAGCCAAACATCTTTTGTGGGGTTTGACCCACATTTGACCATCCCAAAAGCACTTTTGAGGCCTCCCACTGTGATACCAAACAGACACTTAGTAGGTTGAGATTTTTATACACTTTATTAAATTAATGATGAATATGCTTTTATTTATTCACATTTTAGAGAGTCTTATCTTGAGAATTAATCTAGATTTTTTGGTACATAGCAAAAGAAACAAAAACAAGCTAAGGTCTAACAAAAACACAACCCGCCCAATCAAAAGGGGTGAAAGATTAGCAGGGAACGTAAAGAAGATAGTCAAACTATCATTACAATGGGCACTAATTAAGCTTGGCGAAATAGTTAGCACACCGATTCCCTTCCCGCGACATATGATTGAAGGACACTATCCAATTCCCGTGGATGAAATTTTTAATTCTCCAAATAATAGTTGCATACTTGCATATTTGTGGTGAGCAATTGGAGTTCCGTTCAACAGCTTCTGTTGCATATGAACGACACACCACCTTTTTAAAACCATGATCCCGAGTTACCCTCAAGCCATATAAAATCACTACCAACCACGTATGAAGATTATCTGATAGGCAAATGCTAACATTACCCTAATAAAAGAATTAAAAAAGTAAGTTTTAATGGGAAAATGTTTATTCAGTGGATTGAGAATTGAAATTTTTAGTTTTCTAATAAAACACAGCTTTTTCTTGATTCCTTAACCAGTGTCCTAAAGATTATGGATTAGCAAGACCCTAACGGATATACCAAAATAACATGCAAAGCCCTTCACCCGTTTACTTTCATGGTTCTCTAAAGTACTGCCATCAACTTTAAAGTGTCGTTTGGTTCGGGAAATGTTTTATTATGAAATAAACTATATTTCCGAGAATCTTATTCCTTGAAATGTTTCTTTTCTACCCCCATACATGGGAATAAAATTTTCAGGTTTTATTAATTCACAAAATTTATTCTTGAACATCTTTTACATCTGAAGATGATTTTTTATCTCTTATACCAAATATGAGAAAAATTTATTCTCACCTAATTATCAACCCAACGGAGTGGAGCATTGTGTCATTTGGTTCCATCATCTTCCACCAATCCAAACATCTCGTAAGTAGGCATGGCAATGGAACCCGTCCCCTTGGGTACCAGCCCAAACCCGCTCCGTTATGAACGGGGAAAATCCGATCTTTTCGGGTTCGGGTTCGGGTTTTCCCCGCTTTTCATAGGCGGGACGGGGGCGGGGATGGGGATACCGATACCCATCCCGAACCCGCCCCGCTATTATGAAATTACTATACTACCCTTAATTATAACTTAGAGTTTAGGGTTGTGAAATTTAAAACTTTTCATTTTCATCAGCAGAAGCCGCACATCACCATCCAGAAGCTCCCATTCTCATCCCATCCCTATCTCCATCCAGCAGCTGCATGCCCATCGGCCTCCACCGCGACGCACCCCGCAAACGTGGGCCACCACCGAGAACGCGAACCACCACCGTGAACGCGAGCGACCCAGCAAACGCGAGCCACCTAGTGAATGCGAGCCACCACCGCGAACGCGAGCCACCACCGCAAAAGCAAGCGACCCAGCAAACGCGAACCACCACAGCGAACGCGAGGGACCCAGCAAACGCGACCCACCCAGCGACCGCGACCCACCCAGCAACGCGAACGGGAGCCACCCAGCGACCCACCCACACGAACGCGAGACAGATCTGCTTCTCCTTCCATCGTGTTTTTCGACCACCGCGAGACACTGTTGATCTGCTTCTCCTTCCATCTGCAGTTCCTGGGGCGGGGGTGGAGGCGGGGCGTGGAAACCCGAACCCTAGCGAGAACGGGGATGGGGATGTTTTTTCCATCCCCAACGAGGATTTGGGGCGGGTGCGGGTTTCGGGTATTCAGTCGGGGGCGGGGATGGGAAAAGCAAAACCCATCCCCGCCCCGCCCCGTTGCCATGCCTAATCGTAAGTGAGGAGGAGGAGACCAACAAACCAAACCAGCCTCTGCAGCCTAGAATCAAGGCTAGCTGTTGGATAGGCATATATGGTACCTTGCACCCATCATGTCGTAAATATGCTAGCTGCACAATAGACTTATCCATTTTCAATTTTCCTTGGCCCAATTAGCACTCAGCGATTCTTGCTCTCGAGACCCACCATAGAGTAGATAGATAGAGAAGAGTGTGTGCTTTTTCCCATTAGTGATAATCCATATTCTGAAATTAAGAATCGATTAAGTCAAGGAGGACACGCTAATGAGCAGAAACCCATACGCTCCCCTCTCACTCCCATATTTGTACGCTATATATATAGCTGGATAGTTTCCTTAATTAATTAATTAACATCCATAGATAGGCAAGGACGTTGGCGGCTGATCAAGTTGCCATCCTCCTCCATGATGCCATACATATGTCTTTGACAATTTAATTAAGCTCCACATCCTCTATATTCACAAAATCAACTATATTAATTAATATATGAACAAAACAATGGCCCATGCATTCCCCATCCACTGATCTTCATATATACCAGAACGAACAAAGCACTATTAATTTAATTCGCATGTAATAAGTGGGGATAGATAGAGAGGTATTTGCCAAAGTAATTCTACCGTCCGGGTTTGTTCAAATTAGAGCCACCCTTCCAACAAGTTGGCCTAGCTAGCTAGCTACAATTCACCTTCTCTCTCTGTCTCTCTCTCTCTATATATATATAATGAAGTTATATAAAATCAGCTTTAGTCACCCTTCCTTCCGCTTAAGATTCATGCATGGGAATCCAAGATAGATACCTCCCAATATTCGACGTAAAACGAATATATCTTCCTCCTAGGCATATATATTTCTAGAACAATTAAATTGCTTTGGACACTTGGAGATGTTGATCTTAGAGACCAGAAGCTGGACAAAAATTCTCAAAAATGGTGATCATCGTAAAATGATCATTAAATGGTGAAAAGTATATCATCCGCAAAATCCTCCAAAGTAACTCTCAGAAACTCCAATCTAGCTACATCGTCATATATATATATATATATATATATATATATATATATATATATATATATATATATATTTATAAATGTTACCAACATATTTTATAACACTCTCTTTTCAACACACACTCTCTACTATTGGTTGAAATTCATGTGGACCCTACAAAATTCAAGTGGGACCCACATGAATTAGTGGGACCCATATGAATTTCAACTAATAGGAGGATGTAGGATGTTAGAACCACCTCCCGTAGAATAATGACGTTATGGAAGCGTTATCTGAAGAAGTAACTGACTCATGCATAATAAAAGGTATAATTCATCTATTCATCAAAACCTGATCCTGATCATATTGTAGGTCGGTCAGATTGCGCGCAAAGACTCATATATATATATATATATATATATATAGAATAAGGGGGAATCCATCCCCACTGTTCATTTCCGCGTGTAGGCAACACAAATTTTTAGGGCTATTTTCTTTTTTAAATGAAATAGAATTTGTTGGTCTTTTTTCTTTTCAAAAAAATTGAAATCCATGTGAGTTTACGGTACGAATTTAATGGCGTGTAGCTATGCATCTTTATTGCTTGATACCAACCAGGTCAGAAACATTTATTATTTCTTAGAGGTGTCGTGTTTTTGTGACTTAGAGTCGTTTTTCTTTACACTAGACTAGATGAAGTGATTTTCCAGCTAAAGCAGCTTCTCTTTCCAGACCTGTGATAGAGCTGGGAGAAGGTGGAGAATGGGATATGGTCGCGCAGGTTCCAGTCGGGTTGAAGACTGTGACTTCGCGGCGTTAGGCTTCGACCGGTTCATGTGATAGAGGCGACCCCGGCGAGCCATCTCCTTCTCCACTTCGCACTTTCGGGCTTCGACTTCTTCACCGTGGCGTTGGAACCGCCATTTGGGCCGACTTTTTGGTGCGAAGGGGGCTTGCCATCAACAATGGGTACCTGCTTTCTCCCCATTTCACACCACGTAGGTAGGGGTGTACACGAGTCGAGTCGAGTCAAGCCAAGTACTTAAAGCTTGAGCTTGACTTATGAAAAAAATGGAAAGATTGGGCTTGGCTCATTTATTTAAACGAGTCTAACCAAAAGTTTGAGCTTGGCTTGTTAACTAACGAGCCGAGCCCGAACAGTTCACGAATAGTTCAATTCATTTACATCTTACCTAGCAATTATTCTTAATTTTATCAATTTTTAATAAAATATTATATATTTGTTTATAAGTAAAAGGAATATTGATAAGAGTATATATAAGAGAGATAAAAAAAAAGATTAAAGAAACCTATTAGATTTACAAAAGAGGTCAAAACCAAAATAAGAAGGCTCCCGATCCATTTCACATATGATTGGACTCTCATTTAGATAGAGTTCAATCTCAGATTTGGAAGTTGAAGTAGATTCTTTTTGCTTGACATAATTCATCAACTTAGACCAAACAGTTGAAGATAATAATCTTTGTGCGTGGTAAACAAGAAATAGAATCAATAAACACCGCTTAGGATAATTACTGGTTTGCCACCACCTTTTTATTACTTTGCTTCAAGCTTAAGTTTGCGAATGAGCTTGATAAGCTTAAATATTTAATTAAACGAACGAGCTTGATCGAACATTTAACGAGTCAAGCTTGAATAGTTGACCGATAGTTCAGTTGGTTTACACCTCTCCACGCAGGTCCTTCTCTTTCTCTTTCTCCCTCCGTCTACGTCCATCTCTTCTTCCATGTTCAATCTTCTCTTACTCACCTCAAATCCTCGATTCGTCATCGTCGCCCTTCGATTCGCCGCCGCCGTCGCCTTTCTGGGTGTGTAGATACAGGTTACATCTCTATCTCTACATTTCTTCACTTCGTCTTCCTCGATTTATCTCTACGCTTCTCGATCTTTCTCTATTTGCAGCTCACGAGATCGATCTGGGAGCACACTCGATGGTTGATTGCTCAGGTGTTATTTTTTTAATTTTTTTCGTTATTGATTGTTGAAACCCTTTCTATATAATTTTGTTGTTTCTGATTTTTGCTCTGTTGGGTTATCACTGATGATGAAGCATCTCTATGTCGCTTTCTGCGTTTAACTGCGGGCCTGCTAAATGCATGGTAAAATTTGTGCATCACTGGATTTGTTTTTAGTTACAAATTAACATAGAAGTTCCTATTAAGAACAGTGTACTGTTTACCTTCAATAGGGGTTTGGGATGCAATTCATACTAGAAACATGTTGTGCGTGAAAATGAATATTATAGGTTCGAGTGGTAAGAAGGTTTCCAACATATCTGATATATTGAATCTTATTTGTTTCTCGTGCTTTTGAATGATTGACATTCTAACATTTTTTCCAAAGACAAAATACTATGACTCTGAGTCTCTGACAACAGTATCGTGGAGCATTTTGTGAAATAATCTCAACTAAATGTTTATTAATATGACAATTGCACTGCCAGAGCAAATATCCATTTAACTATCGACTATTGTTTAATTTGAACCTTACATCTGATATAACTAACGAAAATATTGGCTACATTTCTTTTTCATTTGAGGGCATAATACATTTCTATTGAGTATTTAAGTTTTAACTCCGAAAGAACTTTTGTATTGTGATAGGTACAGGCAAAAAATAAGCATATGCAAGCAGCTGTAGCTTCTATGCGAATGGATGATTTGGATTTCAACTTGGTCAATCCACTAGGTATGTTTATATTCATATGCTTTTGATATGTATCCCCATTGCAAATAACTAAAAGCTGAATGCCTAAACACTATATCAAATGGTTGGCTATAAGTCATGGCTGACCATGAGTCATCTTTTTAAGATGTTTCACTATTATAACTATCTGGTACGCATAATATTTCAGTAAGGATGCAAGGACTTCATTTATTTATTGGCTGCCAATTTACTATTGCTACATTGTCCATTAGTTCACTTTTATCACTTTCTAATGATTATTCATATTTTTCAATCTAATGATTATTCACATTTATCTGCTACTCCTACTAGGTAAGTGATTAAAGGGGCATACAATTACTTTTCCTGTTATCATTCATGGTAAGAACAACGTGAGAAAGTTACACAACCAATATGCTCTTGGTGAAGAGTACTATCTTATTTGTTGCCAAGGTACTTATTTTGTTACAGTTTGTGTGTTAATATTTGTAGACAATTCCCTTTGCTCTCCCTATGTAATATTTATACTTCAATGTTAGGTGCTCTCTTTGCTTTCATGATATTGAGCTGTCTGTTAATCTTCTTTTCTTCTATTCTACTATAATAAAAGTGGGTTCTTGGTGAATGGGAAGGTACTTTATTTTTGCCATTACTTAAAACCCGTGTGGCATCATCTGTATTCTTTTTTATGTGCACATAAAGTAAGAAAATTTGCAACTAATGTCTTTGTGCTTTTTGAGACTTTCCTGATGTCAAAGTCATTGATAATTCACTGTCATATGTCCTAGCACAGATATTTGTTCGAAGGCATCTACTTAGCTCTTCTTGATTGCTTTAACATTTGAAATGGGTCTTGATTGATCTGTTTTGATTGGAAAGCTTAGATCTCTACTCTAATGTTGGCAAAATTCTTATTTAGTATTTGAAAAAGGTAAGCAACTCATTGTTTTATAATTTTAATGTATCTTCTGTGAGAAGATGTATTCTTCGCATAGCATTAGAGAAAAGGTTGTAGGAAATATGGTCTAATTCATGACTTTGTTAAGTAAAAGCACAATAGTGGGTTTATTTTGGTTTTTATCTGTCAAGTGTAAAGTTTAACAAAGCATACAAACAATTTGATGTATATGATTTTATATTTTCCATGAATCTGACCGTCTCCTTTTGTTGATTGTGCAGTATGTGATTCTCTATGTTGGAGAAGGGTGTGATCCAGTTAACAAACCTAACTACTGTGACATGCCTGAACTTCCCTATAGATTGGAAAGTTTTCGGAATGAAAATGCCCTGCTCCCATTTGTCAAACTTATTATGCACAATATCATGCCATTGCAAATGATGACATCGTGTTTGCATTTTTAACTAATAAAGATGTTCCAATATCATGTCATTGCATGTGGTATGGTGATTTCATGTATCAGGATGGTGTAAAAAATTAGATAATTTATTAATTGAAGTATTTAAAAACTAAGAAAGGGGATGCCATTGATGATTGTTTGTGATGCTGATGCATATATCAAGTTCACACTAAGACAGACCCATTGTTTTCAATATAGCAACTCAGATGTAATACTATTGTATTTTATTTCATATAAATTATCTTAATTGAAAAGTATAATACGTTTGAAAATAAAATATATCAGTAAATAAAGCATACACTTTAAGAAATTAGATGTACCCATGTAAAACAAAATAGCACATTTCGTACATACAAGCGTGCAGTAGTTTTTTAAAGTAAATGTGACGTGAACGTATTAATTTATTATGTCTGGATTTCTTTAAGTATAAATCATTAGGTGTTGATATGGTATCTCTGGAAAGTAGAGAGTTTCGGTATTCTATGTCTAATTAGAATGAATCATCTTAATTAAATGAGTCATATCAATGTCACATGAGATTAAGTTCTCATCATTTGATTGGATCACATAGGTAAGAGTAAGTAATCCAAAGAGTTTTCATCCAAATTACCCATTTATGCCTTATTTATCATAATATAATTATAATATGATTAGTTTTTATATTTATGATTCGATTAATACATACAATATAATTTTATTTTAAATGAAAAGTATAATTATTTTTTTAGCTAAACTAAAAATTGTAATTATTTAATTTTGAGAAAAAGTTTTGCCCATGCCACAGCAAGAGTAAAACATGGTGAAGAGGAATTAAGGATTTTCAATTGAGAGTATTATTCAAGGATTAAAATCATAAAAATAAATAATTAGCATAATCTGAATTATTTTTTTCATAATTTTATATAGGTTTTATAAAACTGCGATACATAATTATGTAATCTTTTATAATGGTAAATGATAAATTTTGTTTCTCTATTCATAATATAATTTTTAAGAATTTCACCAAAAAAAAATATATAATATTTCAGATGTATATTTAATCTAATTTGTAGTATTTTTGTATCACTTAATAAAACTTTACGGTTTAGGGTTAATCGTGTTAAAATTTTATTCTCCCACTTAATTACATATGACAAATTTTGTATAATGTAAATTAAAGATATTATTTTTTAATGCTTTTGGATACCTATTTGCAATATATATTTAGAATCATTTGAGTTATATTAATATTTTGGTGATATTTCATGTTCAAACGTCTATATTATTGGATATGTAACATTAAATATTTAATGGTGAATTTATTTAATTATTTTTTATACTCTATAAGCGAGCAATATCATCATCCAGTTCTTTTATATAGTATAAAGAATACCAACATGTGGTTGGTCCGAGTGGTAAGGGATTCAGACACCTTAAACAATTGATCAGGGGTTCGAATCTTGATTCTTGTGTATGGAGAAAACCTGGTTGGGTGGAGAGAACCCACAATATCCCCAACAGGTTCCCTAACGGAGATTAGTCACTGCTAATGATGGTGGATATTTCAAAACTATAAAATGGTTATCAAAAAAAAAAAATATAGTATAAAGAATATGTTGAAAGGAAGATTAAATCAAACTATCACTTACTTATAATGTTTCTTCAATTTGTCATTTGTCCACATAAACCCTTTTTATTAGTTTTATCATTTCATCAATTTATTGATAAATTTTGGTATGTGTTCATTATAAGGTTAGGTGTAGGTCGAGAGTCACTTGCTACTTATATCTTAATTAGTATAGTATAATTATGGTATCATTAATTTCTTTATTTATGTTTCAATCAATAAAATATAATATAAATATATTTCAAATGTAATAATATTATAACTAACAGTTGAATTAGACATTATATTATAACGATACATTTTGAAGGAAAATTACGGGTTCTAAATGCTAGTATATAAAAGTCGTACCTCCTTAAAGTTTGGCTTGGCTGGCAGGTGGTCCACTTTAGGAATAAATAAGAGCTATAAGAGTAGTTTCTGAGATCGATCGAGGTATCAATGTATTACCGTGCGCAAAAGCATATAATAATCATCACCCACGTACGAATGATGATGTCCTAGTAAGCTTTGAAAAATATCACATATATAAAATCTCCAATAAGAAGCCACGGATCTGTAAATTAATTAATGTAGTCCGAAGATTACTAATTAAGATACTCCTACAAGTTCAAACCTTAGAGCAGAAAGAATAGGACTAACATATATATATATATATATATAAATCCCTCTGCAGCAAATTAATCCAAACAGCTAGCTAGCATCACTATATATAACTAACTACTTTCAAGCTCACAGAGACCAAAATTGGAGGGAGTTAGATGATGGCCGGGGTGAGCGCCCATATACATAACACCCGTTAACTTCCCCTTGGGCTTCTTTAACAACAACCGGAATATATATCCCATACACACAACACAACACAACACACTATATACCAAAGTTGTCTGCATTTATTCCTAATTCCTAAAATGAAAATTAAAGAAGGACTATATATACTACTTCAATTCCTTCCTTAATTACCATATAGATAGATAGATAGATAGATAAAAAGGTCTACTGATCGAGGACAGGACAACCCTGGCTAGTTCTGCAACAGGCTGACCTCTATACATTCATTTCGGGCGTTCTTTCCTAACATTGTAACCAATGGTTTTGCCCAACAACTTCACCACAAGTGAGTGCTTCCTGCCATGCATGCATGGCACACATAGCTCCTTGAACGTCTCATCATAGAACAAACACCTTAGGAAGTAATCTATTTCCTCCCTGTACCCCCACACGTACCAATCCTTGTGCGATAAAGAATTAGTCCGGTTTAGTTTTCTAATGTACCCAAAAAATGAAAAAAAAAAAAAAAAAAAGAATTACTGCCTCCTTCAGTTCTACTATGTCATCTTTAGGGCTTTTGCCTCCTTTGTGTACCAAACGTAAAAAAAGATAAAACAATTCCCAAAAGTTTAACACTTTCATAGTATACCAAATTGTTTTCCATATGTGAAACGGTGGGTTAAAGCTATTAAACACGGGAAAATACATTCAAACTATTTGAGTTTTGCTAAATACTCCTATAAAATCCTCTTACTATTCATCCTAATATTAAATAAAGTAATTATTAAATGTACAAAAAGTATTGTAACCAATATCTTGAAAATATAAAAATCATCCAATCTTTTCTTCTTTTAGCAAGAAGGAGGATTAAGTAGAAAAATATTCAATTATTGAGCTATTTATTAGGACGTGGAACCGACAAGGAACAACAGGAACATTTTTATGTCCTACCCTTTGTCAGCGGACATGACTCATGGCTTTTATACTCGCCTACTTCGTTTTTCGTACGAGTAGAACTTGGAACTAAGATCACATTTGGTACAAGTTATATTTTAATATTCCCGAAAATGTGAACATGGGAATAAAAATTGCACATGTTTGATACAAGTTTTAAAAACCTATTCTCAAACATAAAAGATGTCTGGAAATAAAATTAGTACATGAAAATTAAAAATTTTATTCTCATGTGTGAATGTGGGAAAGAAATATTCCCGAAAATATAATTTACTTGACAATAAAACGTTCCATGAATCAAACATCACCTAAAGGTATACCTGGAGGCAAAATTAAGTGAAACTACATAAACACAAATGAAGTTAAAGTGGTTCCCAATGCACACAGCCAAAAATGCCTCAGTTGTCACCTAGGCAATTCCACACAGCCCGCGTTCATGTGTGGAGGGGGTAGAAGGGGATGTAGAATCACTGGTTCCGAGAGAAAGAGGATTTCAATGATTAAAAACACAATTCCCTAGTCATGTTCTTGTGAAATACTTGGGCATCACAGTATATAGTCATGCAGGCATTTAAAACATTTGGTAGTCATACACCAACCAACAAACAATGTGTTTCTTAACCCTTCACCATCCGCTGCATTTACAAAACTACATTGTATATCACTAGCAGCAAAAACAGGAAGATCTAACTACACAAGGAAACTCCTTCAATACTCTGTTAAGTCAAGATGTAGGATGGTATCGGAGATGCTCCTCATAGAAATTGATCAGCTGGAACATTAAGAAAATCATTAGCTTCAGGAAAAAAGAGGCCACAAAAACATTTTCAGAAGACTTCGAAGCCATGCAAAATTGACAAGGAAATAATCGATTCGATCTAACATTGCTAAGAGATAGCAGATTACCAGAAGTGGATTGTATGCCTTGAGATATTTATTATCCACCATAATTTCTGTTCCATCAGACCTGTCAAGTTAATCAGGTAAGCATTATGTGAAGAAGCATGCTATCTAATTATTAAAATAATCCAGTTCATTCCAATTTCCATAAAAGAGGTGGAAAGGACACAAACTTAGCAACGAAATTACATAATTAAGGAAATAAAATCCTAGGCTCCCGTAAGATCAAGTATTGTAAGCCAAAATCATTTTCACTTGCTAATTTAGGGAACAGCTGGTGTTTCATTTAAAATTAAGGCTTTGGCTTGGTTTGCTGCACTCAAGAGGATTAGCACTAACAACTTAATACATGTTTCCGATGCTCATATCTTCAAAAACTCATCAGCCCTTAGATTTGGGCTGGGGATCATTTTATGGCCTTTCTATAGTGTGTCTCCTGGCTTCTTCAAGGAAATTTCCCTCACAGATGTATAAAGGGACTGAACAGCCTTTTTTTTGTGAAAGAGTTTGTTGTTTTAATTTATTTCTTTCTTTCATCTTTGTGCCTTTGCTGAGACTACCTTCTTTTTCTATACTCATACTTCTTTCTAGCAATATTTCTTTAATGCAACAAAAAAAGAAGTTCCAAAAGCACAGTAGTAGCTGATGGCTGCAGCACAATTTTTTGCACTCTCAGGTAGTGTTTGGTGTGCGGACTGAACAGGATGGAATAGGATATTCTGTTTTATTCTCTTTGGTTTCACCCTTTTAGTGGAATCAAAATGTCTAACTTTTTAATCTCATGTCCTATCTATTATGTTCTATTTACAGAATATATCAAACATAGAACAGAACTCATATGTTTTCGTCGTGTTCTGACAAGTTTACCAAATGCTACCTCAATGAGTATTTCAAGTCCCCAACACATGATGTACAAGGCTTCCCATTGTAGCCCTACTTCTGGAAATTTAAGCCATGTGGGTGGGAATCGTTAGAGATTTAAAACCAATGACGAGTCTTCACCTAAATGCTTAAGCTATTAGGAGTTCAATCTTACCGCCCCCCATTCTTCCTCCAATAAAATAGAAAGGTAGAATTTCAGCACAAGGAAGGGTTTTGGCTTGTGCATTGTTCACGCTTCAAGCCCGGTGGACACTAGCACGAGGGAGCGTGTTAAGAGTATAAGTTGGACACTAGCACGAGGAAGCGTGTTAAGAGATATAAAACCAAACATGAATCTTTACATAATAGCTTAAGCTTTTAGGTAAAGATTCATAATTGATTTTATACCTCTAGTGGATGAACGACAAAATTGGAAGGCTCAAGTGTTTAGATTTTGGGGATTTTTAACGGTCCTAAAAAGTCTTTCTTTCTATTGTACTAATTTTCCTTAGAAATAAATTGAAAAAATCTCAGCTTCTTAATTGCATTTATCTTCCCATTTTTAGCAACAGCACTCCCTTTTATTAACCAAAGTAAAAAAACGAGCACCTGCTATAGGCATTATAAAATATGTTCCAATCTCAATAAATTTGAAGCTACATTTAAATTTTCATTCTACATTTATTATGAAAATAAATGTTTTATCAACTGAAATCTACATTATTAACTATGCTCTAGGTCTAAATAGATTACTAAATTAATTTTCAATTTATAAATAGCCAACTGATCAATCATTAACCTAATCATTATAGCACTAAACCAATAACCAGACAGGATCAATTCCCACACAGTTCTGAACTTTTGATAACCATGGTCACAAGTGATTGAACCCTTCAACAATGTACAATACATTTTGTGCACGACTGAACTTCAAGACCTTAATAATTGTACTCATTCTGTTCGCCGGTCAGATGCATAAGGTAGTTCATGAACTGATAAAGCAATGCTCATCATTCAGTTGTACTTGTGGAAATATGCATTTAATAAAGACATCATTCTTCCCATTTCTAAACTGAGAAACTAAACCACGAAAAATCAAAACCTTTAAAACTAAATCTTTGAAAAAACCAATTTAGTTTACCAAAGATATTCATGAGGAAAACTAATGCAATTATAAGATATCTATCAAAGGTGTAAGAATGAAATTTGGAGCTGTTAGTAAAGTGGCTAACCTTATAGCCAGAAAGGTCAGCGAAACATCCTCTATGCTGCTAGAGAAAGAAGTGCCATAGCGTACTGGCCTTATAATCTTGACAATATTGCAGGCAGTTCTAGCATCACCCATCTTATGACCATTGTTCTGGCCATTACCAGGAGCTCCTGCCCAGCCTGGTTCAACTGTACCAACAGACATGCTGATTGCGTTTGGTGTGTCAACAGGCTCACATGCATACATCTCTTTCCTGAACCTCTTCACAGAACCAGATTTTCTCCTTTTGGCTCCTCTGCGGCGGCCACTTTGAACTGGTTCCATGCTATCCACCTTGTATTGACCATCCACATGACCGTTGTCCATTGAAGCCTTATCTTGTTGAAAATGTATTGCGAGCTTATCTGCATCAACCTCATTGTTTGCCGTTGCTTTTAGTTCACTAAGCTTTGGATCATAACCATTTTCCTCATTCCTTTCAACAATTGGATTTGAAGAAATTGAAAAGTCATTTTCATTCGGTTGTTTGGCTTTTCCAAGACCGCTGGCTTCACCATCAGTTTCTCCTTCATCATGAAAGATGATAGTTTGAGGATGAGCAGGAATATCATTCTGTTCAGAGTGTGGATGGTTATCCATTGCAAGATGTCTAAGGCTGTAAGAAGCGGCAGAAGTACGTTGCTGCCTCTTCTTGGGTTGTGTGTGATGAACCACATGCTTGCGTCTGCGCTTACGTTTTCCTGATTGGAGGCTTGAAAAAGATGGAGAAACTTAGGGCAAATCATGTAATATATATATATATATATATATATATATATATATATAAGCGAAAATGAAGGGGGGGAAAAGGGTGTTTTTGCTATGCTTATTTATGGTTAATAGAAAACATGAATGGAAAATGCATTTGAATTGATGGTTAGGGGTAATGTATTATTGTTTGTAAAGAGAAAGGTGAGAAGATGAGGTTGAAAAAGGGGGAATGGAATGGAATGGAATGGAATGGGATACCTGTCCTCAAAAGCATCAATGACATCAGGAACAGACTGTAAATTTTCAAGAGGCTCCCAAGTGTTGGCAGTCTCGGACCATCCACGCCTATCAGTAATTATTATTATATAACATCATCAAATTGTGGTTGCCTTGCCTTGAGTTGAATTGAGCTGAGCTGAGCTGAGCTGAGTTGAGTGTTATTATCAATCTCAATCTCAATCTCAGCAACAATCCCTTTATACTAAATAATAATAATAATAATAATAATAATAAATGTAGATAATTAAAGAAGAATAAGAAGGAGAACTCACCATTTGATGAGGTATTGGAGCTGACCCTATTATTATATTTGCATGGGAATTGCAAAAAGAAGAAGAAGAAGAAGAAGAAGAAGGCAATCAATTTCAATTTCAATTTCAATTTCAATTTCAATTTGAGAAAGAATGAAAAGGAGGGAGTAGTAGAGTAGTTGATTGATTGATACCTTGCGGACCCTCTTACGGCGAATGGCTTCGATTTCATAGTAGCCATCAGCAAGCTTTGGAAATGGAGCAGGCACAAGGGTTTGTTCCCCGTTCCCGTTCACCACCATCAACTGAAGAGGACCTCCTCCTCCTGCTACTGCTGCTGCTGGTGTTTGAGATTGAAGTTGAATCTCATCAACCCCATTCCCATTCCTCTTCCCTCCTCCCTTCATTGCTGATTCCTCACTCCAACCACAAACTTGTATTCCTCTCTCACTCTGCCTTTCACTCTTTCTCTTCTTCTTTTTACATTCACTCTTTCTCTTCTTCTTTTTATTTATTTATTTATTTATAATATATATATATATATATATATATATATATATCAACATACATACATATACACAACATACATACACACATGATGCCTCTTTCACCGCCTCTTCCTTCCACCCTTCCTCCAGTTGTAAATGTTAATCTCTTTTGCTATTTTTATTATTTTGGTAACAACTCTTTTATTAATTTTCCAAACAAATTATATGCCAAAATTTAAACATCTTTCTAGATTTATTTCCATATTATGTTCTAAATTTCATCATTTGTATAAAATAAGTATTTCCATAAAATTACATTATATTGTAACTATGTATTTTTATTGCATCAAAACATTAATTAATTTGCTTTTTCTTTCTTTTTGTTTAAACTAAATTAAATTGATATATATTATTGATGTAAAGATTTATTACACTATCAATTAATAATAATATAAAAAAATTTACATCCATAATGTATTAAAATTAAATCTTTTTAAATTATAGGTTTAATTATTCTGTTGGTCCGAGAATTTTTAAATAGGTCCCTAAACTAAAAAAAATTATAATTGGATTCCTGAACTTCTAACTACTTTGTAATTGGGTTCCAGAACTTTAAACATTTGCAATTGGGTCCCTAAACTTGTAAATAATTTATAATTAGGTCTTTGGGATAGAAGAAAAACATCGTATAAATTTATTTCGAGGTTTCTTGTTGGTCTTTGAGGTTAATAGAACCATTGAATCACCACAATAGCAAAGATTTTAAAAATGTCTAATATCCCAGGGACCTAATTACAAACTATTAACAAGTTCAGGGATCTGATTACAAACATTTAAAGTGCAAGGACTTAATTATAAAGTATATCAAAATTTAGGGATTCAATTATAATTTTTTTTAGTTCAAAATCTATTTAAAAATTCTCAAATAATTCAGGACCTACGGAATAATTTAACCTAAATTATACATACACGGGTGCTAACATGGTCAATTTGTGTCATAAACAAAATTTACTCATACTCGGTTTGTTTAAATAATAGATAAATTTTGTGTTATCTTGCAGATACTCGCGAAAATTAATACAAACTTCAATTGCGTTATCTAATACTGAGGATCTGCCTTTAATCAGAACACGAAAAAAAAACACATTACTGGTTCTCATCCCTTTTTCTGAACTAAATATTGCTGATCACCCTCAACTTATTTATCAGAGAGTCTATTTTGTATCTTTTTCATTACAATTTATGCAGTGTCTATAACTCTATATGTATATACATACATGTCATCTGAATTCTATTTAAATAGAAAACCTAATTATTTTTGAGTTTAATTGCTATGTATTTTTCGCGTAAAATTTTTTTATACTGATAACCAATCAGAAATTACGGTGTGTATGATTTTTAAGGTAGTTAGGATAAGAGTCAAATATTTTAGTTTATGTAGCAATTTCTGATTGATTGTCTATATAAAAAATCTTTACACTGACAATATATACCAATTAAATCCATTATTTTTAGAGGAAAAAATTAATTAGTTTAATTTTTTGACACGGAATTGATTTAGATTTGTTTAAAATTACAAAATCATTTAAGTTGATTTTAATTCAATTAATTATTTTGGATAAGAAGTTACCTGTTGTATTAATTTTAATAAGTTCATTATATTTTATTAGAGATATAGTTGGTCGAAGATGTAGTTAGTTTGTTGATAATTAGTTGTTATATTATTAGCCTATATAAAAGTTTGATTTGACCCACTTTGTAATCACTTTCCTATTTTATCAAAAGAAATGATAGCAACACGTTTTTAACACTCTTTTTCCAACACATTCTTTTCTATTGGTAGAAATTCACAGGTGTTTATTCATTCGTGTGGGTCCCATTTAAATTTTGTAGGACTTACATGAATTTTAATCAATAACAAAGAATGTATTAAAAAAAATATTATAGAATATATTACTCACACTCCTCTTTTATCAATTTTACATTCATATTTCTCTCAAATTCTTCTATCATTCCATGAATAACATGTTTTCAAACATGATATCGGAGAGATATTATCAACCTTGAATTTTTCTCTATATTTCCCTTTTTTTTTGTTTTTTTTTTCATTTTTCTCATCTTCCAAACACATTCTCACACTTTTTTTTTTACTTTCTTTTCTTCTTCACTTTCCCGAAAAAAAATCGAAAAGCTATTTTTGTTTTTGTCATTTCTTCATTTTTGTCCGCAACACGGGTTGGGATCGAAGCTTGGCGTAGAACCTGCCTCTGGCCAACAAGGGTTCTACACTTTCTCTTCAATTTTTTTGCCTCCCAAAGTAAGGTTCACGTGTAGGACCCTATCCCCCCTTTCATATGGAACCTGCATTTTGAAGGATAAAAGATTTTTGTCGATCTTGTGCTTGTTCACCTTGTGGGCTATTATGTGCTGCTTCGTGGATTTCGTTTGGTGTATATATATATATATATATATATATATATATATAAAGATCAAGTTATCTTAATGTGACGTTTGGTTAATAAATATTTTATTATCAGATAAATTATATTTTCAGAAATCTCATTTTTAAAAATATTTTTTTCTATCTTCACACATGAGAATATAGTTTTTAACTTCCATTCACTAATTTTATTCATAAGCATCTTTTATGTCTATAAATGATTTTTTAAAACGTGTACCAAACATGAAAAACTTTTATTTTTATACCCATATTCCTAGAAATATTAAAATATAATTTGTATCGAACGCTACCTAAGAGTAACTTTAAAAAAGTTACTCCAAATCTTCATTCTTCACTTTATTGTAATCCAATGGAAGTTAAGTGAATTCTTTAAGAAATTAATGTATATCATTTGATTACAATAAAATGAAGGATAAAGATTTGAAATAGCACTTTTAAAGTTATTATTGGAGTAATTTGATCAACACTTATTTATTTATTTATGGATTTAATTGATATAAATTATTAGTGTAAAGATTTTTTACACAACCAATCAATCAGAAATTGCCACATAAGATAAAAAGTTTGACTTTTATCCAAACTAACTTAAAAGTCATTCCTATAATGATTTCTGATAGGTTGACAGTGTAAAAAATTTTACACTGACAGTGCATAACAATTACACTCTTTACTTTATTTATTTATATTATATATATATATATATATATATATATATATATATATATAAAGTTATTTTTCCTTATTTTAAGAACATCTAATAACTTTTTCACGGGCCAAAAACTACAAATATAAAATATATAATTTAAAATTTTACTAAAAGTAACATTTAATACTATTTGTCAAATGCTTTAATTACCAAAAGAATAAAATATAAATGTTTTTTAAGTTTTTAATATATTAAATATTTTATTTTCATTTAATACTTTATATTTTAAATTTTTTAATTAGCATTTTAAAGACACTCATTAGTTTTTTTTATCAAAAACTAAAGCATTTAATATATTATTATTAAATATTAAGTAATAAATTATTACTTTTTTTAAATAATTAAAAACATCTCATGTATCAAAAAAAAAAAAATAATTAAAAACATCTAATAAAAGATATTAAATGCTTCTCAGTAAACAACCATAGCGTGTACGCTTAAGTTCTTTAATTTTTTAAATTTGTTAATTAAAAAAAACATAGATAATTTAATGGTTGTGTCTCAGTTAGTTGTGCAGACCGAACTTATAGAGGAGAACCTCTCTATTAGAATCCCACAAAACACATCCTTGGTAAGAGGTGAAAAACCTTAACTGTGATTAAGCACCGGAATGGAGATTAATCCTAAAGCGGGTTCAAAAGAATCTAAGTTTGTGAGGATACTTCGTGGACCTATTGGGAAGATAAAGGTCCTAATTGATGTGAGTTCAAAAAGAAAAAACATGATTCGATTTTTTTTATCAGATCTTAAAACTAAGAAAAATAATTTTTGGATAGTAGTTATGAATAACATGTGACAGCAGTAAATTTATGAGAGAGTAGGTAAATATCATATTTTTAATGTAATTATGATAAGAATCAAATATTTTTAATAATATGTTAACTTATGATTGTTTAATAGTATAAATAAAAATTTATAATAACAATCCATACCAATTAAATCCTAGAGATATATATTAAAATATAAGTGTATTATTTAAATATAAGAAGATTCTATGATACTCCTGGGTACCATATCCTTGCCGACGTGGACCAATCATATGTTAAGAACTTAGTCTCATGTGACATTGACATGACTCAATTAATTGAGATGGCACATTCTGATTGGACATGGAATATCCAAATCCTCTACTTTTCAAGAATACCATAGGAACGTCCTTAAATATAATTTCATTTATAATTTACAAATAATGGGCCCTCAGATCAAGGGAATTTGGTAGTTAACGCTAGGATTAATATTCTTGGTCGTTGCATTTAGGTCCTGTTTGGCTAAAGAACTTACTTAAACGCTTATATAAGAAAGTTTTATATGAAAAACTTTTATATCATAAGCTCCTTTTAAATTAAGTTATTTAATGTTTGGATAGATATCTGAAGAACCATTTTTAAAATCGATAAGCTTTTTTTAAAGCGTTTGGATGAACAACTGTATAAGTGATTGTAGTTTTGGAAAATACTGAAAAGGACGTTAATAAACACCTATTAAAGATTGTGCTTGGATAAATAAGAACTTTGTTATAATTTGAAAAAAAATAAAAACATTTTTTTATTATAAATAATAACATATTTTATATCAGTGCTATAATTATATTTTGATTGAAGTAGTTATTTTTTGTTAGATTATTGTTTTGAAATATCAATTCTTATCATCAAAGTCGTTCTATTTCCATACTTTTTTTTATAAGCTTTTTTTTTTTAGATTATTATTATATTTTGATATATGTTTCTATACTTATTCGAAATGAGTTTATTATTACTATTAATATATTATTATCATAAGCTCTCCATTGAAGCATGCATACTCCTCCCTAAATTTCTCCACATCAGGAATTGGCTGTGAAAAGGTTGAAAATTAATTAAGAGCCTCTGAAATTAAAATTTATAACTAACATATGGCAAATTTATTACCAACTTTCACTACCTGACTCTCAGCTTCCCATAAAGTATCATTTGCTCTAACTCTCGTTTTAATAGGATCCCAACCAACGCCCGTCTCCTTACCAATAAGTTTTACCCACTACCCCATCCTTTTTCATTGTTTCCCATTTGTTTTTTAATTTCTTGTATTCATAAGGCAATCCCGTTGCCTCCAAAAACTTCGGCTTCAAGTTTGGCCAGCCCGTTTTATTAAAATATGTGTGAGGTTTATTTCCTGCATGCACCTCAACACATATTTTCACAAATACATCTATTTTTTTCTCATTCCAAAGAGCCTTTAATTTTTTTCACTACCACTGAATTTTCCATTTCGATCAGCTTGCTTAGGAAGAATATTTGGAGCCATTTTAATACATATAAATAAACAAGTCAATATAAATGACTCCCACGACGTAGAATCCTAAGAAAATCTCCTCTCTTTCTCTCGTCTCCCTCACACTCTCACACACGGTGGTAAAGATGGTTTTGGGCCATTTTGATCTCTTTCTCTCCTCTCTTTGCAGTTTCATCCTTTTCGATTTTTAGCAATTTTGAATCTGTATTGTCATCGATGTACTCTATTAATTTGAATAAATGAATGTCTTTCCTTATCAAAAAATAAATAAATAATTGGCTCCCTAAAAAAATTCAAGGAGATTTCGTGCATTACTCTTACCTATGATATAAATATTTCATATAATATTATAAAATAACCATTGCATGCATACTACATAGGAATTAACTGATGTTTCTCTCTTCTAATCTGTTACGCCTACCCCTTTTTCTCATGCCTATGCTTTTATCCCATCCTGATTTTCTTCTAATTTTTCACAAGTAGAAACACGTTATCAATATTAAACAGCTAGGCAAAAAACAAACAAGTGACAAAGTTGGTCCTTATGAACTAAAACCAAAGTTTGACACATCATCTCTTTTACACATTCTAGGTTTGTTTGCTTTTCTTTGTACTGTGAATATTTACACAAGGCTGGTTCTTATCCAAAAGTGTTTTTTTATTAAAAAAACACTTATAGAAGCAGAGAAAAACTAATAAGCTGCATAAGCTGTGTTATCCAAACATGACCTTACACATTTGTATTGAGATTGATTTTTAATAAGTGAAATAAAAAACAAGCAAAATAGTATTTTCGCCCTCTAAATTTTAAACGTTCTGTTTTTAGGCATAAAGACACACCGTAGGAGGGTGGAAAAGAAATTGGACAAAAAATGTTTGTTCTGTGAAAAAGAACTTTGAATGTAGTAATGGATTATGATTATTTCGGATTGGGGATGAAAATGAAAAACAAGATTATTTGGCCAAATGCAGGTTTTGTTAGGGACGATTTTAGAGTCTTAGTTGGCATTCTATAAGTTAACAGTACTCAGCCGTATCAGCAGATGGACGAAGGGATCAAAATAGCCCAAAAATGAAAGGTGGGGAACATTATTGAGGTGGCATGTAAAAGTGTGGGAACAAAATAGTATTTTTATAACTTTACATTGGTATACTTTTTAAGTTTTAACCAGCTAATTTTAGTCAATTTTACCTTATTTTTCCCATATCTAAATCAATGTTATGCTACTTCATAGTTATATTATAGGATATTGAAACTATAGGCAAGCAACAAATATTATTCCATGACTTTACAGGTGCTTCTGCACATTTTGTAGAACAAGCATTGTGGGATGAGAAACTCTGGAGTCCAAACAACCGCACTAGTGGTTTAAGTGAATAACTCCTCACATATTTAAAATATGATCTTGTTAACCAGTATCTTAAGATACACTAAATACAGATTAAGGAATCTCAAAAAAGCTGTTTTTTATAGAAAAACTAAATACAACAGTTTTTAAATTATCAAATACATTACTTCCCAATAAAAAATTTTCTTTTCGTGATTTCATAACCTGATTAGCATTCTCCTTTAAATATAATAAGAAGCACAACCTTTTTATTATTATTATTATTATTATTATTATTATTATTATTATAGATATGTATGAATTAATTGTAAAAAATAGATTATTTTATAATAATGATTTTTTATAACTGTTTATGATAAATCAATTTTATGTTTAGAAATGTTATCTGAAAAATGATTTTAGTATAATTTGTTTAATTGAATTGTATAAAAAAAGCTTTTCTGTATTAAAATATAAAAAAAATGAAATAATTGAAAAAGTTATTTAGTTGAGAACAATATAATATTTATTTCTTATAAATGAGAAATAATCAGAAGTACAAAAAAAAATTAAAATAATGCTTAAAATTTAACTTACGGGAAAAAGCTTTTTACCATCTTAAAAATGTTTTTATCACTTTAATAATTTATACCCAAAAAAGTCAAAAACTTGCGGGAAATTATGTTATGGTTTTTCTTATAGCTGATTTGGTATCTATTGCTGTTGTATCTATCTTTTTATTCATTTTGTTTATGTAACTGTTACATTATAAGTTATTTTAAATACAAAAAAAAAAAAAAAAAATTCAAACACTAATATATATATATTCGGGTGATTTATGCCTGGTTTACCTGCACGGCATGAAAAGAACTAGTAAAGCACTTCCTTTACTAAAACATTTTTGCAAGAATTTAAAGACTCATATTTGGTTCGAAGCACCTCACGTACATTAAAATTGGTGGACTCTTGACCAAAAAGTTATTCCTTTGTGTGTACATCCATTTCCTAGTATACTAATAATAACTTTTTGTTTTCTCTTTCGGATAATGAAGAAAAAAAGATGGAGGAAGAACAAAAGGGACGCATAGAATAAGCTAACTCATCCAGAACCAGAAGTGTAATATCAATATTTGGTAGGGTTATGAAACCAAATACTGCTGCAAATGCTTGGTTCTCTTCTTGTTCTTAAGTTTCCTAAACGCACATGACTCAATTTGCCTAACTCTCTCCCTACTCACACCCATCGTTTCCCCTATCTCTTGCAGGGTCTTCATCCTTCCATCATCCATACCAAATCTCCATCTTATGACCTGCTTCTCTCTTGGATTGAGACTGTCCAGTACCTTTTCCAGGTCCTTCTTCATGAATTGCTTGGTGAGCTGTTCTTCAGCTGTTTCAGCATCAGGATCCGCAATTACTTCCTGGGCAAAAACATAAACATATCAGCAAAATGAACATCATATGAAAGAAGAGTTATTTCTTAAGAGTAAAGCTGAACAAAGATTAGGACAGACTGAAGGTTTTAGATTCTGGTTGATCCCAATTTTCTGTTCCAGAGATCTGGGAGCTTTTGGGGTCAAAAGTACAGCACTAAGCCTCTTCATTGACAGTCCAGTTGCCTCAGCAACTTCTTCATCATCAGGGTGTCTTCCATTTTCACTATACAACTGTTTTCTTGCTTCCTTCACTCTGTAAGTCGCCTCCACCATGTGGAACTGTTAAACCAAAAATATTGCAATGATATAGTCCATTATAAACATCAGAGGAATTTCAGCTCATATAAGCAAGTTTAGCTTGTGGTTTTTGCCACAAACAGTTTGTGAAGTAAATACTTTGATGCATGGTTAGAGAGGAACTAATCAAAGATAATACTCACCGGCAAGCGAATAGTCCTTGATTGATCAGAAAGTGATTTGCGAACTGCCTGTTTAATCCACCAATGAGCGTAGGTGGAGAACTTAAAACCCTTGGAAGCATCAAACTTCTCTGCACCTCTTACTAGGCCTCGGCATCCTTCCTGTAAATCAACAAGGAAATAAATATTTTATTACCTTAACAATTAAAATACCATGTTCTCTATAATTATTATTTATTTCTGATTAAAAATGTATAGCTCAGAACAAACCTGGACCAGATCTTGCAGATTCATCCCAGCCCCCTGATAATTCTTAGCAATTGATATGACAAGTCGTATATTGCTTTTAATCATTTTGTCTTTGCAAAACATGCCATAATTTAAACGCTTCCTTAGGGTCTTCTGATCTACCCCTGCCACTGTAGCCCATTGAGCAAATGTGGGCTGACCACCGCATCTTTCTGCTAAATCCTCCTGGAGTTTTTCAAGCTTTAGTAGGTCCTGAATTATATTGGCAGTAGAAGAGGCAAAGGAATTAGCAAACAAAAACAAAATAATAAAATTTTACTCCATAATTAGAAAGAAACTACGCTGCCAGTTCTTTATAAAAACTACATAAGTCGATTCAATATTATTAACTGAATAATTTGCTAACTTCCTTGTAACCTTCTTTTCCTTTCTGGATGGTTCTTGACTACAAAGATGCCAAACAAACCAGTAAGAAGTACCTCGAAGAGCATCCCACAAAATTAAAAAAAAAAAAAAATCCAATTCTTAAAAAATGAAGGGAAGGAAATATTGTACACCCCTATCTGCCCACAATCAAGAAAGAAATACAAGATAAAATATTGCAATTGTGAGAAATTAATTCTCTTAGACAATTCTAGTATAAACAAAGTGAGAATTTCAACTTAGAAGTTTACATTTTCTGTATATAGCAGGATAAGAAAGGAAGGAAATTTAAGCAGCCATAGAAGATGTATTTAAATGGGATTTTTGAAGCAATGGATGGGATGATGTTGTAAGTGGTGCTGGACATGACATGTATATTGATTCACAAATATAAGATCAACATGGACTTCATGAAGATTGTAATATTGTATACTGATTATTAGTGATTTAGGAGCATATTAAGTATTAACAACTATCAAAAGCATGAAGAACATGGCTGATTCTCCACCAGATTGCTCTAAAATACTAGTGCATCAAGCCATTGCCTAACATGCAACTCTCACCTGTATTCCTTCAGACAACACAACTTCTTCGGTTGGAGTAAGAAGCTTAGTAGTGCTAGTTGTTGATCTTAAGTAACGAAGTGGATCAGAATAGTCTACTTCTTGCATAAGAACACGCTTTTTCCTGCTCGTGGAGCCAGACTTAAAAGACACCATATTTGAGGCAGATTTCTCTGCCGCTCTGACTCTTTTAGCTTTTCTTTCTGTTTGGCGCTTAGATCTGACAGCTATACTATCAGAAAGTTGTTCCTGCAGACGCTCAAGTTCCTCGTGGGTAGGCTCCACATCATCAGACTCCTCTTTGCTGTGGCTTATGTCATTGTCAACATTTTCCATTATTTCCGCTCCAGGTCCAGTGCCCATAGATCCTCGTGCTACACCGTCTTCTGCTTCCAAATGTTGAACCCATTTGAGAAGTAAATCATCAGATTTGGAAGAAACATGTGATCTATACCCTGCTTCTGGTGGAGGCTTCTTTTTAACTAGTAGGGCAGCATCCTTTGCAACCTTCACAGCTGCTTTAGCAAGAGCAACAGCTTCAGAAGCTGCAGCCGCTATCACAGCCTCTTCACTAGTAAGAAGTGATTCCGTAGATAAGGTTGCTTTAAAGTTAGCCTGCTTATAGGAGTAAATAAAATTAGTTTCCAGGTAAGCCTGGTTGATATATGTAAACCTCTTTGCATGGCTAAAGAACTTTAGAAATGATCCAAAAGTCAGAAATTGGTCCACAAATAAAATGTCTATTCACTCTTGTAATTTGAAGATGAATAAACAATTCTTACTTGTGACTTGGTTGACATGGAAACCAATATGAGCTAGCATGTAAGAGAAATTCCAATATTGAGAAATCAAGAAAATGATGGAATTTTATTTATTTTGGTAGGAGGAAAGTTTAGGGGGAGGCTGCAGCATTCCAATTTCCAATGGATGACCTAACAAAGAAGGAATTTCTGTCGAGGCACCTTGAAATATTAATTGTAATGATGATAAATGTCGCTAAATTTTGTTAAATTCTAGAGCTAATGCAACCCTCCCTAAACAAGACAACCTGGCTGCGGTTGAACATGATTTGATTACCATTCAGAATCCAATACTAATAAATAGGATTGTCTAACCTCCGTGGATGGAGAAGTGACTGCAGCAATATATGGCCAAGGTGTGTTTGCAGCAGAGAGCGGATCAGAATGAGTAGATGATAATGCCAACTTTTCCAAACTAAGTACCGTGGCCGTTGAAGGAGACGTGGCGGATAAAAGACATTGTGGTTGGAAACACAAAAATTGTCTGGTTTTTGCTGCATAAGTATATATATATATATATTGAATGTTGGCACAGAAATCAGAATGGAATTGCGGAGCGTTAGATTAGATGAGAATTGAGAGAGGAAGAGAAAACTTACACTTACTACTGTGATGAGGAAGAGCATATCTGAAAGTGTCGGGGTTACAGTTGAAGTGCGGCAATAAACACGACATTCTAGTGTTGTACTCTCTCCGTCTCCGACCACTAACTAAGGCGAAGAACGTAGTAATGTTTTGATATTTGTTGTTATGATCATAATAATCAATGAAATGAAGGACGTCGATCGAGACTGTGACTCACAAAGAAGAAGAAGAAGAAGAAGAAGAGTTTAGTTGGTTTGAGTTTTGCGACACAACATCCCATCCATCCGGATAAGACGGTAAGGTTGGGTTACCCTCCTGCGCTGCGGATGACACACTCGCACAACAAACACACACCCATTTTCTTATTCCACTTTTACCCTTCCCCCAATCCCATCCGCCATCTCACTTTACAGTTTACACACCTTTTCATAATTCAAATAACAATTCAACTATTAACAAAAATTAATATATTTCAGCACTACTTTAAATTTAAATAATATATAAATTAACATTAAGTATGATAATATAAAAAAGGGCAAATACTCATTTTAGTCCCTAACAATGTTTGAGGTACCACATTTCGTCCCTAAGAAAAAAAAAACTCATCGAATAGTCCCTGACAATGACAAAAAAGGGACATGTCAGTCCCTCCATTTGTCTCCATCTTAAAAATAGTGTTAAAGTGTTGATTTATATCATTAGTGTGCCCAGATGTCTATTAAATCCGTTTATATGACCTGTATTGGTGCATCTAGTGTGGTGTATCTGGTGTATATGGTGTGTTGTTTGTAACAGGTAGGGGCTAATGTGTCCCACGATAGAAATTGTCAGGGACTAAATCGGATTACTTAAATAATAGTTGGAGACTTTATTGGGTCAATGCATAATTATTCTCATGATTTCTTATGCATATAGAGACTATTGTATGGGCATCTGGCATACTAACGATACATATCAGCACTCTAATACCGTGTTCAGGATGACAATTAATGGAGGGACTCAAATGTCTATCTTTTGTCATTCTCGGGGACTGTTAAGTGAGTTTTTTTCTCAGGGACGAAAAGTGGTATCTCAAAAATTGTTAGAGACTTAAATGGGCCTTTACTCTATAAAAAATAATCAGCTAAATTTATTGGCTTAATTAGTCTTTTGATACCTTATCATATTTTCAAGATTCATTTTGGTCCCTTAACTTTAAAAAAAAGTTGGTTTTAGTTCCTTATGTTACACTCTTGACTGACGTCGTTAGCCTCTCTCCTACGTGATTGTTAACGTCTGATGTGACACTATCATTATGTCAATATATCATCATTTTGACATTCCATTTTTTTTTTTTAAAAAACTTTTTCCCAAAAAAATATATCATCTTCCCCCCAAACTTCCCCCACTTATTGTTTTCTTTCTTTTCTTTTTTCTCTCTCTCTCCCCCTAAAATGGTGATGGAGCGGAAGCTGAAGCATCGACAACGAGCATGGTGTTGCTATTTTAAAACCCTCCATCAAGCCCCGACCACCCTCTTTCCAAATACAAATCCAAATCTCATCATAAATCTGAAACCCTATCAAAGCAAATTATTTCAAATCCAATTGCGATCTCATAGTTTCCGTGCTCCCACCCAAAATCCATGACCTTTGCCGCCGTCGGAGAACTCGAGTTCCAATGGCGAGGGAAGGAGGGGTTTGACATGAGGTTGAATTTGAGAGGGAATAAGGGATGGAGCATGTTGCGGATTGCAAGAAAGGATTAGGAAATTGGAATCCTTTGGGGAGGGTCCAAAATGTGTAGAATGGAGGTGCCTAAAGTTGAAAACTTGGGTGTGTTCAGAGACACCATTGAGGTCATGTTCATGGTTTAGAGACGTTTTGGGGAAGATGATTTTTTTTTTTTTGGGAAAATATTTTTAAAAAAAAAATTGAAATGTCAAAATAACGTAGTATTGATATAATGGTAGTGTCACACCAGACATTAATAGTCACATAGGAGAGAGACTAACGACGTCAATTAAGAGTGTGACAGAAATGACTACTTTGGGTAACATTTATAACATAAGGGATTAAAATGAACTATTTTAAAGTTGAGAGACCAAAATGAATCCTAAAAATAAGTTAAAGGATCAAAAGACTAAATAAACCAAATTATTTTAAGATTACTTTTTCTACGAGCAATTTCAATCTGTCAATAGTGATTAAGTAAAACTTTATCTAAAATAATAATTATAAGAATGTAATACTTAAAATTATACATAAACTATGAAGTATCTCGTACATTGTACGATTATATTTAAATTTATATAAAATTTAAATAAAATACATGTTAAAAATAAAAAATATATTTAAATTATAAAATAAAAATATGCATAATTAATTTATCTATACTGAGTGTAAAATAATATAAAATCAAATAAAGAGGTTAATGTGTTGTGTTAAATTAATGGGTTTTAGTGTGGATAAATAGAGGATGCTTGTTTCCTGTAATGTTAACCATAATATAGTTATGGCTCTACGAGATTGTTTTGGTTTTGGCCTTACTTCAGACTTGGGGAAGTACTCGAGAGTGCCCTTGATCCACAAGCACACTAATAGGGAAACTTATAGCCAGCTTGAGAAGACTCAACAGAGACTAAGTTCTTGGAGAGCGGAAACACTTTCCTTTGCAGGTAGTAGGGTGACTTTGGCTAAGTCCGTTGTTGTAGCTTTACCGACATACACCATGCAAACTACTTTGTTGCCTAAATGCGTGTCATAGTTTGGAGCGAAAGAACTGTGACTTTGTTTGGGAAGCCATTGATGGGTCTCATAAATGCCATACCATTGCTTAGGATAGGTTCTGCCAACCAAAGAAAATGGGAGGAATGGGTTTCCAGAATTTGCATGCCTTTAACAAAGCGCTCTTGATGAAGCTTGGATGAGGGCTTGTGTCTAAAACGGATGCTTTATGGAAGCAAGTTCTACGAAGTAAGTACAAGTGTGATTCTAGTTGTTTCCCTTTGGTTCAGCTGTCGGCCCAGGCCTCTAATGTGTGGAAGGGGATTACTTTTACTTGGGCACATACTTTGAGTGGTTTGAGATGGAGTGGGGGGGGTAAAAATATGCGTTTTTGGTTGGACTTGTGGTTGCATTCTAGTATTTTGTTACAACAGGTTGTGATTCAGCCCTATTCCAAAAGTTGATCTCTTCCTTCCAGTTGATGCACATTTGGATAATCAAGGTCAATGGAAGCTAAACAGATTCCAACACCTCATCATGGAGTGGATTTTGTTAGAAATAACGATGTCCATTGCTTTGGGCCCGATGAGGGGGATGACCGTTTGGTTTGGACTACAACATCAGATGGAGAGTTTAGCACTAACTCAGGCTATGCCTTAGTCATTGGGGTGTTTATTGATAGAGGGGATGAGCTTTGGGATGTTATTTGGAAGTGGCCTGGTCACTAAAGGGGGAGGTGTTTCTTTTGGCAAGTTACTAATGGTGGGTTGTTGACTAAAGATTTTAGATGGTCCCATCATATGGCTATTTCGAATCTTTGCCCTCTTTGTAGGTTGGAGGAGGAATCGGCCACTAATATACTCAGGGATTGCACCTTTGTTAAACCAGTTTTGGAGCTTTTTGTTTCGATGACACAATTTGTATGGGTTTTTTCACCACTTCGCTGCAACATTGGTTTTGTCTTAACCTACGATTAGCCAACATAGAGATAGCAGGTATGGAATGGCATGAAACTATGGGGGGTGTTTTTCGTGATGATGCAGGAAAGTGGGTGTTGGGCTTTGCTAGAAACTTATGCATCATTAGTGTCTTGATGGCAAAGTTGTGGGCAATATTTACGGCTTTAGCCATTGCTTGGCGTGAGTAGTATCTGAGAGTATGGATTGAGAGTGATTCCAAGGTAGTTGTGGGCCTTTTGCATAAGGGGCATAGCTCATCACATCCTTATGCTCCTATGGTGAGGGCCATCGACGAGTTATGCAGTCATGATTAAAGAAGTATGTGTGACATGTTTTGAGGGAAGGTTGGTGGACTACTTAGCCAATATGGCACACTCTATGCCATCGGGGCTCCATTCCCTTACGAATCCACCAAATGGATTTAGATATCTCTTGCTCCGTGATGTAGTTTGGGTTTCTTTCATCAGTTCAGTAGCAGTTTAGTTTTGTTTCTTTAGGGCTTTAGCCCTCTTGTAAACCAAAAAAAAAAATGATAAATTATGGTTTTCACATTAGGAAATTTATTAGTAATATCTTCAAATTATATGGGTTTAGAATTAGTAATAAAAAAATTGAAAATATGAAGTACTTAATGTATTAAAAATATAAAAAGCTTTAATTTTTATTTATGAAAAATATGAGTGTGTGATGGTAAAATATGCTAACTTGAAATAATATAAAAAATAAAATAATTATTGATCGGAAAATATGTTAAATCGAAATAATATAAAAGAATAAATAATGCAATTAATTTGGAAAATGATTAAGGTGATTGATGCAATTAATTAGAACATATAAAAAATAAATCATATAATTAATGCATTTTAAAAATTAAAAAAAATATATGCTTATTATATATATATATATATATATATATATATATATATATATATATATATATATGAAGTTATGTGTCTCATTGAGAAGGAGAGTAAGAATGTCTTATATTTAAGAATTAAATAAAACTCAAATTTAATATATAAAGGTTGATCAATATAGAATCTTAATTTAACATTTTTTTTAAACTATTTGAATTTGACTTCGAATTAAAATTTTCACTTATCCTTACTTATTATTTCCTTTTTTTGCATTAGAATTTTTTAACCTAAAATTATTGTAAACCTTTTTTAGTGATGCTTATGTACATCAATAAACAATTAATCGATTAGTGCGTGGGTGTAAATATTTTTATTTCTAAAATTATGCCTTTATACATGCCATCTATAAATAAATGAAGTTTATCGCATTGCAAGAAAAAATAACACGGATTTTATTTTGGCTATATCTAATTCAATGGATGGGAGGTATTTTAATGGAAGAGAGATGAGAGATTTTAATGAGCTAATGTGTTTCATTGAGAGGAAGGGAGAGATTTTAATGAAGAGAGGGAAAATAATCTTTTTCATGTTTGCTTTACAAGGTAAGGGGAAAGGAGGAATTTTAATTAGATATTATGTTTGGTTGAAAGGAGGGGAGGAGAAGGATTTTAATGAAAAGGAGGATAACACTTTTCATATTTGATTCATAAGGGGGAGGGAAAGGATTTTAAATTTAATTTACTTTAATACCCTTATAATTTTAGATTTCAAAGTTATAAGTAAAAATATTTTAGTCAATGTACTAATAATGTTTTAAACCCCTTTCGTCCCTCTAAATCCTCTCAATATTGAAGGGGAGTCAAAATTGGGTTAAAAAAGATTTTGCTCTACTCCATTTCCCTCCCCTCTACGCAAAAAAATCAACCAAATAAGAAAACTTAATCAAAATCTCTACCAAACACTACGTAAATGAAATGCTACCAAAGAGCTGCCCCGCCCCAGGCAGGGAAGGGGCTATGGTTCTCGAAGCATCTTTCTTTGCTACAAATAAATAAAATTTATATAAATATTAAATAAAAGAAATACTTTCTAATAAATTATTGCTAAGAATATTCATACTTGTGTTTATTCCCATTTGCTATTAACTAATCATAATTTTCTTTTTTCTTTTTATTATATTATGATTGGTTACTGAGTGGTGTAAATAGATAATCGAGAGTGTAAACGCTATCATAACACCATTTAATTAAACAATAACCAATCCAATGGCACAAATACAAAAAGAAAGGAAAAATGAAAATAATTTTATTTAGTAGCATGCTAATTAAATGATATTACTAAAATGAAGTGCTCTAACATCTTCAAGTTAATTAAGGAGGTGTTCTATCCATTGCTCCAACACAGCAGGGGAACCATACCATGGTCTCAGTGCATCATCTGAACCAACTGGTGAGTGATACACTCCATCCAAGCAAATGTTAAGCGCGCCCTCAAGATGAGCTGATACTTCTGGCACAACACCATCACCCCATACATCTGCTTGCCCACAAACCTGACAAAATCTTATAGCTTTGATCAGCATAATTGCGGCATCTCTAACACACTCATTTATCCGTCTCATGATAACAGTTTAGACACTACTTTTAGCTATAAATGAACAGTTAAAACAACTGCATTCACCTGCTTGTACCCTTGCCCAACAAAGCGAGCTCTTAATGTCATTGTATTAGGTGGAGAAGTGCTTGCAGTCCTCATAATGGCAGCCTCAGGAACTGGCAGAGCACTATTAGTAGGAACTAAAGACTCAATATTTGGATTTGATTTGCCAAAAAGCCGAGCCCCTTCAATATACCTTCATTTTGTAGAATGCAATTAAAATCCAAATTTTAGCACACTTGGATTGAACAACTGATTCTCTAGTAAAGTTATCATTCCCACTGTCTACATTTTATAAATTATAGTAGTTGTTATCAAAACATTGTAAGTCTGCTCCTCCGGAATATAACTTTCCTATTAACTTTTCATTGCATGGTTCAAGGAATAAACTAGCATATGAAGTTACCTTTACCAAACCAATGAAAACTGGTGTCACTCCCTTGAAACACGCAATATGCTTAACCAAAAATACAAAATAAATATTAAAATTTGAAATATTAAAAGCACGCAAGCTATAGTCAACCTAAAAAATCAGGACTCAGAGATCCTTGTTTAAACAATAGTTCTTTCTGCAGGACACTCAAGGATTAACCCAAGTGAACATCTTTTTGGAGCACATCACATGTCAAAAGAATCTTCTCAACCATTCATAGCAGTAGAGCATTCAGAAATTCAGTAATTGAACTAGGAAAAGCAACTTGCAATTATCCAACCTATTAAGGAATCAAGATCCAGTCAACAGTGCATGAAGCAGAGAAAGGGATAATATAAAACTTCAAGTTTACCTTCCTGCTATACACACATACTTCAGTTGAGGGGTGTAAACAGCTTTTGAGCAATTTTTTTCAACATAATCAAGGAGACCCCGCGTTTGATCAATAATCCCTGGGAAACCTTTCGGAGGTGGGCTGAAAAGATTGGTGAAGGAGAAGTTGATTAGCAGTTTATAAATTAATCATGATGATAATTCATAATAGAATACAAAAGTAACCCTTGACGATGGAATAATTGAAATTGACAGAGCATTTCGCCAATTAACTGTGCTTGGAAGTATCTTCCATTGTGCTAGCTATCCTACTCGGATCCAATAGCTATGAGAAAGGAAATTACAGGTGAGGGGTTCCAAGAGTCAATAACAAGGATATATGGGACCGCCCAAATTCTTCCATATACACGCGTGCAAGCCATCCTCCTGCTGAGTGCCCAATTAAGGATAAAGTTGCACCTAAAATGAATTATTTATAGGGTTTTAGATATCGTAAGGTGAACAAATGTTTTCTTTGATGGTGTGTGCAGATAAGTGATAAGGAAGAGAGAGAACAAATGACCTAGTTTACTTGGACATATGGCAGTAAGAATAAAATTAAAAATTAAAAAAACAAACCTTTGCTCTGCACTGCAGGACAGACAACGATTTAAATATATAGGTTTCAGTGTTAATTTAACCTGATGTGTTAGTTAAGTTAGCTACATTCAGTTAACAGTTAGTTATAAGTTAGTTACAACTATAGCTACATTCATATATGTATAAATAGCATTAAACTCTTTGTATATTTCACTTCTTCAATCAATGAATGGAAGTATCTTTCACTCAAGTTCCTCTGTAATATGGTATGAGTAGGAAATTAACTCCTTCCACAACTACTCTGTTCGTCTCTCTTTCTTCTTCCTGCTTCCCCAGGTGCTTCAATGGCGATTCCAGCCAATCTTGATGAGGTTCTTAACCCCTATTTTCTGCATCCATCGGATAGTCCAGGGCTCATTCTTGTTTCACAGCCTTTAACAGATGACAACTACAATTCATGGAGCCGATCGATGAGGATGGCCCTCTTCGCCAAGAACAAATTTGGCTTTGTTGATGGTTCTCTCCCGCGACCCCTAGCTGGTTTAGATGCTGCAATCTTGATTCACTGGGATTGTGTTGATAGTGTGGTACGTTCTTGGCTTCTTAACTCAGTGTCCAAAGATTTGATTACTAGCATCATTTACAATCCCTCCGCATCTGCAGTCTAGAAAGATTTGAGCGATCGATATCAACAACAAAATGGCCCCAGGTCATATCAATTACGCAAGAATCTGACTAGTTTACAACAAGGTTCTTTCTCTGTCACTCAATACTTTACTCAACTCAAAGGACTCCGGGAAGAATTGCAAGAATTTCACCCATCATGTAATTGCACATGTGGTGGTGCACAACCCCTAATTGACTATGCTCAAACTGAATATGTTTTTGCTTTCTTGATGGGTCTCAATGACCAGTTCTCTCATGTTAGGCGCCGAATCCTCTTAATGGATCCCCTCCCCTCCATTACAAGGGTTTTTTCTCGTGGTTCAAGATGAGAAACACAGGGAGGTGGAATTTTCCATGCTTAACACTGATTCTCAAATTGCCTTTGCTGTGAAACCTGGTTCTCAGAAATCTCAGCAAGATTCTAGATCCAAGCCTGCTAAAAAGGATCGTCCCACATGTAATCATTGTGAATCTTGGGCCATACTACTGATAAATGTTACAAGCTACATGGCTATCCCCCTAGATATCTTAAATCCAAGCCAAGATTCTCTAACACTGCTCACCAAGTCAGTGACTCAATGCCCGAACAATCAGACCTACCTGTACACTTGACTGTTGATCACTACAAGCAATTGATCTCCCTGCTATCATCTCAAATGTCACAAGCTGCTCAACCAGATCCACCCACATACAATTCTTTTGCCTCTGCAGGTATATCCTTATCTTCTATTTCTTTCGCTGTGTCTCATTTTCAAGATTGTTGGATAATTGATTCAAGGGCAACCAGCCACATTGCTTGTCCCCTCACTCAATTTATCCAACATCAACCTGTTTCCCGTAGGACTGTTACTTTACCTGATAAAACCACTGTTCCTGTGCATTCCATTGGTAAAGTAAAGCTAAATCCCGAGCTGATTTTGCATGATGTGTTGTATATTCCTAGCTTTAATGTCAATCTTTTATCAGTTAGTTCACTGCTAACAAATGCACATATTTCAATCAAATTCAATGCCACTTCCTCCTGTATCCAGGACCACAATCTCTCCAGGAGGATTGGCAAAGGTGAATAAGATGTATCACATTCCTTTTAATTCAAAGAACAATTCCTTTTGTGATATTTGTCCTTTATCCAAACAAAGACGTTTACCATTCAATTCTGATAATCATTTTGCCTTGTCTCCTTTCGATTTGGTACTTGTGACATTTGGGGACCCTACCACACAAGTACCTTTGATGGCAGGAGATACTTTCTTACAATTGTAAATGATCACAATCGGTTTACCTGGATTTATTTGCTTAAATGCAAGTCTGAGGCTACCACTTGCATCAAGCAATTCTTTTCCTTGTGTGAAACACAATTCAACACTGTTATTAAACAAATCAAGAGTGACAATGCCAAAGAACTCACTTTGACTGAGTTTCTTGCTCAAAAAGGGACCTTACATCAATTCAGCTGTGTAGAAAGACCAAAGCAGAATTCAATCGTTGAGAGGAAGCATCAGCACCTCCTCAATGTTGCAAGATCACTCTTTTTCTGGTCTCGGGTCCCAATTGGCTTTTGGGGAGAATGTGTGAAGACTACAGCGTTCCTAATCAATCGCACCCCCACTCCAAATCTCAAGAATCACTGTCCATACCAAGTTCTTTATCAGAGGAATCCTGCATATATGGACCTTAGGGTCTTTGGATGTCTTGCTTTTGCATCCACCTTGGCTTCCACTAGGAACAAATTCAGCCCTCGAGCCACCCCTGCTGTCTTCATGGGGTACCCTATTGCCTAGAAGGGTTATAAGCTCTATAACCTCCAAACCAGGACTTTTTATCTCTAGAGATGTCCAATTTCATGAGGACACCTTTCCCTTCCATAGCATACACAATAACCACATTCCTAATCCATTCCCTGAACCAGTTTTCCCACTACCTCAGCCTGACATTCCCTATACAACACCACCAAACTTATCTGATACAACACCTCCACACCCACCCCAACCTGATACAGATCCTCCAAACCCACCCCAAACTGATACAGACCCTCCACACCCATCCCAGCCTGTTGCAATACCTGCCCCACCACCCAGAAGGTCAAACAGACCTACTAGAACCCCTGCATATCTTCAACAATATGCTTGCACCTTATACCCTATAACCAAACACCTCACCTATGAAAACCTCTCACCTTCCTGTCAAACCGTTGTCTCCCATATCTCCTCCACATATGAACCTACCTTCTATCACCAAGCTGCAATGTTTCCTGAATGGCAGCAAGCCGTGAAGGAAGAACTTAATGCTATGGAAGCCAATCGCACATGGACATTGGTACCTCTTCCTAAAGGTAAACACACAATCGGCTGCAAGTGGGTTTACAAAGTCAAGACTAAGGCTGATGGTACTTGTTAGAAAATCAGAGATATATCTGATAATATTTTTTTATATCTTAAAATGTTTTAGAGTATCCTAGATGATCTCTTAGGATTTATTTCTTATTTATATGTTATGATTTGTTTTCCTATTTGATTAGGATTAGGATTCTACATTTAGTATAAATAGGACTATTAGGGTTGTCTTTTGTAATCACATCATCACCATATCAAATCAATATCACTCTTACTATTTGATAGTTTATTTCTCTCCTTTTCTCCTTCTCTATCTAAAACCTTCCAATTCAACATGGTATCAGAGAGGTATCATCCTCCGTGACATGTTCCATTACTATTCTGTTGTCGAGTTTCACAAAGTATGAAGGAACTCTAATATCTTCTCAGCCATACAAAAAAGAAATTCTTCTTTTCCGATGCGTCCTTCACCTTTTCCAACCACCACCGCCGCCGCCGGAGAATTTTCCGACGAACGTTCCGGCGAAACCACCATCAGAATCGCTGGCCGCCAATCTGTCTGGCCGTCACAGAATCGCTCCAAGTCGACCACTGACGCGCCATCGGAGCCTCTGCCCAACAGCCGTACGCGTGCCACTTCGAGCAGCGTGTGGCGGCGCATCCAGACAGTTCTCCGGCCGATGTTTCCTTTGTCGTGACCGTCGACAAGTCCTCTTTCCGGATCAGTCCTCGCCTCCCTCGATGGACTACTTTTCAGCAACCACCTCAATGCGGCTTTTTTGGCTTTCTTAGATTATGTTTTGTTGTGTTCGAAGCTCAAACCTTTGGCTCTGTTCTACTGACTGCTTCTCCGGTGTTAGTCATGTAATTCTTTTCCACTAATGTATCATACTATGGCTTCTCTTCCCACCGACGATCATTCCGGTGGTGACTCCTTTCCCACGGATGAATCATATTAGTGGTGATTTCTATTTCCGTCGATAATTGACTTATGTTGGTTATGACTCACACTAGCCCATCTTTGTCCCAGATGCACTGGCCCCGTCTTTGTCCCAGATGCACTGGTCCTATCTTTGTCCCACATGCACTGACCTCTTCTTTGTCCCAGTTGCACTGACCACGTCTTTGTCCCAGATGCACTGGCCTTGGCTCTTTATCCCAGATGCACTGCCCCGTCTCTGTCACGGAAGTAGTTGTCTGCCTTAATTCAAATTTTAAACAAATTGGGTCTTCGATGTTGTTGTTTGAAGCTTTCAAATGCGGTTTTGAGAAGTTCAGACTTTGCTTTGCTAGATTGCTTGCCAAGAAATTTCTGTCAGGCTGATGATCATTCTAGCTATCTTGCTAAGTTATCTTTCTAGCAACTCTCTCCGGTCTCTTTAGCATCCCTGAGTTGCCTCCCAACTATTATCTCTGTGGGGCTCAGTTTTTGTTTTTATTTGAAGGGAAATGCATTATTTTTGTATAACAAGCTTAAAGCTTAGTATGCTTTAGCTTGACGGGGAGTGTTAGAAAATCAGAGATATATCTGATAATATCTTTTTTATATCTTAGAATATTTTAGAGTATCCTAGATGATCTCTTAGGATTTATTTCTTATATATAAGTTATGATTTGTTTTCCAATTTTATTAGGATTATTATTCTACATTTAGTATAAATAGGACTATTAGGGTTGTCTTTTGTAATCACATCATCACCATATCAAATCAATATCACTCTTACTATTTGATAGTTTATGTCTCTCTTTTTCTACTTCTCTATCTAAAACCTTCCAATTCAATAGTACTGTTGACAGATTAAAGGTACGCCTCGTGGCAAAAGGGTATACCCAACAAGCTGGAATAGACTTCCGTGACACCTTCTCACTCGTTGCCAAAATAACCATAGTGAGAACTCTCGTCTTTGGCAGCCATCAAAAGCTGGACTCTTCTTCAATTAGATGTGAATAACGCCTTCCTCATGGCGATCTATTTGAAGAAGTATACATGGATCTCCCTAAGGGTTATTATGTTGAGGGGGAGCACATGGTATGCAAATTAAACAAGTCTATCTATGGACTCAAGCAAGCATCTCGCCAATGGTTCACAAAGCTTTCCTCTGCCTTGCTTCAGTCTGGCTTCACACAATCAAAGGCCGACTATTCTCTCTTTACACAGGGTTCAGGACCCTCTTTTGTGGCACTTCTTGTATACGTTGATGACATAATCATTGCTAGTCCTAGCACTGATGTCATTCACAACGTTCAACAGCAACTCCAACGATCATTCAAACTAAAAATTCTTGGTGATCTGCGGTATTTTTTGGGGCTCGAACTTGCAAAATCCTCCCAAGGAATCTATATGTCTCAACGCAAATATACCCTTTCCCTACTTGAGGATACTGAATTCACTGACTACAAACCAGCCAACCTCCCTATGGATCCTAACCTCAAGCTTTGTGCAGCAGATGGTGAAGTACTTCCCAATGATTCTCAGTACCGACGACTCATTGGAAGACTGCTCTACTTAACAATCTCGTGCCCAGATATTTGTTTTGCAGTTAACAAATTGAGTCAGTTTGTGTCCAATCCTCGAACCACTCATTTGGATGTTGCACACCATCTTCTCAGATACTTAAAATCTACCCCTGGGCAAGGTATCATTTTCTTAGCCACCTCTTCCTTGCAACTCAAAGCATATGCTGATGCTGAATAGGGTAGCTACCTTGATTCAAGGAAATCAACCACTAGGTTCTGTGTCTTCTTGGGCGATTCCCTCATCTCTTGGAAGTCCAAGAAACAGAACACAATCTCTAGATCTTCGCCTGAGGCGGAATATCGGGCAATGGCCAGTGCTGCAATTGAAATTCAATGGCTCATTTCACTGCTGAAAGACTTTGAGGTTCCCATTGACACTGCCATGCTATTTTGTGACAACCAAGCTGCAATTCATATTGCATCCAACCCTGTCTTTCATGAACGCTCTAAACACATAGAAATCGACTTTCACTTTGTTCGAGAACGTGTGTGCAGGGCCTATTACGACTAGTTCATGTTAAATCTGTTCACCAGTTAGCAGACATACTCACAAAGGCAGTTCCTCCACCTCTCTTTCAGTCACTATCATCCAAGTTGGGTCTCCTTGATATATTCGATCCACCTTGAGGGGGAGTTTCAGTGTTAACTTAACCTGATGTGTTAGTTAAGTTAGCTACATTCAGTTAACAGTTAGTTATACGTTAGCTACAACTATAGCTACATTCATATGTATAAATAGCATTAAACTCTTTGTATATTTCACTTCTTCAATCAATGAATGAAAGTATCTTTGACTCAAGTTCCTCTGTAATAATAGGTAATTGATTGATCGATGGGTGTTGTTTGCATGCACTGTATTTGTTTCCTTATTGACACTCTTTCTTGTTTATATTGGACCATTAACCAACCTTGGCAACTGACTGACTATTCCAGCACACAAGAAAATATACGCATTGCTATAATTATAATTATAAATAAATAAATAGTTGAACCTTGTGCCAACTCGTTAGCCTCTTGAACGGCATCATGAACCCTCTTCAAATACCTACTCAAACAGAAATAGAAATAGAATAGAATATATAAATAAATTGATTGCATGTGTATGTGTGTGTTGAGTTGAGAGAGAGAGAGAGAAAGAAAAAAGGGTTTGGTTTACCAATCAAGGACAGGGGTTGGTTGAAGAGTGCCACGCCAGTAATTGGGGTCGAGCAAACCAGCGGCATTACGGAGCCAATCAAGCCTGGAGACCTTAGCCACCACGGTGGGCACGCCATACTTATCCTTCAGCGTTTGCTCCAACTTCTCGTAGTCACCAGAATTGTTTCCTAACCCCTGACAATGCACATTTCTCTATTAATAAATAAATAAATAAATAAATTGCCAAACTCACTCTCTCAGTGGTCGTGGTCGTGGTCGTGGATGACACTTGACAGAGAAAGAGAGGGATTAACCGGAAGAATAACGGCGGGGCGATAGATGGAGATGGAGTTGGAAAGTAGTCTTGGGGTTGAGGTTGAGCATTTGGGTCTATGCGGAGACACACACAAAGCCACAACCATTTCGCTCCACAAAAACTAAACCCACCAAAATCTCACTGCTTTCCATCATTAGCCTTTTACTTGTTACAATTTATTCCGTGCTTCCTTCTCTTCTTCCCAATGTTTTGGAGTTCGGATTACTTGGATTTTACCTTTCACTTAGGCTCGGGGAGTTCTGAAGTAAATAGGATGATTAATAATTGAGTGGTTAGGAATGGTTGAAGCACAGTGATAAAAGTATATCATTATATTTTTAGGATTAATTATTATTCACTCTACATAATAACTTATCTATCTTAATAATTGTAATTTTTTGAAAAAATAAAAAAAATTCTCTCCTATTTATTTATTCTGAAGTCACTCTCTCACTTTAATTAATAGAAAAACAAAAACAATATTAATTTACTAGCAATCACGTGAATCTATGAGTCTATTTGGTAAGACACTTCAATGAGCTTATAGAGGATATTTTATACCGGATGAGAAAGTAGTCCCGTTTGACAAGCGTATCTGTTACGAACTTATAGAGTTTTTTCACGAGCTGATAGCATTTTTTCAGATGCTACTTGAAGTAACGTTTGAGCTTATAGCTTATAGCGTTTCATTTTTTTTTCCACTTTTATCCTTATTATCTTCATTTAATTCTACCTTTATTCTCTTCTCTCTCTTTTATGTAAAATCATTAATGAAGATGTCTTTTTATGTCATTTTATATTTTTCAGCTAGTTCAACCTTTAGTTTTACCAAACACTTTCACAGAAAACAAGCTGGTTTATCCGCTATCCGCTATTAGCTACCTCATCCGCTATCAGCTAGCTTATCCACTAACAGCTAATTTTATCAAACATGCTCTATCTCATTTTACTATGTCAAACTAGTTCATAGTGATGAGGAAAAAAAAAGGCGAGCGGAGTTCCATTAATTGTTTTTTCACATATTCCAATTTTTTCTTTTTCCTATTTTTCTAGTATGCAACAATAGTGGCAAAAGCATGTAAATGATATTTCAAGTTTAATGTCAACAACATGCCAACTAGATTCAATATAACATGAATTCCATAGTTAAACAAACAATTTAGTTTAAAAAATGTAACTCCAAAATTTTAATCTAACACTGTAGATAAAAAACAGGATTTAAATTTTGTGGTGTTTGGGCTTCCTTCTTCCTCTTCTTCTATGGAGTAATTGTTTTTGTTTTTCTATTGAGTAAAGGGAGAGAGAGACTTATTAATGCTTGTTGGTGGGAAGAGAGAAAGATTTCAGAATAAATAAATAGGAGAGAGACTTTTTTATTTTTTCAACAAATCACAATTATTAGGGGAGATGAATTATTATGTAGAGTAATTAATAATTAATCTTAAGCTGTGCAATGCACAAGTTAGAAAAACCCTTATATTATAGCTTAATGAAGATTTTGGTCCCTGAAAATATAGGATTTTTTTGTTTTAATCTCTATCTTTTGTTAGTTTTTGCTTTTGGTGACCGTAACTTTTAAATATTTGTTTTTGGTCTTTGCCGTCAACTCCAAACGTTAACTGTTGCCGTGGCAGACGGAAGTTCACATCAACAATGACACGTGGCAAACTAATTATTTTTTTATTCCATCTGTCTGACATGATAAGAACCAAAAACAAAATTTTAAAAGTTGCAGACGCCAAAAACAAAACATATAAAAGATATAGACTAAAATCAAAAAGTCCTATATTTTCAAAGACCAAAAACTTCATTAAGCCTCCAATTAATTTGATTTTATGACAGATGAAGAAGATTTATAATTTTTTTGAGTGAGCTGATTATGAAGCAAATAATCCTCCAAGTGTAAATGAGGATAATGTCACTTTGGTACTTGGAGCACATGTTGAAGAGCTATAGAGAAAGAGACAGAAGTTGCAGTTGAAGCAAGCCAATAAAAGAAAAAAAAAGTCTTAAATTTTGATAATGTGTTTGAGAACTGTAGTTGGGTTTTGCTTATTTGTATTTTCAATTGCTAGTGGCATGACTAATATGTCTATTTGTTAAAGTGGTTTGTGTTATGTTTGACAATTGAAAATAATAAATAAGTAAAACCTAACTACAGTTCCTATGCACATTATCAAAATTTGAGACTTTTTTCTTTCACTAGCTAGCTTCAACTACAACTTCTACCTCTTTCCTTGTAGCTCTTCAACACGTGCTCCAGGTACCAAAGTGACATCCTCCTCATTTACACTTAGAATATGTTTGGAAAAGATGAAAAAAATAGATTATTCTGATAATCGATTATATGTAAAATCAATTATTGTGATAATGATTATAATCAAAATCTGATTTGCTTTGGGTATGTTTGCTGAAAAGCGATTTTAAGATAATCTATTTCGTTTGGATGATGTAAAATAATCACTTTTACATATTAAATTATGAAAAAAGATATGTAGTTATTTCTTTGTATTAATAATATTTGATGCTTTATTTAATAAACATATTGAAATGATGGGTAAGATTGGTAAGCTACCTTGAGATGCAAAAATAATCAAAATCAAACAATCTAACAGTCCTATGAAATAGATGGTATAAAAACAACTTTTTTTTAAAAAAAATACTTTTTTCCAAAAGCCAAACATGACAGATTATTTATGAAACAACTTTTTAGCAATAAAAACAACTGAAAGTGAGGAAATCTATCTTTCCCAAACATACACTTTAGAGGATTATTTGCTTCAAAATCAGCTCATTCAAAAAAATTACAATTCTTCATCATCTGTTAGAAAATCAAATTAATTCATAAATTACAGAAAATCATATTTATTAAAGGTTTAATGAAGTTTTTAATCCCCGAAAATATAGGGATTTTTTGTTTTAGTCCCTATCTTTTATTTGTTTTGCTTTTGGTATCGGTAACTTTTAAAATTTTGTTTTTGGTCCTTGTCATGTCAGACAGATAGAATAAAAAAATAATTAGTTTACCACGTGTCACTGCTAACGTGGACTTATATCTGCCACGTCAGCAGTTAATGTTCGGAGTTGACGGCAGTGAACAAAAACAAAAATTTAAAAGTTACAGACACTAAAAGCAAAACAAATAAAACATAGGGACTAAAACCAAAAATACATATATTGCTAGTGACCAAAAATATCATTAAGCCTTATATTATTTGAAAGTTTAATGATGAATTGAGGGAGATCCCAAGTCCCCTAATTTGAAGGGTATAAAAATTAGAAGGTTTGGGTGGGATGAAGTGATTTGGATTATCATCCTAAACCATCTCACTCCATTACTTAATAAACTCTCAAACAATAAATTAATACTTTTTAATCATTTTAGTTCATCCTTCCAAATATAACCCTTTTTTTTTTATCAATGTTTCATAAACATGGTTTTGAATGAATTTGATTTTGTAAACATTAAACATACATATCCACATCCACATATTCATTCACAATAAACGATAAACTTTTGTTGTTGTTAAAATTAAGACTGACAATAGCAACCGATAATATTGAACAAAAACATATGTATATTCTTTTGGCCATGTGTCTAAGTTTATGAATAAAATAATTTTATTTTTCCATAAAAAAAAAAGTAGAATTTTTAATAACTTTATGTTAAATTTTATCGAATTTTCAAATAATTTCTTATAACGCAAATAAGGAGTACCAATTATGCTACTAAGGAATATCCATCTTGTATTACCGATGTGCAAGAAAAGACCCCTTATTAACCATCTAGGAGACTCGATAATAGAAGTAAAAAAAATCACAAGAAGCAACATTGTGTAAAAGTGCTTTTCCCACAAATACTTTTATCGACAAATGACTCTAAGTGGGCTTTTGTGTTGAGAATAAAACAATTCTTAATTCCAATAAAGGTTTGTTATGCAATAACAACAAATGAGAGTCAAAAGGTAATCCCTTAGATGTGTTGGGTTATATTTATCAAAACTTCTACTTTGTTATGTACAATTATATGTTACATTATCAAGAGTGATATTCGGCTCCTGCCGTGTGTATAGAAAAGGTTTTGTTGGGAGAGATAAAACTCACTTCAATAATCTTTACGCTTCAAAAGGATTAGTCTTCGACTATCAGTTGAGTATACCCTTGTGCGAAATGAATCTTTACAAAAAAAAGAGTGACATTCCCAAAAGAATTGAGAAATTTTATTGTTGAGTAGGATAAGAAATATGTACACTACAAATTGTTGTCTGTTAACTTCCTCTATGTAATTAAAATTGATTTATTTTACTACGCCCCATAATTAAAAATGGAAAAAAATATATTGATTAACATGTTTCTTACACAATCGGTTAAACAAATGTAATAGTTAGTTACGGTTACCTTCATTTTGTTATAGTTTTGCTCTCTTTTATGTAATAGTTGTTTAGTTAGCTTCTTCGATGTAGTATAGATACCTTTATGTACTCTTTCTACCCATCGTAATGAGAAATATTCAGTTCATTCATTTGATCATATCTTGTTAGATGGTATTAGAGAGCTCTGTCTAGGAGCTCTGCTACGTAATACTCTATCATACCGAGAAATCATGGCAATCATGGCGGTTCAAGCTCGAGCTTGAATTGTCCTCCTTCTCCTCCTATCATGGATCTGTCATAGAGTCTGGCAAGCCCGTACTATGTTCACCCTAGAGAGAATATCACCGCAGTGTTGGTTTCGGCACCATTGATGGCAACAACTGCCATTCATGGTCTCAATCAATGAAGAGGTCATTGATTTAGAAAACAAGTATCGGTTTCTGGATGGAACGATTTCAGTTCCTCTTAGGATTGATCCCAGCTTTGATGCGTGAGAATGGTGCAACAATTTGGTTCATTCATGGATCCTTAACTCTGTCTCCTCTTCAATAGAGCAAAGCATTGTGTATATGGAACATGTGTAAGATGTATGGAAAGAATTGAAGGAACATTTTTTCCAAGGTGATTTGGTTAGGATTGCTGAAATTCAACATGACTTTTATGGTTTGTAAGAAAATTCCCTTTCTGTAAGTGATTTCTTCACTGAATTAAAGGTGCTTTGAGAAGAATTAGAAAACTATATACCAGCTTCCAATAGTGTTTTTGTTGTAAAATGTTCATTTGATTGTTCAAAAGGTCCAAAGATGTATAGGAAGCAGGACTATATTATTTAATTTTTGATGGGATTAAATGACCAATTTGGAGTTGTCAAGTCTCAGATTTTGTTGATGGATACTTGACCCCCTCTGAATAGGGTATTTTCCATGGTTATTCAACATGAAAGACAGTATGGATTGAATCCACTTGATGAGATGTAGTCAATGGTACTAAATTTTGCAGAAGGAAAGAAATTCGTTGGAAAAGGGAAAGTCTTACGCTAATAGAAAGCAGTGCATTCATTGTGGCAAGTTAGGCCACACGGTTGATACATGCTATAAAAAACATGGGCATCCACCTGGATCGAAATGGAAAGGTGGTGCAGCCATTAATAACACTGTCAATGAGGAGAATGACTCTAAGATTAAATAGATCTCCTTTGAAAACTTGATTGCTCAAAATGTTGTTCCAGTCCTCGATAGTGAGGAATGCAGAATTCTCTTAGCTTTACTGCAAAAAACAGGATTTCAGAAGGTAGACTCACAGGTTCCTCACAGTGTGAATCAGGTTTGCAGCCCGAGACATTACAAATGGTATCGGAGCGGCACCTCTCCCAGTACGATGTGGTTCGGGGACGAACTACGCGGAAGCTGGTGGGCATGTAACACTCGGGGTTGACGAGGATGGGGGGTGATCATTGGTGCAGAAGAAGAAGCACGAACAATAAGTGTTGTACTCTCGAAAAAAAGATGCATCTTGTTTTTATAGGTAAAATCAATCAATTCCTTTAAATCTTCCTCAACTCTACAGTCTCATACTTGCACAGTCTCGGGATCCCTCTCGTTTTGGTGTGAAATCGGTTCGTTCATGTATCCCTTCGCCTAGAAGCCTGCTAAGAGCCGCTCCTTGTCCTTGCTTCCTCTTCTGCATCGGTGTCACTCCCCGTCCTCATCGGGCTTGGGCACGCTGAAAAGACCCGTGTTGGTTTGTGGGGACAATCGTCAATTAGGAAAGCAGCCTGGGACGTTACATGAATGTAGCAATGGCCCTTATGTTCCAGTCTTCATTACCTAAATGCTTCTGGAATTATGCCATTGCACATGTTGTCTAGCTCATTAACAGGGACCCATCAAGGTTACTAGGGGACAAGTCACTTTACCAATTGCTTTATGGTCGGATGCTTGATCTAACACACCTAAAAGTATTTGGTTCACTGTCCTACATTTTTACTCCGAGACATCGTAGAGAGAAGTTTGGCAACAGAGTTATGAAATGCATATACTTAGGGTACAAGGCTGGTAGCCTAGTATAAAGGGATATTTGGCATATGATTTTCATACTAAAGAGATTGTGCTCTATAGACGTGCTGAATTCTATGAGTCAATTTCCCCTTATGCATCTCATCCTAGTTCTAGCACCAAACCATAGTGGACTTATGTCATAGATAGCTGAGCACCCACATGTATTCACACAACCTGATCCTACCACGTCATTAACTACACATGCTAACCAACCGATGACTACACCACTTAATCCTAGCACACCACTGACCACCCATACTAGCCAGCCTACCTGCTCTAACACTTCCCCTCATCCTGAGCAAACCACCAACCATAACCATCAGGCTACTACATCATCACCAGAAAACCTACCTACCCAAACAACACCTACACCACGACAGTCACAAAGACTAAAAAGGCCTCCAACACACCTAAAGGATTACTATTGTCTCAACTCAACTACATCACCCAAATCCAAATCCATTTACCCTATCCAATCTGACTTATCCTATGATTCCCTATCACCAAAACATATGGCCTCCACTTAACTACATCACCAAATCCAAATCCAAATCCAAATCCATTTACCCTATCTGATCTTACTTATCCTATGATTCCCTATCACCAAAACATATGGCCTATGCCCTGTCCATCTCAGCTGTGACAGAACCTACTTCATATGCTTGGGCCAACAAGGAGTCATGCTCGGTAGGTGTTATGAACACTGAATTTCAAGCCTTGGAGGCCAATCACACTTGGACAATTGTTGATCTGCCCCCTAATGTAGTTCCCAATGGCAACAAATGGGTCTACAAGATCAAGAGGAAATCTGATGGCTCAATTGAGAGGTTCAAAGCTTGCTTGGTTTCAAACGGGTACAACCAAACCGAAGGAGTGGATTATTTCGATACCTTCTCTTCGAGGGCAAAAATAACCACTGTTTGGTGTTGAGTGCCAAGATAGTAGGTGATCCACTTTGGACTACATATATTTGTTAGATGATGGTGAAATTTAATGGCATAATGCCAAACAGTTTCTTTTTTCTTCATCCACCATGACAACAAAATTTGTAGCATGTTGTGAGGCATCCAACTTCAAGATATGGTTGGAGAATTTTGTCACTGGGCTGCGTATAATAGAAGGAATCGAAGTACCACTCAAGTTATATTGTGACAATAAGTCAGCCATGTTGTACTTCAACAACAATAGGAGTTTTTCAAAGTCTATTGACATCAAGGTTCTGGTTGTTGAAGGAAAGAGTTCAGGATAAACAAATTTCTATACAACATATAGGAATATATTTTATGCTACCTCATCCACTAACTAAGGGTTTGACACCCAAGGTCTTTCATGAGCATACTGCTAATATGGGTGTTGTATATGGGGTTACCTTAGTTTTGTGGGAGTCTTTCTTTATGTTCTATGTTTTGATACCAACCTTATGTTGTTTGGATTTTCTGCAAAAATAAAGTTGACAATTTATAATTTTTCTATTATTGAACTTGTCTGTATTTTACTGTGTGCAATAAATGATTTGCACTTACGGACTTCATATTGATGTCACTAAAGATTAAAGTAGGACCAATTGGAAATGGGCATGATTGAGATCACATTGCATGTAATTTCCATGCTACTCATCCATATTTGATCTATGTCATTGAGTGTGTTAATATGGTGATCTTTGTGGTTTAGTCACGCTTTGGTAGTGATAAAAGTTGCATTAGTTTCATTGTTAATACATAAGATGGACCTCAATGTTAAAGAGGAAGTCTAAATATAAATAGTATTAAGATGCACGCCTAAAGAATTTTTTATATAATTGTTTAAAGAACAATATGTAGCCCATGTGAGAGATTGCCGAAAATTTATATTTCCAACTATTATGTGATCTCATATTATAATGCCAATTATATATATATATTAGAAATTTATAATAAAGGGCTCAATTTTATGTGGTCAAATTAAGTGAGTCATTAACCAACATATGGTTGATCCGAGTGGTAACGAGCTCGGTCCTCTTAAGCAAGTGGTCAGGGATTCGATCCCTGACTCTTCTGTATGGAGAAGATCTGGTTGGGAGAGGTCAATCCTTAAATGTCGTCTAGTACCTCGTGAAATTAGTCTCCACAGTTACGCACGGAGGATACCTTGGAAAACCAAAAATTAAGTGAGTCATTAGACTACCAAATAATATGATATGGATATTAATGAGTAGATGCTGGCCCATTGCGATAATGAGAATCCTAATGGGTTAATATAGGTCAAGAACGGTTATGATCCCTAAGACACAAAATCAGAATATATTTTCCCTTCTCCCAATCTGAAGAGAGAACTAAGGTCTCATTTATGGCCCACAAGACACCAAATCAGAATAAGCTCTCCCTTCTCCCCCTATTATTTGTGAATGACTTTTGTATTTGTTTCACTATTGTTGACGATCAAATTGATTATTGAAGAACGTTTAAGGTCGGAAACAAATGCAGATATTTATTTAAGCCCATGAATACTTGATAATCTAGCATGATTTAGATCTTAGATTATGTGGTGCTTTAAGATGTATTGGATGTCAGTGTAAAACTTCTTTACCGCGAGTGAGAACACTTATTATAATTAAACTCAATCATAAATAAGGAAGAGTCGCTAACTGTATAAATCCAGGGGTCATATTGCACAAATGTACAATACAAAGGAGTTGCACCACCAAATAAAGGAGGAAATCGGTGGGGCTACATGACTGACTCTAAAGAATTGTGCAAGTGTAGAATTGAATTGAGAGAAAGGTGTATCTTTATCAGAAGAAGAGAGATAAGTGCATCATTTCTTATTTGAAAATTTAGCATTCATACATCACATATATAGGGGTGTCCGCGCGTTTGGCAAGCAGTTTTAGGGACAATATCAAGGAACAGAAGGGTCCCTTGTTGGGTTTGGGCGGTATCTATATAAAGTTGTGAAGGGCAAAGGCGAGGGTTACTTAAAAAGTTATAACACGGGGTTTGAAGTTGAAGAGGTCTCAACTCAATGCAAATGCAAGCCCATCGCTTATTCTTCTCACGCCTTCTCTATTTCTGATCCCATCCGATTAGGTAGTGCTTCATTCATTTTCTCTATTAAATATCTTTTCTCTAACGTCAAAGGTGCAAATTATTGCTTAGATTTTTTTTTTGAACATTTCATTTAATCCTGGTCTTAGTTCAATGAATTGCCTGTGATTTTTACCCATGGGAGATGCTGGTGCCATTAACTCTGCATAAGCCCTAAATTTGGTTATTGACTTTATTGAATGAATTGATTCTTGTGCGCTGTGGTAACATTGGACCGTTCTAAATTATTATTATTATTATTTACTAAAGAAGAAGGTTATTGGAATTGGAATGCTGGTGAGATCATAGGGCTTTTGTCTTACATTTAGGGGAAAGCCGTGGACAAAAATCTTGTGAACCATAACCCATTACCTTTCTGATAATTTAAGGAGCTGTGCTTTTCTTTTGCTTTGCAAGATTTTGATGGATAAGAAAAGATCTGATTCCAGATTTGATTCTTATGAATCAGTTTCCAAGACTGGAGGGCAGATTAGGTTAGAAATTTATTTCAAGCCTGGAGAAAGCTTTCATTGGCATGGGTTATAATTATTTGGTTGGGGTGGAAACAAGTAGCGCAGCAAGTGCTTGTGTCATACATGCGTTACTGAAAGCGATTAGAAAGCAATAAGATTCTTTCTTTGCATTGTAAAATTATAAATTAGTCTTTGGTGAATTCAATATTCCTGTTTTCATATGACATGGCCTTGTTCTACTCTCTGCTATCAATAGCGGCGCGATAGCGCGCTATAGCAGTTTAGCATAGCAGAGCGGTGGGTCGCTGCGATTTGGATTGCCATGCCGGAGCGGATCTCCAGAGCGGCGAACACGGCTGCTAATCACGACCAATTGTGACCGCTACTGTGATGGGTGGTTGAAAACCCTATTTTGCCCCCAAAATATAGCCATGCCCCTTTTTTTAGGTTTTTAGGTCATTTCGCAAAACCTTTTTAGTTTTAGGTTGAACAGCCATTCAACACGTTCCAACCTTCGTACGTGTACAACAATCATTCACCCATATCTCTCTCACCAATTCCCTCTTTGTTCGAAGAGTTCCAGTGATTTTCGTCTCCTCTTTTGCGTTCTTCTTCATCACTTGTGTTGTTTTCTTATTCTCTCCTACTCTTCTTCGTCAGTCGTGCACAACAAGAGGAAGAAGACTCTGAAAAAACTGATACTCAAGAGGTTTTTAAATCAAGTAGTGAAGAAGAGAATGATGATGATGAAGATCCTTGAAACGGAGATAGTGATTCCATTTAAGTGATTTGGAATCACTTGTAATTATTTTGAATGCTTAGATTAGTATTTAAGTTATGTTGTATTTGAATGTTAGTGACAGACAATGTATTTTGATTATTAATTATGAATGTCTTTAATCTTGTGTATTTTTCTATTTGGAGCATTTATATGTATATAGTATAAATTACATATATTGTTTCCTTGCTCTTCGACTTCGTTGTAGCGGCCATCTGCTATCCCGCTTTAGCGGTTTAGGGGTCAACCGCTATGCACCACTATCCATTATTGACTACCTAGTTTCTACTAAAGATGAGAAAGTTCTGGTTGCTAAATTTTACAAAAAGGTTATACATTTTTAATGGGTAAAGGGCGCCTTATCAAGTACAGACTCTTGTCTCGCCAAGTATTTTTTGCACCACACACTCTCTTCCTTTCCATTTTTGTTAAGTAGAGTGGAGAAGTGGAGCAGTATTGTGTTTTTCCTTTTTTGTAAGGTGGATGGGCTTAAATAGTTTGGAGGACTTCTTTAAAAAGGAGGGGGAATTCCCCCTCAATGCCCCAAAATTCCCCTCGAATTAGGGGGTTAGTAGGGGGAGGGGGGGTGGGGGAGGGTTTATTATTAGTTAAATAAGGGGAAGTAACTCTCATTTCCTCTACTTTAAGTCCCAAATAAGGGGAAGGGAATTCCTCCCCTTAACTTACTTAAACATCTTAACAAGGAAAGTAACTCTCCCTTATCCCCCTCCTTCCCTTTCCGTCTCTTCCCCTCCACTAAAAAACTTGTGAATGTAGCATATAAGTTGTATTTTGTAATTTACATAATAGATTACTTCACTCTGTATTCCAGTCGTATGGATCAGCAAGGAGATATTCTGTTAGACCCAGCCCAATTAGGAAATTAAAGTTAATTGCAAAGTTAGTGGGTTAGTTAATGAGAGGGTTCAACTGTATAAATAGGGGAAGAGAGAAGGAAAAGAGGATCCAGAATTATACGAATTATACTTGGTGAGAACTGAGCATAGGCTTGATTGTGAAAGGGGAAACCCTTTGTGAAGGGGAAACCCTTGGAGGAGAATTACTCTCCTATTGTTCATTTTCAGTTCATTCATTCAATAAAGATTCATCATTTTCTTTTACTTTTTCCATTTCTGATTTTGGGTTCCTAACAAATTGGTCCGACCTGCCGGATCGAGGTTGAGGAGTCTTCAGTTCAGTTCTTGACGATGATGGCCAGCAGTCACGGATTATAGCCTCGTTCATGCATTTTTGAGCTTAAGAAGATGCTGCTTCGGTTACTGGAGATGCATGGAGTCGATGGTGAGGAGGAAGGGGTGGCTGACCCCTTGGTAAAGGGGCTTGGGGCCGACAAGAGGGTAGATGAGATGGAGGTGGAAGAACCCAATTTTTGCAACAAGAAAGCATTCGGTTCTTGTTGCAAGGAAGAACCCAGTTCTTGGGAAAAGAAGCTTGCATTGCCCAATTTGCCGTCGGAGAAGATCGAGGAAGAACAAGAGACTCAAAAAGTATCAGATTGGCCACCAGAAAAAGTGCAAAAAGAGCAAGGAACACCTGCTGAAACCCATAGAAAACCCGAAATCAATGATGACCGGGTGGAAGAGTCGCTTGTGTCGAGAATATTCGGGAGAATATTCATGAGGAGATGGTAAATGAAAGTGAGATGGCAGCAGTGGGTCATTTCCATAAACCACAAGACTTTTAGCTTGGTATTGGAGATGATGTAAGGATAGAGGTCAAGAACGCTTGGGGTACGACGGTCGAACAAGGGCAGCAGTACCACTCGGGGGGAAGAAAGATTCAGGCTTGGAGGAGACCGGCCAAACCGCCGCCGCCATGGCCGGAGCAATCGGATCAGAAGCTTCATATGACAACCGGCATGTACATGGTGGCTGAACATGGAAAAAAGTACCCCTCGATGATCAGAAAAAGTTGGGGTTTGAGAAGTTCGGTTAAGCCGCCGCTGCCACCGCCACCACTAGAGCCACCTGACACGCCACCACTAGAACTTCCGGCCTTGCTAACGTCGGAATCGCTAGTTCTGGAACCACCTGATGTGCCGCCGTCAGAACCGCCAGACCTACCGCCAAACTTGCTGTCACTGGAACCACCAGTTGAGCCACTATCGGTGAGGAACAAATGCTGGTGTATGAAGAAGGAGAGAGTAGCATGGTTGTGGAAGGGAGAGCTGCGTAAGGAGAAAGCAAGGAGGGAAGAATTAGACCTAATGGGCCAGGGCCCAGGCCCAAACTGGTCCCAGTCATGGGTCTCATGAAGAAGTAGTGAATCTGCAATTTTGTCAAATGAGCTCATTTGAGGAACAAAAGGGCCCATCCCAATGCTATAAGCAGAACAGCTGCAAAATAGAATTTTGCTATTTGATCCTCAAGCAAACTCACATCATTCCTAGTGGAAGAAGTGCAGCGGAAAGAGCTTCCAACCTTGAGGACAAGGTTGTTTCATGAGAGGGCAGTATTGTTAGGCCCAGCCCAATTAGGAAATTAAAGTTAATTGCAAAGTTAGTGGGTTAGTTAATGAGAGGGTTCAACTGTATAAATAGGGGAAGAGAGAAGGAAAAGAGGATCCAGAATTATACTTGGTGAGAATTGAGCATAGGCTTGATTGTGAAAGGGGAAACCCTTGGAGGAGAATTACTCTCCTATTGTTCATTTTCAGTTCATTCATTCAATAAAGATTCATCCTTTTCTTTTACTTTTTCCATTTCTGATTTTGGGTTCCTAACATATTCTCTATGGATTATAAATATTGTATACCTATTCTATAGTAGTGGCAGATTCTGCAAATCTCCTTTCCGTTGCTTCAAGTAGAATTTAGTTGGCTAAGTAATTGATAGTTTCCTGATTTTGAAATCTGCATGTATATGCTATGTCTAGGATTGATATTTGTGCTTCTATTGTTTAGAATTACAGAGATGAAGCGTGGCTTATACTGATTGCAGAGTAGAACAATGAGATTTATTAACCACAAAAAGGATTGTTCCTTTTGAAAACAGGTTGAATAGACTATTTGATTACATCAATTAGGATTCAAGCTTTCTGGATTGTTTGTGATATCGGTTTGATGATTGACAGATGGGCAAACAAAGGGCTTCATTTAATTGAAGAGTTGGAAATAGAGTTGTAATGGGCATGTGCAAATTTATCAGGGTTGACAATGGGTTAAGCCTATTTAACATCCATCATTGGGTTTCTCTTTAAATCATTCATTGTATGTTTTTAATATTGTATTTTTTCTTCAGATATTTTATTTTGTTGAAATGTATTTCATGGCTGTGAATAAGGTTTGGCTTGGTTGGATGTTGTTAGGCTCTATCCTGAATTTTTTAAGTTTTCAAATTTACAGTAAATTAAGAATTTGGGTTATATGTTATTTTTTATGGCTAAATATAGATAGTGGTGTCTCTAGTTATTTATGATTGCAAATGTGTTTGCCCTTTTTATCCTTGTTTCTTATCTTCCCCCCCCCCCCCCACTTTTATTTGTGATTTTCAAATCAGGTGGCCATCAGTGTGTTGACTTGATGAGATTGACGGACATGCTTCCGACCGTTCACTAATATTGAATTTGAAACATGGAAATGCTGTTATCTGGATTCTTTATCTTTGGGTCTCTGTAGCAGTATACAACATTTATTTTCTGAATTTGGTTCAGGTGATAATGTTAATACAAAGTTCTCTTCTCAGTTCAGTTGAAGCTGGTCTGTGTCATGCATCTGATGATGGGAAAGATGTTCTCTGTGACCGGATGCCTCGTGGTGAAACTTGGCAGGTGTGTCTGAAACGCAATAAGTACCCTCTTGACTGGTGTAGAAAAGCTGAACCAATGGAAGAGGATAGAAGGAATGCCGATGATCCTTACAGCTCAAACTGTCTAAGTAGCTTAGGTGGGCCATCACCTGCAAGTATAATGACTGAAAATACAGCACCTAATATGGTATACAGGAGAAAGAAGCTACGTAAGGGCTCGGCTGCCCCTCTTCTCAAGTTAGGACCAACAAATGTGCAGACAAGTGCCAATTGCCCTTCAGTCATAAGTTCATTTTTGCATTTATCATCAGCTGAGGATCAGCCGGTTGGTTTTCAAGTTAAGCACGAAATAGAAATGGTTAACGATTCTACTGTGCCTTCTGTCTTATGTGATGGAGTAGCCAAAGATAAGATGCAGAAAATTTTAGGTATTGACAGTGTAAATGATAGTTGCTCCACTTCAAAATCAAATATGGAACTTGTTTCGGATTCCATAGATACTGAAATGGATGAAACTGGTGAGTGCTCCTCCTCCAGTGTAATAGTTATGGATGTCACAAGGGAAGAACTTACAGAAAAGGATTTCTGCATCAATATCCTAAGAACCCATGGACTTCTGGGTGGAGATTCTCTTGCAGATAATGTGGCATCTATGGAAGATGCTGTTACCACTGGTAATAGCTGCTGTTCCAGGTCATGCAAAACATGTGGTCATTTGGACCGTTCATCGAACATGCTTTTATGTGATCATTGTGAAGATGCATATCATCCGTCTTGCTACAATCCACGTTTGAAGAAATTACCGGTTGATGAGTGGTTTTGTCATTCATGTCTTAAAAAAAGGCAGAAAATTCTTAAGGAGACAATTGTCAGATCACCAGGTATCCACAGTGAAATGGGAAAATGTAGAAGTGCCTCAGTTAAAGCTGAATTGAATCCCATACTGTTGATGTTAAGAGACACCGAGCCATATACAACTAGTGTGCGGGTTGGTAAAGGTTTTCAGGCGGAAGTACTTGACTGGTCAGGCCCAATAAGAAGGTATCTTTTGTTTTAATCACAAATATTTTGAACCAAATATTTCTAGACATCCTTTGATTAGACTAGGTGTTTCGTTCATTGCTTTGAATATAAGCTCTTACTAACTTAATTTTATATGAACAACCTATGGGGAGTCTCATATCAATTGGTTTCGTATGTCAATTGGCAGAGAAAGTGACATATAGAGCCTGATATACTTGGTCAATACTCAATTTCTAGTTGGTTTTCATTTTTAAAACAATTCAATTATGAGTTGTGTGATTGTTATGTTTTAGTACTATGACACTGATAGCAGGCCCTTAATAAGAAAGGTCTATATTAGAAATAAGGTAAATAGGGGAGGTCCTACTAACTAACATAACCACCCGGCAGTTATGTTAGTTAAGTAGGTTGTAATAATATTTTCTGTATAAAAGAGAGAGAGGAAGACAGAGGAGAAGTATGCGAGTATTGTGAAGTGAGTGGGAGAGGTTGGGTCTCTCGAATACCCAAGTGGAGAGTGTAGGTGTCTCGAATACCCATGATTGTGTGAGTTGTGAGCAGTTGTGGCCAACCTTTCTTTGTAATTCTGTGTTGAAAGAGTAGTAGTGAATAACGATCATATTCTTCTTCATCTTCTTGAAATATCAGTTCTAAAAATGGTATCAGAGAAATATGATCTAGAAGGGGTGGAAACGAGGATTCGAATCTTGGAGGCGAATCTAGGAGGAGAAGGAAGCGAGGAAAAGTCGAGATACAGAGATAAGAGAGAATTGAGTGGAGCTCCAAGAGGAACGATTGAAGAAGTTGGAGGAAGTGGTGGACAAGGATGGGAGATGCAAGAAATGGTGGCAGTGACGCAAGAAACAATGTGGGTGATGCAAACGGCGGGGGTGATGCAAGAAATGGAGAGAATCACAATGAAGAGAGAGAAAGTGACACTCGTCAACGGCAATTGGGGAAGACAAGTGGAGGAAGCTCGATATTCCTCTTTTTGTCGGAGAAGACGCTTATGGTTGGGTTTCAAGGTTGGAAAGGTATTTCCAATTGAAAAGCATCTCTGAGGAAGAAAGACCGCAAGCGGTGATGGTGGCCATGAAGGAGAAGGCTCTCAGATGGTTCCAATGGTGTTAATCTTGTGACCTAAGCCCAACGTGGGAGGTGTTATGAACGACAATCATCCGTAGATTTCAGCCCTCCATGATGCATAATCAGTACGAGAGTTCAGGGAGAGTTCAGGGCTATGTTGTCAATCTTGGATAGCAGCGCGGAGCGGCCGACCCCAAAAATGCTAAAGTGAGATAGCGGATAGCGGGATGACCGCTAATGTGAAGACTAGAAAACAATATACATAATTTATATTATACACATAAATACTAATATAACTCAAATCAATATACATAATTCAAATCAGTGGACATAATTACTAGAAAACAGTATACATAAATACTAATATAACTCAAATCAATATACATAATTACTAGAAATCAGTTGTCAAATCCCAATATAACTTAACTACTAATTTAAGTTCTAAAAGTATTCAAAATAATTAAAAATGATTTTTTGATTAGAATCACTATCTCCACTTCCAAGTTGTAACACATCAAGTTAGGGTTGCAAAGGCACTTGAACTGCTAAGGAGCGTGAGTATTTTGCAATCAGTCCTGATTATGGGCACTTGGCTAATAAAATGGGTTTAGACTTTGGTAAGAACAATTGAACCCTCAAGTTAGGGTTACTAGAGGTCTTCGCAAGAATAGGGTAAGAACAGAGGTCTTCGCAAGAACATGGTAAGAACAGAGGCGAGAACGCCATCACCGTTGCCGGAAAATGAACAGGGTTGGGGAGCACCAAATGGTTCTTCGCAAATCACAGAGGTGTAGCTGCTCTTTCTTGAAAACGTGAAGTGCTTCGACAGAGTGAAGCTGCTAACCTAAAAACTAATGGGTAGGGGAAATGACCAAAAATCACCCAAAAAAAGGTGAGGGAATAGATATAAAGAAGGGCAAAAATGTCCTTTCATGTCTACTTCACTGTAGCGGTCGCAATCGGCCGTGAAAACCGCACCTGCAAAATGCCACGCTCCCGAGTTTAGCGTAGCAGGGGAGGTGCATTCCGCTCCACGAATCTGCAATTCCGCTATTGACAACATAGGTGCAGGTAGTTGTTCGAGCTCTATGCTGGTCCTCTGCATTGCACTGATCCAGAGTACATGAAGGGAATCTTTCTCAATGGATTAAAAGAGGAGATTAAGGCAGAATTAAAGTGACACTATAGAGGGATTGTCTGATATGATGAACATGGCGCAAATGATACATGAATACTACCAGGCCATACAAATGGGAAATATAGAGGGTCAAGGAAGGTTAGGGGACTCGTACAAAAGGGTTTCCTTCATCAAGAACCGTTTCTTATGAAGCTGACAAACGTGTCCCCACTCAAAGCAATTTTTCTGAAAGCTTTGTTCATGTTGAGATGAGAAAAAACAAACAAGAGACTATTGGTATAACCCGTGTGTCAACTACACAGCGGAGACTCTATTATATAGACTATGAGTAAATCAAAATACAATCATGATAATAATGACTAATTAAAACAAAAGAAACAAACAATATCTGATAATCCTAATAATCCTAATTACCTATAATTAGGAGATAATATACGATACTCTTAAGATATTATCAAATATTCTAACACTCCCCCTCAAGCTAAAGCTTACTAAGCTTTAAGCTTGTTACATAGAAAATATGAATTCCCCCTCAAATAAAAAAAATACCGATCTCTAAGGAAATAATGTTTGGGAAGGCAACTCAGGGATGCTGGAGAAGACGGAGATAGTTGCTGGCAAGCAATCAAGCAAAACAAAGTCCGAACTTCTTAAAAAAACGCATTTGGAAGCTTCAAACAACAATATTGGAGAACCAAAATATTTAAATTGAAACTAAGCTAGCAACTGCTTCCGGACAAAGATAAGGCCAGAGCATATGGGACAAACAGCAAGGTGAGTGCATCAGGGACGAAGACGGGGTTAGTGCATCTGGGAAAACAAAGCTGAGGCCAAAGCATCTGGGACCAACAACAAGACCAATGCATTAGGGGCAAAGACGGGGCCAGTGCATCTGGGAAATCAAAACTGAGGCCAGAGCATCATGGATAGAGAGCTGAACAGTCTTGCACAAGGGGTTTTTTTTCAAAATAGAGAGCCTTTGAGGAAGGTGATGACGGATCCAGAGAGAACAAGGAAGGGCGAGTCCTGCGCAGGAAACGGTGGCCGGAGAGGAGGCAGAACGTGCTGCTGAAAGCGGCGCGCGTGTGGCTGCGAGCGGAGTGGGTTGCCGGCGCATGAGGGCGCGTTGGAAGGCCAACGACAACGTGGTTTGGACGGCGACTCTGATGATGTGGCCGTCGGCCGAAAAAGGGCGGCGACTGGTGGCGGAGGACGGCAGTGGCAGATGTCGGCCGTCAATCGCAGACAGCGGCTGACGGCGGCAGACTGGACAGAGATGAGACACTAGGCAGACACGGATTAGGGTTGCCTCTTGTTAGGCTTTGATACCATGTTGAGATGAGAAAAAAAAAACAAGAGACTATTGGTATAACCCATGTGTCAACTACATAGCGGAGACTCTATTATACTGACTATGAGTAAATTAAAATACAATCGTGATAATAATGACTAATTAAAACAAAAGAAACAAAAGATATCTGGTAATCCTAATAATCCTAATTACCTATAATTAGGAGATAATATACGATACTCTTAAGATATTATCAAATATTCTAACAGTTCAAAAGGGAGTTTCAAATTCTCTGCCACTCGAGGGAGTCAAGGGTAGAAATGGAAGAGGTAAAAGGCTTTGAGAGGCAGAAATGCAAGATAGACGAGAGAAAAGTGCTTCAAATGTGTTGATCAATTTAGTAGGGACCTGGTTTGTAAGAACAAACAGTTTCACTTGCTAGTGTTAGAGGAGGGGGAAGATAATCGGAACGAATTTGCATAGCAGAAAGGAAAAGAAGACTTGGATTTGAAAGCCTTGCTGCTATCTTTGTACAACATAGTAGGGTTGACATCTAAGAACTCCCTGAAGCTGTGGGGAAGCATCATGGAGAGAATGGTGTGGGTTTAGTGGATTGTGGGGCATTACACAATTTCATTGATAAGAGAATGGTACATGAGTTACAATTGGCCATGCAAGACACCCCATGTACTATGTTGAAGTGGGAGATGGTCATCAAATAAGGTGCCAAGGAGTATGTAAAGGGGTGGTGTTACAGATACAAGATATAAGGGTTCAACAATATTTCTTCCTATTTGAACTAGGAGGGACATATATCGTATTGGGAATGGAATGGCTAGCTGAACTAAGAGAAATCACGATTAGCCATGCTATGTCTAGGGTTGTTGCTTCCCTAAAGTCATTATGGAAGTCCTTGCACGATGAAGGACAAGGGTTCTTGGTGGAGTTTTGGAGGCTTGACAACATGAACATGGCAGAATTAGAAGTCCTCCTTGATGTGAAGGCAGTGATGGATGATTTCCAAGAAATTTTTCAGGACCCTCAAGGCCTGCCTCCTAAGTCTCATGATCATGCTATTATTATCTTCAAGGAAGGTGATGATATCCCTAACTTGAGGCCTTACAGGTATCCCCACTACCAAAAAAATAAGATAGAAAGATTAGTAGATGAAATTTTGGCAGCCGAAATAATCTATAATAGCACCAGTCCATACTCTAGTCCAATATTTTGGTTAAAGAGAATGATGGGGGTGGCAATTTTGTGTGGACTACAGGTTTATTATACCAGATAAGTTCCCTATTCCTTTTACTGTTATTGATGAGCTTTTGGATGAACTAGGGGGAGCGATAAATTTTCTAAGGTGGATTTGAAATCAGTATATCACCAAATTCGCATTAAGGAGGACGATATCCAGAAGACAGTCTTGAGAACACAAGAAGGACATTATGAATTCTTAGTTATGCCTTTTGGGCTAACTAACGCCCCCTCCATATTCCAATCATTAATGAGTCTGCTCCTGAAACCGCTTCTAAGGAAGTTTGTGCTAGTCTTTTTTGATGATATTCTTGTGTATAATGAATAATGATTTAGTGGAAAAACATCTGGATCATTTGAGGGTTGTTTTCAATATGCTGAGGGATAGGATAAGACATTCTTCCTTAACAGAAAAAAAATGCATTTTTGGGAAAGCAAGGCTAGAGTACTTGGGGCATATTAATTCAGCTGAAGGTGTGTCTGCGGACCCAAAAAAGGTGGAAGCGATGTGCTTATGGCTAGTCCCTAAGGATGTCAAGAGTTTATGGGGCTTTTTGGGCTTGACTGGGTACTACAGAAGGTTTGTAAAAAGGGTATGGCCGAATAGCAAAACCTTTAACTCAGCTATTGAAGAAAAATAGTTTTCAATCGGTAAAAGAAGCCCATAATGCTTTTCAGAAATTGAGAGAAAGTATGGAAGATCTTCCTGTTTTGGTGGTCCCTGACTTTGCTAGATCATTCCTTCTAGAAATTGACGCATCCAGCAAAGGTCTAGGGGCTGTCCTACTGCAAGAAGGCAGACTGGTTGCCTTTCTATGTCAAGCTTTATATAAAAAAGCTCAATCCAAGTCAATATATGAGAGGCAGTTGATGGCCTTGATCCTTGTCGTCCAAAAGTGGAGACATTACCTTCTTGAACGACATTTTATTGTGCATACGGATCAACACAGCTTAAAGTTCCTGAATGATCAAAGACTGATGAGCGAGCAACAGTTTAAGTGGTCTCCAAACTCATTGGTTTTGACTTGAGATTAGATACAATCTGGGGAGTGGAAATCGTGTTGTCGATGCCTTATCTAGAAAAATGATGTTTTTTTGCATTATCTGTTCTCCACTTTGATGGCCAGTGGCTAAATGAGTTAAAATAGGATGCTAGGCTAGTTGTTGTAATCTAGGATTTGATAGTTAATCAGATGCTCACCCAGATTACCAATTGAAGGCATATCCTTTATTTTACGAGGGTAAACTAGTGCTCTCTCGTACTTCAAATAGAATACCTGTGTTATTAGCTGAGTTTCATTCTTCAGCCATGGGAGGCCATTCAGGTTTCTTCCATACCTACAAAAGGCTGGCCAATGTGGTGTTTTAGGAGGGAATGAAGACAGATGTGCAAAAGTTTGTCGAATTTTGTGACATTTGTCAACGCAACAAGTATCAGACACTGTCTCCAGCATGGTTATTACAACCCCTTTCTCTTCCTACGCAAGTCTGGATTGACATCTCTATGGACTTTATTGAGGGTCTTCCCAAGGTCCAGGGCAAAGATACCATTTTTGTGGTAGTTGATTGACTGTCCAAGTATGCTCACTTTATTGCCATATGCTATCCCTTCACCACTAAAGAAGTGGCTGCAATTTTTATCCAAGAGGTGGGTTGTTTGCATGGCTTTCTAGCCACTATTGTTTCAGATAGAGATGTGTTTTTAAGCAGATTTTGGTCTGAATTTTTCAGTTGGCTGGAACCAAGTTGCATCTCCGCTCTGCTTACCACCCACAGTCCGATGGTCAAACTGAGGTTTTGAATAGATGCTTGGAGACGTATTTGCGTTGCATGGTGGGGAGTCAGCCACGCTGTTGGCCTAGGTGGTTGGGATGGACAGAATTCTGGTACAATACGAATTTTCATAGTGCTGCTAAGGTGACCTCGTTTAAAGCTTTGTATGGTAGAGATTGTCCAATCTTGTTAAAGGCCATCACTACTCCTTCTGTGGTTGAGGACATAAATCAATTATATACTGATAGGGATTAGCTCTTATAGGAGTTATGTTCTAATCTTCTTAAGGCTAGAGGCAGAAAGAAAGCTTCGGCTGACAGGAAACACAAAGCAGTCGAATTTCAGGTGACTGATTGGGTGTTCTTGAACCTGCAGCCTTACAGGTGCAAGTCTTTGGCTCGTAGGCCGAATGAGAAGCTTAGCCCTTGGTGCTACGATCTTTTTCAGATAATTCAGACGGTTGGGCAGGTTTTTATATAAGCTTCAGCTTCCGGACACCAGCAGGATCCATCCTCTTTTTTCATGTCTCGCAGCTGAAAAGGGCTATTTCGCCCCAAATTCAACAACAACACTACCCCTATGCTAACCGAGGACATGGAGTTAAGGGTCCAACCAGAGGCTGTCTTGCAGTTGCGCCTTGGTCAAGAGGGTGAGTTGATGGTTTTGATTAAATGGCGGGATCTCCTTGACTTTGAGGACTCGTGGGAATTTGCAGCAGTGATTCAGAGCAGCTTTCCTACTTTCCACCTTGAGGACAAGATGACAGTTGGGGTGGGGGGGGGGGGCGGGGGTCGATAGTAGGCCTTTAATAAAAAGGGTCTATATTAGAAATAAGGCAAATAAGGGTGTTCCTACTAACTAACATAACCACTCGTGGCAGTTAGGCAGTTATGTTAGTTAAAAAGGTTGTAATAAGAGTTTTGTATAAAAGAGAGAGAATGCAAAGGAGAGCTATGCGAGTATAGTGAAGTGAGTGGGAGAGGTTGGGCCTCTCGAATACCCGTAAGTGTGAGTTGTGAGCAGTTGGGAGCAACCTTTCTTTGTAATTCTGTGTTGAAAGAGTAGTAGTGAATAACGATCCAATTCTTCTTATCTTCTTTAAGTACCAGTTCTAACAGACACCTTGTAGTATTTTTCTGTCACTTGTTACTCTACACATTTCTGCTACTTGTGCAATATAATAAGTGGAAATGTGGGGTGACAGGAATAACATGTGAGGATTATTTAATACTAACGTCGATACATGATGTTGCAAAGCATCTCATTTTGGTTAGAGACATTGTTCTTTAGACAAATTTGAAATTATAAGCGCTGTGGTTGTTAAGGTAGAATTGCTTCATTTTAGATGTGCTGTTATAGTGTGCTTCCTTGCTTGACCAATTGGATCCTCTTCTGTTACATGTGATGAAGACAGACTATGAGATATACTTTGTCTTATGTTTTGGTGTCGGTCATATTTGAAATAGTTGTGATTTGTGCAATATCAACAACAACAATAGCAACCAAGTCTTATCCCATTTTGTGGGGCTGACTACATGGATTAGGTGATGCCATTAAGCTCTATGAAGAACTAAACTTTCAGTTAAACAATTTAAAGCAACGTATTTTTAAAGTACTTTCTCACTTTCTCCTATTGTCTTCATCTACCTCTTTTGTTTTATTGGGCCATCTTCCATTTGATCAACTTTTCTCACTAGAGCCTCTATTGGTCTTCTTCTTTTGTGACCAAATCACCTTAAGTGAGTTTCCATCATCTTCTTCTCAATAGGTGCTACTTCAAATTTCTCTTGTATATATTGTTCCTGTGGAAAACGGTGCATTATCCATGTGGACGGTGCAATGTGGAAAATTGTGTTTAGTTGTATTATATTGTATTGGGACTCTTATCCTAGGAAAAAGTTAGGGTTATTATTGCATAGGAATTAGCTCAATTATTTCTTGTAAATAGGTGTGCATTTATTACCTAGGTGTATATATAACCCATTGGGTTATCATCTCATTCATCAATGAACATATCACATTTTTCAACATGGAATCAAAGCTGTTCTTACTTGGGACAGCCTATGTTTCTCCTTCACTCTGAAACTTCTGTGTTTTTGCTCTCTTAATCGTTTGGCCTTCCCTGCCGACGACACCACATGCTTGCTGGCCTTCATCGCTGGTTATCTCTGTTTGCAGTAGCAGTTCCGACCTTGGAATGCTGTTGTTTTCCACTGAAACTTATTCTATCATTTTTATTCCGAAATTAGTTGGCCTTCATTGCCAACGATTCCCTACTTGTCATTTCATTCCTTTATCTCTTCTATATCAATCGGCCTTCATTGTTGATCTCTTCTTTCCACCAGCCCTCCTCCTTTATCACCAAAGCAGGCACTGCCTTCTTTGCAGCCTCCGCCTTCATTGCGGCTTGTCCCATCCTTGTTTTGTGCCTTAATTGCGCTCACTAGCCGCCCACCATCGTTGTCCAACACTGTCTGTTCTGTACACTGCTGTCCGCTGTTGTTCGACGAACTTTTTGACAGGCAACCCCACCATTGGAATCATCTTACCCGGATTGGCTAGTTCCCAGAGCTTCACGACCAACTGACTAGAGATGTGTCCTCACGTGCCGCCATTCTCTTCTACGATCTGCCCACACGCCATCATTCCAGCCACACGTGGTGTTGTGTCCGGCCTCCTTTCCAGTTGTCGTTTCCTCCGTAGTGACTGTTGGCTCCTCCTCGATCTATCCTCACCTTGGCCAAACAACACCTTTCACGTACCCACCAACAGCTTGCAGCTATCACTTGTTGGGCACCTCCGCCATTTGGTTGCCTCATTGCCATCTCTCCAGTTAGGCCTAGCCCCTATGGCCTTTATTCGCCACCTTTACGTGGCTGTCTGACTCACTTGGGCTGTGTTCTGCCATGTTTGCGTATTTCTGTCACTGAAGCAGCAGTCTGCCTGCATTGTGACTGCCTTTTTTCATTGTTATAGCAGCCAGCCTTCATTGCGGCTGTTTTTTCCTACTTTCTCCTAAGGCCGCCCGACCTGCCTTCATTGCAGCCATCGTGACAACCAGTCTTTACTGCGGTGTCCTTCTCGTTGTCCTGCCTTCATTGCAGCAACGGCTGATCAGCCTTCATCACGGACTATTTCGCTTGCCTTGTGCCTTGATTGCCATTCATTGCACCCTTGCAAAGCTGTTTATTATTATTATTATTATTATTCTTGTTATTATTATTGTTATTTTTAGATTATTTTATTTTTTGGATTTTTTTGGGTGTGTTTAATTGTAACAATCTAAATGTTGAGAAGCTTTAGCTTGAGGGGGAGTGTGGAAAACAGTGCATTATCAATGTGGATGGTGCAATGTGTAAAATTGTGTTTAGCTGTTTAAATTGTATTAGGACTCTTCTCTTAGGAAATAGTTAGGGTTATTATTGCATGGGAATTAGCTCAATTATTTCTTGTAAATAGGTGTGCATTTATTACCTAGGTGTATATATAACCCATTGGTTATCATCTGTTTCATCAAATGAACATATTACATTTTTTCTTACATTTTTCAACAGTTCCTGATCTTATATTTGTTGTATGTTCATTCATCCCCCTCAACATTCTCATCTCACTACACTTACGTTTTTGCTCGACACTTTCCTGCCCAACTTTCACTTACATAGAGCATAGCTGGTCTTGTAGCAATCCAGTGAAATTCACTTCTTTAGGAGTCATAATGATCTAGAAACTTCTGATCTATTCTCCATGGTTCTTCTTTATCTTTTGCTTTTCTAGTTCTCATGCAGTATCGTATTAGCTTTGGACTCTTCTAGATTTCTCACTTGTAGGTCTTCTTTTTTTCTTTTTCGTTTTCATATTTTAATCCAGAATCCTTCCACATGGAGCACTTTCTTAAGATGTTTGTATTTTGTCATTGGACTTTGGAAACTGTCAATTGTTAATTTATGTATGTATTGTGAGATTGCTTGGCAGTTATGCTGATGGATTATAAAAGCCCAGTACTAAATCTGTAGCAGTGGAGAAATTTGGAGAGAAAAGAATGGGCAAGCAGATCTGGTGCTCAGGCTTGTCTTTTTGTTAATAATAACCAGGGAAATAGAAGAAGAGCTTCTGTCATTAGGGAATTCTGAACCCATACCCTTGCAGCCTTCAAAAACCCTCTATATACAATAAAAACCTTTATTTATATCAAATCCTAACCCTTTGAATAGATCAAATTCTAGCCTCCTACCCTTATTGCTACCATAGCCTGAACTGTAGCCTGACATATTTTTTATAATAAAAGCCTAACATATATTTGTAATTGACCCATTTTGTCCTGTATCATTTTTGCGCAAGTTGTTTGTGAGATGTTTGGTGACCACTGGATCTGTCCTTCCACTCTTGAGGTTTTTTGTTTTCTGTATTTTGTTTTTTATTTTCTATTGTCCATTACTGATGTTTCGGAAAAAGGAAGGAATGCTCCTTTTGCAATCAGATGTTACATTAGGTTAGAGGGAAAAATGCTAGATTTTTCAGTCCGTGGGTTCTACAAATAGGGTTCTTTGGGATAGGATAGTTTTCTTTTCTCCTTAGTGGATTTATGCTCATGGTTTATGTAAAGGAGTCTGTGGCTCTGTTTTTATTCTTCCTTCCTCCCAACCTCATTTTTTCCTTTTTTGTTTTGATGTTGGGAGGATGCCTAATCCTCCTATACTGTAGTCTTCTCTTTCAAATTTATTTTTAAGAAGGGGTGCAAGAGGCCTACAGTTTGGATTCTAATCGTTCCTATAAATGTGAACCGTGGAGAAACTGCCTGAAAAGCTGATGCGTTATATTAATAGTTGTTTTCAAACGGTTTCTTTCCCAATTTTATTTGAAAATTGAAGGGCTTTGACATATCAATATTGTCCTTTGAGATTTTTGGTTTTTTTTAAGCTCTTGGTACAGTTGGTTATTCTCCACATTTTGGCACAGTTGGTTATTCTCCACATTTGTAATTTCTTGTCACCTTTCTGATAAAGTTTATCTTGCAAAATATTTTGTTTTGTTCTTTAGGGAGCTGTGTCCTGCATATCCATTGCAGGTTTTCTTTATATGCCCATGCCTTTTGTCTATTTATTGCTTTACCGCATTCGTTCTCCCTCAAGCTTTGTTAGAGCTTTGCCTGGATCAACGTACACACCCATTGGTGGGAGGTCTTGCATCTATTGTTCAATAAGCTCGGCCTTGAGACATTTTCCTTGCCCTGTAGGCTTGCCCTTTTGCGGCACTCACTGTACATTACCCTTTATCCCTATCCTTGCAAATGCATAGAAATTAAGGGTGTATTTGGTTTGAGAAAATGATTTCTATTTACATTTTCTGTTTTTATTAATAATTGCAAAAAGGCCACCTTGTTTTTATTTTGTTTCCTATTTTTAAAGATTCGTACAAGAAATGGTAAAAACATTTTATTGTTTTCACTGTTTTCTATACAAATCTTTGAAAACAGAAAATAGAAGAAATGAAAACATTTAAACTAAACAAGTCCTAATTGGCTAAAAACAAGGGAACTGAAACTTGTACTTCGCTTATAAGTTTTAACTTTTAGCTTGATAGAGGAAACACAAATGCATAAGAACAGTTGATGAGATTTCTCTCCTGATTAAGATTCTGTGGCAGTGCGTTGTTTTTATGTTCTTTGGTACCTTTGGCTAGAAAGTAATGCTGGAATTTTCTAGGGAACATCTTCTTCAGACAACATTTGGGATAGTGTTATTTTTTTTTTAGCTTATTTATGGTGTTCTGTCCATGGTTTATTTAGAGGTGTTCCTCTTTATACATGCAGAGAGATTGACATGCCTTGTGACATAACTTATTCTTTTAACTTTTAGGTGTTTATTTTGTTGTTTTCTTTTGAGGATATCTCATTCTCTTTCATTGCACTCTTCTCTTGTTCCTTAATACAGTTTCTTCTTTTATAAAACAAAACAATTTCTCTCCTGATTAGTTGATGCATTTTTTGTATTCTTGTATATTTAGGAACATATGTTTTCTTCGCTTGGGTGAAGTGATGTTTTTTTTATAGTGCATATCTAGTGTGTCTCTATCCATAAGCTTTGTTCATTCGAAGTCTATTTCAGCCATATTTTGGTATTTTTACATTTTTACCAACATCGTTTTGTGGTTTCTTCAGTGATGAAGATGAGCTTCCTGAGCCATTTGAAATGAGTCCTTCAGAATTTTCTAGACTCCAGGTAAAGGTTTTCGTTATTTACTCCATGATCTGCATTTTCATCTGAGCCTCAGTGATGGAAATGCTTTCTGGTTCTGCAGGAGGAGAATTTGAGAAATCCAACTAGACTCCGTTCCATTGGTAATTGGCTTCAGTGCCGGGAGGTTATAGATAGAACCAAGGGAACTATATGTGGAAAATGGCGCAGGTAAGTCACATGCCATTGTTCTTAGTCTTAGATGATTTATTAGTGATTATTTTGTGGGATGGCCTTCTTATTTAAGACTTCTTTGTCAAACAAGAAAGAAAATTATTGTAGAATAGGGTATTCAAACTTTATGCTTTATTCCATTGAATTTCTCTTTCTTTTCTCAGTTGTTTTCTGTTTTGTTCTTTTGTCTACGAGTCCTTATCATCTTAATGAATTCTTTCTTTTATTAAAGAAAAAATTGACGTCTTTTTCCTCATCATCAGTCATACCTTATCCATTTATCTTGTTTTGTTGATTTTGCATTCTTTCTGAAGATGATTCATATACAGAAGGGGAGAAATGAATTGAGTGTGAGACCGACTCTCTTGTTGATTGTGCTCAAAACACCTTAATCTAGCAAATTTTTTGTTTGGCAGAGCTCCACTTTTTGAAGTCCAAACTGATGACTGGGAATGCTTTTGTGCTATCCATTGGGATCCATCTCATGCTGATTGTGCTGTACCTCAGGTGAAGTATATTTTAACTCTTAAGGATTTCTCTTTCTGTTATTTGTCTTTCAAGAGAAGCTTTATGGGAGGTCCTCATGGTTGACTGTCGAATTTCAAAGAGAAACTTTTAGTTGCATTTGTTTTATCATAAAGGTGTTAGTATTTGTTAATCTTGTGAAGTGTAACAAGAGAAAAGAGAGACATATGATGAAATCCGTGTTGCAACTACACGGTCGGGACCCTCCTTTATATGCTTAATGAAATAATTACAAAATAAATATAGAAAATTATTTTCCTGTTTACATGATATGATACAATATGATATGCCTATACAATAAATCGATATAATATTTTGCGTGGGAAGCAATCAAGCACAACAAGGTTCAAACATCTCAATATCGCATTTGAAAGATTCAAACAACAATATCAAAGACCGACAAACTTTGAAATTGAATTTATAGTTGACATCTGCTTCTAGGATAGAGACGGAGCCAATGCATCTGGGACAAAGAGTCAATGCAGAGCATCTGGGACAAAGATCTAGATCCAAAGCATCTGTGACAAAGAGTGGGGCTGGTGTGAGTCATAACCAACATAAGTCACCATCGGAATGATTATCGAGGGAAAGAGAAGTCATCAGTAATATGATTCGTGCGTGGGAGAGAAGTCACCACTAATATGATTAATCTGTGGGATAGGACCCACCACCGGAATGAGCGTCGTTGGGAAGAGCCATTGTATGTTCCGTTAGTGGGAAAGTCACCATCAGGATGATCGTTGACGGATAGAGCCATTGGTATGATCCATTAGTGGGAAAAGAACGGCATGACAGACACCAGAGAAGCTGACACGAGCAGTGTTGAACACAACCCAAGAGAGCTAAACAACTACGTTGATGTGTATGAGATAGGAATTTCAGAATATGCTTGAGTGAGTAATGCACTCAGCAGTCTTGGTATTTATATACGTTTCATAATTAATTACGTGTTATGTTTAAAAAGGAAAATGAATACAAGTACAACTTCCTAAGTTCATGAATCTAAAAATACATGAACCTAAGGCTTTAAGTGCTCCTATTCCCAGTAGTTATCTTGTTGTTTTCAACTCTCCCCCTCAAGTGTTGCATTTCCATTTCTTTTTAACAAAATTCCTCGTTGTGGAGTTCGCTTGAGATATTGTAAAATTCTATTAGCTGCCTGTATATGAACCTCTCTCGGGCAGTGCATGAATTGACTAACCAAAATTACAACATATGCAATGTTTGGTCTAGTGTGAGACAAGTAAATCAATCTCCCAACCAAGGACTAATACATTTCTTTGTCTATTGTAGCATCTTGTTCGGCATTACCCAATTTTAGAGTCGGATCCATAAGAGTGCTCGAAGGTTTACATGCTGTTTTGCTTGTCTCCTTGAGTAAATTTGTAATGTATTTTTGCTGAGCTGTTTCCAATAAGGTGGCTAATGGAAGCGGCGGAGGCTGGGTCTGAGCAAGGCAAACAAATGGTGGAGGCGTTTGAAATGTCTACGCAAAGGGATGTAACAACATGGTGGGCCGTTGAGGGAGGTGAGGCAAGATCCGGATAAAGGATGGACCAGCGAGCATAACGGCAAAACGACCATCGGAATGGTAGTCGAATGTGTCGTTGGAAGGGAAGCGCATGGGGCGAATTGTATAGCGAGGAATAGGTGCGTGAGGGAGAAGGAGGCCGGAAGGACGACACCACAGGGGAGAGGTGACTAATCGTAGTTCCAGATTTATGTTTTTGGGACTCGGTTGTGGAGTAGTGATAGGACGGGTCATGGAGGATGGTACGACTCTGGTATCATGTTGAATTGAAGAGTTTTAGATATGGAAGGAGGAAAAGAGAGAATGGAGACTCAAAATAATATGAAATCCAGATTTTGATTTTATGTGGTGATTATGTAATATATGAGACACTCAATAGTCCTATTTATACTAATATGAGACTCTTACTCCTAATTAAGAAACAAATAGCTTACTAGAGATAAGATAAAATCCCTAAAGATAAGATAAGACTCCTAGAAAGATAAGATTCCTAAAAATAACTCAATTATCCCCAAAATAAAATAAGATATTATGAGCTACAGTAACGCCCATCAAGCAGTCCCTAAATGTGCTATGCATATTGTCGAGAAAAATAATTTATTATTTGTCTTCTTGGTTAACTTAGTAATTAGTTGTAGTGCACCCAGAGGAAAGGGTACAAGTGTCCTTTCATATTCATAGTTTTAGTATACATAGAGGTGTTAGGTCAATGTTTTACAATAATTGAAATATATTTTCTTGTGTTTCATATCTATCTCTTTTTCCTTTTTTTAATCTAATTCCTAAAATTTTAACATATGTATCTGTATATTCAGACATCTAGACTTAAGTTATACAAACTACTCATTATGCAACTGCATTAGACTTTAGCCAGCCCAACGACATGGGGTCTATGTACAGGTTTCAATTGTGTATACGGGAAAGAGGGAATGTGGTACTATTTCTGATTTTTATTTCCAGATATTGACTTTTATCCTAGACGCTAAACTGTGAATAGGACAATGTTATTAAGGGTTGGGGCTGATCTATTGGAACAAGTGCTGCTAGGAAGCTTGTATATTTGTTGCCCCCCTTTTCTGTTTCTATGTAGTTCGCTGTTGCTTTCAACAATATCTTGCTAAATTCCCATCTTCCATTTAACTTTAAGCATTTCCCCTATTTATTTTGCTGCAGGAGCTGGAAACAGATCAAGTTCTGAAGCAACTGAAGTATATAGAAATGGTAAGTTAAAGAGCGTACTTTGATTGTTGTATTCATGTCAAAGGAATCGCCGGCGATTACTTATTAGTTTGCATATCTGGGTTTATCTTTCTGTTTATGTGCTATTTCAGGGTTAAAACTTCGTTGACAATAATTGAATAATTAAACGGCAGACCTGAATTGATTTGATTATGTGGAATAGGAATAAAGGCTTTTAGTGTGCACCTTAAAACTTTTCTTGGAATATTGGAATGTGGACTACTTTAGGCCAATGCCCCCTCATTAGTGTAATATTATACGTGCTCAACCACCGTCCACTACCATGTATGCATTGGTAGTTATTTATTTGTGTTTATTTTGATTCACTCCCTTGATTTTCCCTTTTTACTTTTGTCTCTTATGGATTCTTACCTACTTATACGTCACAGTTGAGGCCTCGGCTTGCTGCTAAACAGAGAAAAACAGATTGCACAAACAGTGGTGATTAAAAAAGCTGTAATTTGCTCCTGTACAATCTGGTCATGTCATACAAACCTAAATTGAGGTGTATTCCATCCGAGGGTCATTCTGTTTATGATACTGGATTTGGAATACTGGTCCGGTTTTCTATATTTTTCGTAGATATTATCCATGTTTATTTTTGTTTCAATTACTCCCCCACTTTTCTCTACCGAAGTGTTGCAATCATTGTAATTCATGTGCTTATCATATAGCTTTTGAAAAAGACTCTTCTAGAGTGAATCCTCTCTAAAGTGAACAAGTAAAGAGGTTTTCACCATTAATTTGATAAAGTGTATAGAGATTTGAATCCATTAAATCATCTAATGGTAGATGTACCCCTATTTGTTCACTTTAGGAAGGATCTCATTTTGGAGGAATCTTATCCATAGCTTTTATTTGGTAGCAGAAAGAGAATTTGTTGCAAGCATAACTAGGGGGTAATCTTGCCTATCGTCTTAGTAGGGAGACGATCTGTGTTGTTTGCAAGTTACAGAGTTACTGTCATCTTAGTTTTGTCAATGATATCATGTCATTTTCGAGATAGAACGCCCTCTTGTTTTTTTGATATAAAAAACGCTTCTATTTTGATGCATAATTAGCAACCATTATAATTAAAGGTTATCTATTGGTTCATTCATTTTGTTTTCAGCAATGAGGATATCTGACCAAAGCAAGCGTTGTCAGAATTAGGGGTGGGAATAGGCTAGGCCGAGCTAGGCCCTGACAAGCCTGAGCCTGATCTGTGTTCCAATCTCAAGGCCTGAGTCTGAACTGTTAGCCTGATATAGGCCAAATTTTAAAGCCTGATCTGGCTTACTTCAAAGTCTGACCTGACCTGAAAGCCTATTTAAAAACATATTTTTCAACAAAACTTTTGAATATGTCTCCATATATAAATAAATCATAGGATTTCACTTGTGAATAGGCTTGTAAGCCTCTAATGATAAAGAGGTTGGCAGATCTATACTGATAAGTAGGTCGTTAAACATTTATAAATAAATATGCAAGCAGATCTTTACATTTAAATGGGACAATAGATCTTTACTTTCAAATGTTATAAATAATATATAATATATTATAATATTATATATTATATATTATATATATGTATGTTAAATAGGTCGGCCTGATAGAATTAATAGGCTTTTTTTAAAGCTTTGATCTGACCTTTTTAGCTATATATGCTTTTTAAAAAACCTTGACTTGACATTTTTGTTAAATAGGCTAGACCTGGATAGACCTTAAATAGGTTAGGTTATAGGCTCCCGACGAATGGCCTTGCCTATTCTCACCCCTAGCCCGAGATGAACATGTGCACTACTATATGTTTATCACTCTCCAAGACTAAAATATTGTTCATTTTAAAGAAAGGTTGGCTTGGGAAAACACACTACAGGATAGCGAAGCACAAGATGGATTTTGCTTAGGTGTTTCATCCTTTCTGGCGAGTCAAATAAGCTGAGTACCCCTCTCCATCCTATTTTTCCAATAATAAAATTAAATCCATATTAATCTGCCCAGCATGGAGTCGATGCAATTAACAAAAACGCTTGAACATTGATCGAATCTCAAACGCTCGTAGGCTCAATTCTTAATTTGCATTAATGTAACCTTCAAAATAATGCTAGACAGCAGTTGGTACACGCATTGTTTTGTATATGGCCCACGTCCCGATATATAAACTACAGTAAGGAGACAATTTGGTTGCTTAGAAATCCTTTACATAAACTCTTATCTCAAATGTGATGTATGGATTAAAATTGCCATCGACAAAAATATATACCATAACCACAAGTAATCCCCATCTAATTTATGCAGCAAACAATGAGAAAAAAATGACTATACGTAGTACCAGAAAACGTTCCTCTCACATCTTAAACCATGACTTTATGTTGCACATAATAGTTCTTAAATTTAAAGAACTTACATTATTTTAGTCCTACCTTGGTCAACTTAAATACTAACGTGATACAAGTTTAATAAATTTAAGGACTAATACACAAATAAATTACAGGACTAAACTACGAGTGGGTGATATTTTCAAGAACTAAGCTGCCTCTACTTGAAAAAAAAATGAAGAACATGAATATTACACCATACACACAAATGATGTTCTTGGCCTATGTAAAATAATAGTCCCCAAAAAGGAATGCTTCTTAAAATAATAATTTAAAATTGAACTCTAAATATTTTATCCTAATATACAGAATATATTGAGAAAAAATGGTGAGTTGCTTGGTGCTAAGCCATACAGTCATTTGTTAACGTGAGGCAGCTATTGTAAGATACAAGATATTAGGGGAAAGTAATCAATATACACAACCCCATAATTCAGTTATCCTAATCAAGCTACTAGCTCTAAGTTTAAACTATAAATGTATATAAACTAGAAAATATACAGAGAAGATTAAAGTAATGCATACAAGTTGAGATATCCAGTGCGCCAAAATACTGGGAAAAGAAAAACCAAAGTTTTGCAAATTACTGGCAATTATATCAGATAATTGTTATACAAAAAAAGGTTCATTTTCAGCAAATTTTACCTTGCATCCTTTCCCTTCATCAGGTGAATCCACCTTCAAGATAATATTTAGTCAGATCACAAGCTAATCTGCATAAAATTGGAAGACATCATGTATACTGCGACTATCGATAATGCTTATCATGAAACAAACCAAAGATAAGATATAAACATTGCTAGATATAGAAAGTAAAAACTAGCACCGCAGGGCATAGATTCCATTTCCAGAACCCAACCATTTGTTTACTTTTCTGTGTCTACAATTGTCTTTTAAGCGTATGCAATTCCAGATTAATGTAATTAACAGAATTGAGAATCCATCCAGTGATGCCAAAGTGAAACCAATACCGAATTATATGTGAATGATGTTAGAATGAAAAATAAAGATACCAACATGTTAATTTAATGATAATTGTCATTATAAAAGAGGCTTTCAGATATATGAAAAGGATATGTGTAAGGGGAGAACATAAGTCACACTTGATGTAGTAATTTAAGAACGTTTAAATCTAACACATGTCAAAAATGATAATTCACAATGAGGGAGGGGTTGTATGACAATTCACATATGTCACTCTTTGTGTTTCCTGTGGTGACATTCCAGATGTCGCAGGCCCCGAAATGTTGAATACCATCCAGATAGTGATAAGAGCGGGGTTGTATGATTATTTTCCTGAGGTTAATGTTATCATGTACACCGTATTGTTAACAGTTGAAGGTTTTCTCGCTAATATGCCCGAGTTGGGCACCATTGTCATCACCAGTGCCTTCTTCCATCTCACCCTCCCCACAGCATGATCACCGGCCGAGGCTAATCTTAGCTACCTCCCTGGACTATAGATATTTTGGTGGATCCATCTGTACTATATTAATACCTCCAGTAGTAGTGTTTGAAGCTCAACAATTTAATTTGGAGGTTGCCTTTATATATTTTTTTGGTACAGGTTGCCTTTATATTTAAATAATGTAACCAAATCTGGCTTATTATAACAGTATGACTTCACCGTTTATGCGTTTTCTTTGTCTGTTTTACTTTTGCACCTGTAAGTTACTCTCTCGATTAGTTGAATAACTTTTGGGTTATCTCTTAAGGAAGATGTCTTATCCCCATTACTTTGTCTTGGTGATTTCTTCTTTCCTAACACATGATTTTCATTGATCTATAAAAGGCTTATAATAGGGTGAAAAAAGAAGTCTTTGGAAGGCAATATAGAAGAAAGGAGCATGTGTTGCTTATATAATCGAGAAATCCAGAATATCTATAATGGGGTTAACACCAGTGTATGGACACCTGTGGGGCCACAGAGTATTTCCTTATAACTACAGTTTACATCTAAGTTCAACCATGAGCCCTTTTTTTTACCTTGGTTATGAATGTTATAACTAAACATATGCAGTAGTCAGTGCCTCAATGCATGCTTTTTACATATGATATAGTTCTAGTGGGATAGTTGAGAGAGGAAATAAATGATAAACTGGAGTTACGGAGAGAAGCTTTGGAATCACATGGTTTCTGTTTAAGCAGAAGTAAAACAGAATATATGAAATGCAAGTTCAACAAGATATATGCAAGCACTAACTTGAGGTGAAAGTTGGAGATTACGCCATACCACAAATCACATTGTTCAGGTATCTTGGGTCTATCATACGAAGTAATGGAGAAATAAAGGGAGATGTAAATCATAGGACTCTAGCAAGGTGGATGATATGGATGAATGCTTCAAGTGTTATTTGTGATCGAAAGGTGCCTCTTAAGCTGAAAGGAAAATTTTATCTGACAGACATACGACCAATGATGCTTTATGGTACTGAATGTTGTGTTGGATGAGTGATCATATAGGAAAAGATAAGATCAGTAATGAATGTATTAGAGGGAAAGTAAGAATGGCACCTATTGAGGAAAAGAATGGAAGAATCACACCTAAGATGCTTTGGACATGTGAGAAGACTAATAGAAAGTTGAGTTAGAAGAGTTGATTAGATGGAGGATAGCCTAGTAATTAGAGATAGAGGAAGACCAAAAAAATCCTAAATGAAACAATTAGGAAAGATTTAGATTTAGATTTGGTTTTTGATATGACACAGTAGCGTTGTTTGATCCATATAGCTGATCCTACCAAGTGGAAAAAGACTTTGTTGTTATCGTAAAAATAATTCAAAAATGCCACTTGTACATAAAAAATTTGACAACTTGCGACACCTGGTTAATGGGGTTCAAAATTGTGGTTAATAGTATGTTGGACTTGGTTAATGCATACACTTGTAGTAAATGGGTAACTTGTTAACCGACAACTAGGTTAATGATGTACAAAATCTTGGTTAATAAAGCTTAGTGGGTGGTTAACTAGTTAACCATCTTGGTTTACCCATTAACTAAGTTCAATACACCATTAACCACGATTTTGAAACCAATTAACCAGGTGTCGTAAGTTGTCAAATTTCAGGTGTACAAATATTACTGATAATAATTCACCCGATGTAGCCTATTATTATATCAAGCCAATATAACCCACTTTACTCAAAGCAACATAGTTTTCCATTGTCCTACATTATGTCCCCAATAATCAAGCCTCACTCATCAAACACTAAAAGAAATAGTAATAATTAAATGATGACATTGATGGAGAATATGATGATAATCACCATCATAATAATTAGGTGCCAAAGAACCTTGGCAATTAAACAATCAGGCATTAGTGACAAATACCCCTTGTGCAGATGCATTAACACAACTTATCAAAACAATAAGGCTATGAAACTGTCTGCAGGGAGCACAATAAAAAACCAGAGAAATTACATGAGACCGGGATTACAAATTACTACAATTATTATAGCAGAGCTTCCAAGATGTGATATAAAAGAATAATTCAAAACTTACAAAATAAGGGAAATCAAAATCGAAATCAATCTAAGGTCAAGGCATAACACCCGAGAAACATCTTAGTATCTTACACATTTCAAGCCACAGACATAACAAAACAAGCTCTATACAAAAGAATCAAACAACACAAAGCTGAAAAATTTCGCATAGTTTCCTGACTTTCTTAACTGAAAAAATCACTGCCCAAGATTTTGCCCAGACGATCAACTAAAAGTAGCTTTCAAGATCAGGAAAAAAATCAATATTTTTCTAAATATGATATATGATTATCGGATTCTACAAGCCAAGCAGCATAAGCTAGACTCAATCTTAAAATTCTCCATAAATAATAAATGTCAGTTGTCTCTCCACCTTCCTTTCTCCCCTTCCCAACTATTGCATGTCAAACTGCCAATAGAGAGTAAAACTCGCTCTCAACTCAAATTAGAAATTTTGTTCTCTATATAGCACATGATGCCTGTATAATTCTTGTAACTAGGAATTGAATGAATGATTTCAGCAAATAAAATTGGTACTTAGGGAGCATCATCAAGAAGAACTAAAGATCCACCATAAACATTTCTAAAAGAAAAGACAACTCAAAAACATAATAAAGCACCTCACCATCAGACAAAAAATTAAAGGCTATGGCTAATATAATTAAGTACCTCAAGAAATCTGATAATGTCAAGTGAAAGACCCCTCCAAACTTTTGACAAATGAGGACAACCTTGAGAAAAAGAAGAGAACTACAGTATGTAACCATTTTAGCCCGCAACCTTTATTGCTCCCAATTCATCAATTTTTGAGCTCTTATGCTGCAGTAAAATTAAGAAACAGAAAATAAAACTTCATTAAAGATAGGACAAGGTGAGTCTATGAGAAGATAAACAGCAGAAATGTATAGAGAAGAAAGAATAGGAATAAATGATTGAAAACCTATCTGGAGACAAAGCTTTTCCCTTTATTACCTTACTTTTTTTGTGTTTGTGCAAATTGTTAAGATCATCATCTCCATCATGCTTCCTTTTCTGTAATCATATTGAGTAAAAAGGTTTAAGAACTAAATTTCTGCAACATTTCAAATAGTATGTGAAGCAAATCCTTTTGAAAATGCTGACATCAAATGAAACAGATATCCTTTATTGGGACCTAAATGACAAGCAATCAAGGGTTAACAGCATCATCAGCACAACACAAAACGAAAATGTCTTGAGTCTCTTGACATATTTGATGATGAAGCCACTTTATTGAATTAATTCAAACATGACAGGACTGATAGAACACTGATTTTTCTCAACGTGAACAATTTAGATGCATCAGAGTAAAATTTCTCAACCTTTTCATGGTGTTTCTTCGAGGGATCAGCACTTGAATCATAATGCCCACTTTTATCTTTCTTTTTTTCCTTTTCTTTGTCTTTGCTTCTATCTTTATGACTGTGCTTGTGCTTCTTATGCTCCTTGTCCTTATCTTTGTCCCTGTCTTTATGCTTTTTGTGCTTCTTCTCCTTATCTTTAGACTCACTTTTTGATTTTCCTGCAATGGTCGGAATCCCCTTCTCGGCCTAATAGGAAAAAAATGAGGACTAAGCACATATGTAGTCAATGACCAAAAAGAACAGATTGACTATATTGTTCTTGGAATTTGGATACTACAATAATAAGTCAGTTAATTTAGTGAATTACAATAGGGCAATAGAAGAAGCATGATCAAATTCAAAGAAGATTTCTTACAGTAGGTAAATCAATTGGAGTTGTTTCCTTTAGTTGAAAAGCCTCCTTGAGAATATCTAGGTCCAAAGGCTGTATACGAGCACTTGTATCTCTGGACAAAGATGTATTCTGAGTAAGTTGATCCAACTGCATCCCATCTCCTTTTCTGATTTCTGTATCTCCTACTACATTGTGTAAATAGTGTGTCTCTGATATTGAAACAGGAAGTGGCTTCTTGCAGAAAAACTGAAAATGGGGTAGTAATTTGAAGTGACTTAATAGATCCACAGCACCTGTCAATTCCCTTGGTCCTAAGGGTTCAAATAACATAATATGTCCTCAATGAGAAGGCATTGAAAAATAAATAAATGAATACAACAAATGTTTTGCCATATAGGTAAAAATGATGAAGTGTTAAAATTGCAACCTAAATCATGATAAAGAGTTCTAAAAATGATCTATCTGACTCCAATTTGGCATGTAAAACCATGTACTACTACAATTAAAATTACAATTTTGACGACCTTACCCATCAGGTGAATGTAGAGAAAAAGACAGGGCAGAGGTTAAATTTCTTTTAAAAAAATAATTTGAGATGTGTGACTGGTGTACCCCACAGTTTAGTGACAAAACTTGTTTGAAACTCTTGGCAAATAGCTTCCTACTCTCCTCTAACCGCAGTCTTTATTGAGTGAACATCCATCAGCTTCTCTTCCTTTCTTTCATTTTTTTCCCCACTAATATTAAGTTTTGTATAAATGCGATTTGATTTTTTTCCAAAGACATGCTGTTTCGGTTATCACTGAAAATCCAAGTAAACAAACGAGTATGGATTAAAATTGAGTTGATAATGACAAAAGGGTGCAAATTTTCAGTATTACAGGTTGCAGCTTCTCCAAATGCTGCCTTTATAGCATCATCATTCATCAACATAGAAAAAAAAAACACAATAAAAGAAATGTGGTATCATACAATATGAGTGATTTGATTCCAATCAGCTTCATACTGATATTGGAAAAACCAGTGAACTGAATTGTATTCTTTATGTTTTAAACAACAAAAAAGTCAATAAATATTATTTAAAATTCCAAAAAAGAGAAACCATTTGCAAAGAACAGAATTGTTTAATTAAATTCATTAGGAAAACATTCTTCTTGCATCTAGTATTTAGCCATGTATCCCAATTGGTTGAAATATAATATTGAAAATGTAAATACAATATTTATATTTCAACTAAGTAGGACACGTGCCAAAATATTATCCTAACTAGAAAATATGCTTCAGCCACAATTTTCCTTTTCCATCAATTCCAATGCACCTTCACTGACCCTTAGAGGAACAAATGAACACACCTTTCAGGTCAAGCATGCTCACTGAAATTTTAACCAAGTATTTTCAATTGGATTATGGGTCGAGCCAATGTCATGCAGATAGGAAATCAGGACTGGCATTTATAATAATTAAAAAATCAAAAGGAGATACATGTAAAATAATCTACACAAAGCAAAGTGCTGATATGACAAACTTTTACCTCGTCCAAACTTTTTGCCATCAGGATCCATATGTCAATCTTTCATGAATTGTTGGACCATTATCAACTGCAATTTATGATAAGACAAAGATGTTCCTCATCCACCAAAGTCAAAGTCAAATCATGTTTCAATTGCATAATATCAATATGAAAGTATATTATACACAATAACACTGGTCAAATAGCTGCTTTGGAAATAATTCTAGATATGGAAACAACTTGGGTCTTGAAATCAAAACCCAGTTTTGCATATGAGGGCAAAGAACACCCTTCTTACGAAGGTGTGCACTGTGCAATTTTGCATGTGAATTATTTCCATCATTAAGCTTCTCTGTAGCTTTCACAAATTTCAGACAGTTTCAAGGATTGTTTGTTCATTAGAAAATTTGAATCCTGTCAGCAAACCAAGAAAATAAGCATATACCATAGTGCACACGCGCACACACATACACAGAAAAAAGACACCTCTTATTTCATAGTAGAGTGCAGATCACCAAGTTTCAATAACAAGACATGTTACCCAGTACTAGAGAATAACTGTTACCACTAGTTATAAAGTAAAAGAACCCTTAAAAACTCGTTATGGGCACACAATGAAGCAGATGATGCACTGTACTATCTCCATATGTCTGCACATAAAAACTAACTAACTTTAAGTAAAATCACACTTTCAGTTAAATTACTTCAGAAGTTTGATACAAACCAGTCAAGCAAATAGCAGAATCAAGAATTAGAGAACAAGATAAAGTAGAGAGAAAAGGATTTCTGTATTATTTCAGTAAGGGGGAAGGGGGTTTTACAGAGGAATGGGGATTCCTTCTGCCGCAGAGCTGGGCTCCTAAGAGAGCTATTGCTCTCTCTCCATAGCTATCACAATGATTATCAAAAGATACCCCCTCTCTCCTCACTCATCCTACTTAACAACCATGTAGCCTGGCAAAAACGGTTATGCTTTCCCTCTCTCCTAATACCCACGTCATTCTTTTCTATTTAGTCCCTCCTTTGTTCCTTCGGGTGTAAACCCTCCAGATCATAGGGCCTTGAGGCCGATTGTGTAGCAGCTGGACAATTGGGCCTGTTGACTCATGTTGAGTCCTATCAATGCCACCCTCTACAGATTCAGCCTAGTCCTCAAGGCTGAAATTCGGGAATTGGCTTTGTATAGTAAATTTGTCCTCCCATGTTGCTTCATCTGTGGACCTTACTTTCCAATGCACTAACAGCTGGTCAGTGTTCTCCCCTCTTTTTTGCACAGCTCTGGCTGCTAGCACAGCCATTGGTTCCAGCATATTAGTATGGTCACCCTCCAGTCCCTGTGGTAGACTTTCTTCCACTCTATATTTTCCCACTGCTTTCTTCAATAAAGACACATGAAAAACTGGATGAATTCTTGAACTATCAGGTAATTTCAGCTTGTATGCCACTGCACCCAATCTCTCCAACACTTGAAAAGGGCCATAATATCTAGCTGCTAATTTGGCATTTATCCTAGCAGCTACTGAATGTTGTTTATGCGGGCGAAGCTTCAGAAATACCCACTCCCCTACCGCAAAAACCCTTTCTTTCCTGTTACGGTCTGCTTGTGTCTTCATTCTTGCTTGTGCTCTCCCTAGATGGTGCTTTAACTGCTAAGAGCTTCATCTCTGTCGCTGAGATCCCTGTGAACAGCCTCCACTCTTATTTCTCCTGGAAGAAACCTTGTAATCGTAGGGGTTTTTCTCCCATACACCACTTCAAAAGGTGAGGTTCCAGCAGATTCATGAAAATTGGTATTATACCAATACTCGGCCCAATGCAACCACTGGACCCAAGTTTTGGGTTGATCCACTACAAAGCATCTAAGAAAAGTCTCCAAGCAACTGTTCACCACTTCCGTTTGACCATCTGTTTCTAGATGGTATGCGGAACTCATTTTTAATTGAGTTCCCTGCATCTTGAACATCTCTTTCCAGAAGTTGCTCACAAAAACCGAATCACGATCACTAACAATGGCCTTCGGAATACCATGGAGTCTTACCACCTCTTTTGTAAATATTTCAGCCACAACCCGAGCTGTGTATGGATGCTTTAGAGGGATAAAATGGCTATATTTGGACAGCCTATCCACCACAACAAAAATAGCCTCATACCCTTTAGATTTGGGAAGTCCAGTGATGAAATCCATCGAGACCTCCTCCTAAATGAGTTCAGGAATGCTCAAAGGATGGAGTAACCCGCCTGGAGATGATGCCAAATATTTCTGCCTTTGGCAAATATCGCAATCCTTCACGAAGTCCATCACTCTTTTCTTCATTCCCATCCAGAACACATTGGCTGCCACCCTTCTATAGGTTCTATAAAATCCCGAATGTCCTCCTTGAGGTTTAGCATGAAACTCCTCTAAAAGTTGTGGAATCCAACGTGATGTGGCTGAAATGACCAACCTATCTGTATAAAACAGTACCCCATCTCTGTATGAAAACCCTTTTCTAGCCTCTTTGTCATGTTTCAAATCATCAATGATTTTTTGTAATACCATATCCTTGTGGACTTCCTCAACTATCTGCATATAATCTGTCCAAATGGGATAAGATACAAGAGAATGCAACTCGCCACCCTCCTTAACCCGAGAGAGGGCATCAGCCCCTCTATTCTAAGACCCCGGCTTGTACACAATGTCAAAACGGTATCCCAACAGCTTAGCTGCCCAATTTTGCTGATCTGAGGTTGAAATTCGTTGATGAAGTAGCTGTTTCAGGCTCTTCTGATCAGTACAGACAGTAAAATGCCTCCCCAAGAGATAGGGTCTCCAATGTTGAATTGCTTGAGCCAATGCCATTAACTCTTTTTCATAGGCAGATTTGGACAGATTATTAGGGCCTAAAGCCTTGCTGAAATAAGCAACTGGCCTCCCCAATTGCATGAGAATGGCCCCAATTCCCAAACCCGAAGCATCACATTCAATAGTGAACTCCTTAGTGAAATCGGGTAAAGCAAGAACCAGAGCAGTGATCATTTTTTCCTACAGCAATTCAAAAGCTTCTTATGTTGTAGCATGCCACATGAACCCATCTTTCCTAGTCAATTCGGTAAGTGGTCGAGCAATCTTCCCATAATTCTGTATGAATTTTCGATAATACCCTGTGAGGCCCAAAAATCCCCTCACTCCCTTCACATTTCTTGGTACCGGCCATTGGGTGACACTTTTAATCTTCTCAGGATCCATAGTCACTCCCTCTTGAGAGATCAAATGCCCCAGTATTCAATCTTAGTTTGAGCAAAATGACATTTCTTTCTGTTTGCCACCAATTGCTGATTTTTAAGCACTCCCAAAACCTCATGTAGATGTAGCAAATGCGTCTCCCAATCCTTACTATAAATGAGGATATCATAAAAGAAAACTAACACAAACCTTCTTAACATAGGTCTGAAAATCTCATTCATGAGGGATTGAGGTGGATGGTGCATTCATCAAACCAAATGGCATTACTAGGTACTCATAGGGCCCTTCATGAGTCCTAAAAGCCGTTTTATGCACATCCTCCTTTTTAACCCTTACTTGGTGATAACCGGATTTAAGGTCCAACTTGGAGAAGAAATAAGCACCATTAAGTTCATCTAGCAGTTCATCAATAATGGGGATAGGAAATTTGTCCGGAATTGTTACCTTGTTTAAGGCCCGCTAATCCACACACATCCTCCACGTGTCATCTTTCTTCTTTACTAGTATCACCGGGCTTGAAAAGGCACTATGGCTGTGTTGAATAATTCCCGAGTCTAGCATCTCCTTCACTTGCTTTTCAATCTCGTTCTTCTAATGATGAGGATAGCGATAAGGCCTCACACTAATTGGACCCTGCCCTTCCAACAAAATGATAGCATGCTCTTTTCCTCTATTAGGTGGCAACCCTCTTGGTTCCTTGAACACCTCTGCATACCTCCCCAACACCTCTTCTACTTCCACTTGTTGTTTACAGCTGATTCCTTTTGTACTGCTGTCTGGTCCCCGATTCTGGTCACAATGGACCTCTGTAGAAAGGAATAATTCCCCAAATCATCTTGATGGCCTCCCTAGTAGAGTTTGCAGTGCTGTTTGGGTAGGTTGGTTGCCATTTTCACCCTTCAATTCTACTCATTTGCCATTGATTTGAAATTTCATGATTTGTTCTTTCCAATCCACTCTCATCTCTCCCAACGTCGCGAGCCAAGACATACCAAGTACCACATCAATCCCTTCCAAATCGAAAAGGAAGGTGTCCACTGTAATCTGGATCTCCCCTATTTTCATTCTGATCCCTCTACACTGCCCTCTAGCTTCAGCCTGATATCCATCCCCAAGCTTAATTCTCATCGTTTTTGTCTCTTCTATTTGCCAACCCATAGTTGCTACTAGCTGCTTGGATATAAAATTATGGGTTGCCCCACTATCCACCAAGATGAGAATGGGCACCCTTTTTACTGAGCCCCTTAACTTCACTGTTCAAGGATTGCCTCCTCCCTCTCCTAATAAATTTCCCAGGTTCATAACACTGCATTCCCCATCAATCTCCTCTCCTTCTTCGACTTCAATGGCTAAGATGTTCCCCTCCGTGTCTCCTTCTTCCTCATCATCTATGATCATGATTCTTAGTTGTTTGTCTGGGCATTGATGCAAAGGGTGGTAAGGCCCCCCACATTTATAACAAAGCCCTTTTTTCTCGCCTTTCCATGAGCTCGTGGTATGGCAAATGTGACACTCCTCTATCCTTAGGCTGCGCCTTCTTTCTTTCCTCCATTGGGTCTGATTTTGTTTTGTTGGACCCAGAAGACCCCGCTCTGTAAGAATTATTTCCTCCGGGCCCATCCTTGTTACTCTTCACATATACCCACTCAGACCCTGAATTGCGGCCCACAATGTTGGCCCGTAAATGTGTTCCTGACCCAGATCCTCCTCTGAAACCCATGCTCTTTGGATGGCTCCAACCAACGCTCCTTCCTCGCAACTCCTTCTCCACTGCACGCGCGACATTCATCAGTCGAGCTCGCGACAGGGGACCAAGGGTGATCAAGCTCCGCACTCGCCCTCGGACCTCTTCACGCAACCCATGGAGGAAGTACCCAAAATATTGGTCATCGGGTAACCGCCTCACCTGTGCCGTCAACCGTTCAAAGTCCTGGATATAATCTTCAACACCACCTCCTTGTCGAAGAGCGGCCAATTGCTCGAATACGTTTCCTCCTCCCATACCGCCGTATCGATCCAGTAATTCTTGTTTGAGCTGCTCCCAAGTGAGTTCTACTTCATCATCGAGGAGAGAATTGAAGAAATGAATTGTTCCTCCCTCCATACATAGTTGAGCCAGATTGACTCGCACTTCTGGACTCGTTTCTTGGACCCGAAAGTATATCTCAGCTCGAGTAATCCATCCTGTCGGGTCGTCACCATCGAACATTGGTAATTCCACCTTCTTCACCGATTGACGAAACTCTTCGAGAGCCTCTCCTTGTAGTTTCTTCAAGCCCGAGCTCGATGACGTTTTCTTAGATGTTGAGTCCTTTTCTGAGTGCCCTTTGTGGGTATTTTTGTCTCCCGCACCCTCTCCTTCCTGCTCGTTTTCCACAAACACCTCCTTTTCTCCGAGGCACTTTTTTAGCATCTCCATCATTGTCGCCATGGATGCTTGGCCATCCTCAGTCCTAGCTTGCCTCTCTGCCAAGGTGGTTTTGATGCTCGCTACTTCGGTTTCCAGGTTGCCTATCCTCCCCTCCATTCCAACGAGTTTCTCAGTTTTTTTCTTCGGTGGCATCCACCTTCCTCCGAGCTCCCTATGCGCTGATCCCCTCTAAGAGGATGCTCCTCACGTATCCGGCAGGTTGGACCAGTTTGATACAAACCAGTCAAGCAAATAGCAGAATCAAGAATTAGAGAACAAGATAAAGTAGAGAGAAAAGGATTTCTGTATTATTTCAGTAAGGGGGAAGGGGGTTTTACAGAGGAATGGGGATTCCTTCTGCCGCAGAGCTGGGCTCCTAAGAGAGCTATTGCTCTCTCTCCATAATTGTCACAATGATTATCAAAAGATACCCCCTCTCTCCTCACTCATCCTACTTAACAACCATGTAGCCTGGCAAAAACGGTTATGCTTTCCCTCTCTCCTAATACCCACGTCATTCTTTTCTATTTAGTCCCTCCTTTGTTCCTTCGGGTGTAAACCCTCCAGATCATAGGGCCTTGAGGCCGATTGTGTAGCAGCTGGCCAGTTGGGCCTGTTGACTCATGCTGAGTCCTATCAAAGTTGCAGCCCAAACATTTAAGAAACCATAAGAGGACCCCTAGCCCTGTAGCCCATCATATAGCATTCCAGAAAAAGTCCATTTTCTCTATGTCACAAACCCTAAAATAATCTCAAATGACAAAAAACAGTCCCAGAGTATAAGTCCAACAAGAAAGATTATTCTATGCCCAAAACCATGAATGTGCAAGCAGAAAATGAATCAATTGAACTTGTTTTCATCATTTTTTCCCACATATCTGGAAATTTATATTTCTGAAAGCCAGGGTCAGAGAAGCATCTGGAGAATCCATATTGCATATAAAAAATCAACTTTCAAACCAATGCAGTTTATATGCTGAGTAAAATGTCAGCCACAATTGGGAAAAATTTCAAAATAATGATAATAATAAATACATAAATAAGAAGGACAAAGGCTCCTTAACGGGTGCAGAGCCCATGGCCTTCCGAAATTATTATGAAATTGCTTAGTTCATGCATATTTTATTATTTAAATATGAGTTGGCCTCCCAAATACCACACAGATATCTATGACCACACACAACTCACCATAAATCGATAAAAACATTTTCAAAAGTTAAAACAGATACCTCTTTTGCTGAAAGTCTTTCTTCTTTATCCCTTTTGGTTTCAACAGTTTGTATGTTATATAGAACATAGAATTATTGATTTCTTTTTATTGTTAGCTTAGTTCAATATAATTTTGCTAAAGTATTCAGTTGTCTTCTTTTTTGGCCTCCTCGAAAAACTTGTCTAGCTCTGCACCTAATGAAAATTAATATTTACCAAACAATTAATGACATTATTTTATAATAAGTAATAACCCAGAAAGTAGGAACATAATCAGATAGTTTAACCTCCCAACCTTCCTATTTTTCTCCTCTATAAACCATTTAATGAAATATATTTCCTATATTTTCTCTTACCATCTTATTTGTAAATATTTTAATTTTATTTTTCTTTCAGTATATCAAGCTGTTGTTATCGTATCGTGACTTTAACATATGACCACCCAAATCCCCAACCAATTCCACCACAGCTAAAGTGGCTATTTTATATTAATTTTCTTTGTAGTATATTGAGAGGTATTAAGATCTGTGGAAGAGCTTATTTTAGCTTATTGGGCTTATCTACTGCAATAGGCGCTTACGAAGCATTTTGATCCTATTTGGATGAGCTTATCCAAACAGCTTTTGAAACCCATATAAGTTGTATTGGGCTTATTTTCATAAGCTCAATATTGAAGCTTGTGAAAATAATCTGTTGGCTCTTGCAAAAGTTAAAAACAACTTAGGCAGTATCTTTTTTATCATAATTTCTGATTAAATTAACCTTAATGATTTATTAAAATTCCATTTCTACATAAGCAATTCTTGAAGTGTCTATCTTCTGCTTATTTTAGATCACAGTTATGAAAGAAGAGCTTACCTAACTTGTATTTAAATGAATGAGTAATTATTTATGGCATTCTTCAAATGGGGCCTAAGACTAAAATTGAAGACCTCCACCCAAATTTTCAGCCACCCAACCACCTGAGCTCTGGCCAAGTGTGTAGATTAGAATATATTAAATCCAAACAGAAACAAAACAGTGAAAGACACGAAATGCATGCAAAGAACTCATACAAGTATAATCATGAGATATAGCTTAGTATAACCATAAAAGGACAACATCACTAGAAAGCAGACCGTATTTTACATGACTAGCGCTCGCTAACTTATATTCAGAAACGTACTAACATGGATATTTTCGATGGTTCTTTTATTTGAGCTGTAGTCATTATCATTTTGCTCATAAGTCATACATACTACCTAAAAAGCCATGTTTTTCCCTCTCTTTTTTATCAAGTTTGACTGCTTCAATCTTGTAAAGACAAAAGTGTATGCCCTCTCTCTTTTTTTTTTTTTTTTTTAAGATTAAAAAAGGGGAAAGAAAAACAAAAAAACGGGAGACAGAAGAAAAAGAAAACCAGGCAAGTTACAAACACACAAATGAATTTTCCAAGACTAGTTTGGAAAAAAAATTATAGTAATATTGCCAGGTTTCAGCTAGTATTTGGTCCGTGATTCTCATAATGCGTTAGTTTTGAGTTTTAGGATGATTAAATATTGAAAGATAACGGTTTTAACAGTGAGTAGTTGTAAAAAGTGCGTTGGAGCAGAGTTGCAAAAATCCCGACCCCTAAAAAGGAGTGGAGATACATAGATATACAATAGAATAGAAAAGATTTCATTTCAATTGTGCTGGTGCAGACCTCAATTTCAAGCATACAGCAAACTTGCTGCGGCAATCGAGCGACACCCAAGAAATAAGCTGTGTGTGTCCAATAATCAAATAAAAATTTCATTTGTATTTGTATTTGTATGGATGGAGAAGATGCGAAAGGGCTTACAAGTGTGAATAATAAAGACAGACAACACCTTTCCTGTTGGTGTGCGTGCAGTGCAGCTTCCCAAACTTATAACTCTTTTTTCCTTCGCTACGTGCGCTGCGTTGCGTTGCCTTCTTCCTTTGGTTCTTTCCCTTTCCTTTCACTACTCTTCACAGCCAAACCCCAATTTGGTGTTCCCGGACCCAAGTTTGTCTTGTCGATGCCAATTGCCACTTGCCATCTCTGATTCATTTTTAATTACCCCTGCCTTTGTGCCATATTTCTCTTTTGGCCCATCCTCATTCATCACATTACATTACATATATTTATATTTATTTCTATTCTATTCTTTTTTTTTTTTTTGACAGAATATTTCTATTCCTATTCTATTCTATGACCATTATTTTGAGATACTTCTATGAAATTACTAGTTACTAAATACGGAATGATTCATCTTATGTATTTTTTTTATGTGTTTATGTAAAAGAGACAAATAAATAAATATGAGGGTTGTAAAAGGAGATTTCAAAATCTTGACCGGACTTGTTAATCAAATGGGCTAAAATATAATTTTGGTTCTTTATCTTTTGATTCTCTTCGTCAAAATTCATTTTGGTCTTTTATCTTTTAAAAGATTCATTTTGGTCATTTATCTCTTTAATGTTACACAAAATGATCTTTTCCGCCAGATCTATTAAATTTATTGACAGAAACTTCTGACGTGGCAGACCCTCCACTCTAACCAATGAGATGGAGCCAAATGACACTCTTCTTCTTCCCCAAGGGAGTGTTCTTCCCCAAATAAACCCTAGAAAATTCATATGTGCAAAAAGGTTTCTTCTTGTGCTTGGTTCCATAAGCTTCTTCAATTGAAGGTGAAGAATAGTAATTGTGAAGTTGCAAGTGTTCAATTCGGGTCCGATCCTTTTAGGTTCTACCAAATTTTCAATTCTCGCACTTTGTTTCATTGCTGAGAAAGATTGCAAAAATGGAAGAGAACAAGTTCGCAGAGAATAAATGACGTTGAATGCTGATTTATTATGTTGAACGTACAAAATTTAGAAGTTGCAAATGTTGAACGCTGATTTATTCTTGCACTTCTGATGTTGAACGCAGAGAATATAAAGAATCAACTTTCTTAGTCGGGTTCTTCTATGATTTATTTTGTTGGTGTTTCAGGCTGTAGCTAATGAAGTTGAACGCTATCTGTTTAACATGTTCGCAGAGAATGGAAGAAAGATAGAGAGGAAGGGAGAGGTTGAATGTCCAGATTCCGGTGAAATGCCCAGATTTCGACGGATCTCCGATAAGTCAGAGTGGAGGGCGTGTCATGTCATTTGTCCATATCATCACTTAACTAACACATAAGCTAACATTAATGGCGTAAGTAACAAACCTCACGGAAAGAATCACTATGTGTAACGTTAGAGAGATAAATGACCAAAATAAATCTTTTAAAAGATAAAGAACCAAAATGAATTTTGAACAAAAGATAAAGGATCAAAAGTATATTTTAATCTAATAAAATGTATCTGTATCTATTTCTCTCCATTATATAACCACATAACAATAAAACAACACATGAGATTATCCATTCCCTTACTAGTTATATAAACATTTTATATATGCATCTGTGAATCATACCCAACCCAACAATAGACTATTAAGAATTTATCTTTGTTTAAAAAAAAAAGAATTTATCTAACACTGTATGCTAAATAATACTTTATTCAACATTTTCCAATATCCACATATTTGTGATGGTTCCGTGGGGGTTATAGTTCAGTGGTGGTGATAAGTAAAGTTGCGCGGAGTGATTGTCGTTCAGTGGTAGACTACCACGGGTAGTGAGTGATAGGGCCGAGAAGGGAGAGCAAATGAGGGAAAAGAAAGGGAAAAAACACCACCATATAAATATAAAATGGCTTGTATTATCATCAATTTTTGCTATCAAAATAACAAAACTCATTCATTGTTCATCGTTTTAGCTGAAAAACTAAAATATTCTCCTTCTTTGTCAAAGGAATAAAAATTCAACATTGACCGGTCGCAGTGAAAGTGAATAGCGACTCCAGACGACATTCATCTACAATGTCACGTCAGGGGGTTTTACCTAACCACCACCCCAACCAGAGGATTAGTCTCACAACTTGCATGTGGGATAGCCGGTCAAAGACCAAAAAGAAATAAAAAAAACTAATTAAAAGTATTTGCTAATAGGAAATAGAGTTTTCTTTAATCTTTTACTCTCTAAGCTATGAAATGAAATAAAAAATGTCAAGTTTGCTTACTCAAGCTATTTTCTTTCTTGGAGTTCTGTTGGAACCAAAGCGATTTCGGTTACTGACCTCTCAAAGTTTTGATATTAAAAAAGTATTAAATTATATGAACAAACTAATTTGATATTTAACGAAATGTGTTTAATTTACGCAGGAAGGAAAGTCCAATAACTTTCTTATTTTATAGTCTATCGTATCTTGTTTTACGATTAATGGACTTAGATTATTGGACTGTATTTTATTCTTAAAATGTTTTTATAAACTTCTAATGAATCTATTTTAAAAGTATGTGTCCAAAACTTCTATAAGTTTCACTTATGAGAATGGGTCGTCCATACTTAAAAGAAAGCTCAACTCTAAAAAAGATACACAACAATATTCAAATATTGTCTTTCGTATAAAAGTCCTTCTGAAGTTTGATCATAGTACGATCGAGCGAATAAAAACATGTTTGTTCCTGCCACAAGTCTGACTCAACTAAGTTAACTATACCAAGATAGGAAAGATAAAAAGCAACTTTGTGTACAATAGCGAAGACAGTTTTACTCTCAGCTATCTAATAATCTATGTCACTTTTCAGAAGACATAGAACAAGTTATCGGACCAAACATGTCTCAACGAGCTTATGCATTAAATGTTTCACCAAAATGGCTACATTTTTCACCGTTGTGAAGAAGAAGTTTGAAGACATACATCAAGAGTTGAAGGCCATAGATACAATAAGACTTGGAATAAAGCAAGAAGAAGTATTTTTACAAGAACAACGTGAGAAACAAACTTACAAAGCCTTCAAGTCTTTCAATATTTTCTCCGTGCTTTAAATTTTTTATATTTACTCTCTGCGTAGAGTTTTCCAGAGTTTAATCTTAAATTTCATATCCTCGCACATAGCGAGTTCAATCTTTAGCTTCAAAACTCTTTTCAACAAATCTTAGTTGAGCCTGAAGAGGCCTGTCTGTAAAAGAATACTTGGGTAACCTGAAGAGGTTGAGAAAACTTATAAATTGCTAAGAGTTTTGTTGGATAAAGCCTTCACGTAGAAGGGATTTGATGTAACTCTTGAATTAAGAGTGAACCATGATAATACAACTGTGTATTTCTTCTATCTTTTATCATTGCGTTTATTATATTCATCACTAACATTTGAGATTGCAATTGTTAATTCTTAACTTTAGTAAACGTTTTTATTTAGTATTTTTAACGTATGCCCAACCTTCCGCGCACAAGCGCTCTTTGTGTCCATACCGTTGTTTAGTTCTTATGCTTTGTTTAAGTAAACCTGTTTTGCGAAAAAGTGTCATAAAAAATTAAAAACAGAATTCAACCCCCTTCTTTTGTTTCACTTGTTTACTTCAATTGGTATCAGAGCTCAGCCTTTGGGTTGAGCATCTAACAATGTTAGAGGAAAGATTTTGCAAGCGAAACAGAAATGACAGGTCAGGGTATGCCTAGTAAAAGCCTACCAATGTTGGAAGGTACCTCTATGATGAGACCAATATTCTTCGATGGCTCTCACTATCTATACTGAAAGGAAAGGTTTAAAAGATTCATAATGAGTACAAGCTCAACCCTATGGCCTCTGATCATGAATAGTCCCTTATGTGGTTCGCAATGCTGGTGACTCAGAAAAACTTGAAGATGAATGGACTGATGCTGAAAGAACAAAGTAGGAACACAATCATAAAGCAAGGTACTCTTTATGAAGGAACCTGTTTGAAACACAAGAAGTGGGGTTGAATTGTGTTTCTTACGTTTTTAAAACTTTTCGCAAGCAGATATATTAGTTTTTGCAAAGGTTGGACGTTAAAACGATAACGGACGCAAGAAGTGTTTCCAAACACCAGTTGGACGCTTACTGAGAAGGATTAAGATAAAAGAAACAAGCACGATAAGAAAGCAATTCAATCCCAAGGAGCTAGTCAGAAAATAAACTAAAGCGAAAGCAAGGGAAAGAAAAAGAACACAAAGATGTTATTATGGTTCACTCTTCACCAAAGAGTTACGTCCAGTCCTCTCTACTTGAGAGCTTTCTCCACTACAACAAAAACCCTTTGTTACAAGTATTTAACACCTCTTCAGGCAAGTATTCTACACATCTTCAAGCACACTAAGTATTCTTTTACAGGCAAACCTTTTTAGGCTCAAGTATTCTTTCTAAACAACCCTCTTTAGGCTCAACCAACTAAGTTTTTAGAAAAAGAGTTGCTATTCTACTGACTCACTAAGTGTGAGGGTTTGAAACTTAAACTTAGAACTCTAAAGCAAAACTCTTCGCAGAGAGTGATATGAAAGTTTAAGAGCAGAGTAAACTTGTATGCTTTGAATTTTCTCTTGATAGCTTGCTTTTCTTGTATGCTTGTATGTTTCTTAAGTTCGATTGTTTTCTGCATCTTCAAAGGAGAAGGTATTCAGCCTTCTGGCCTTGATCAATCTTCAATCTTCAACGGTTGAAAAAGGATCCGTTCTAATTATGCATTAAAGGCGTTGGTCCGTTGAATCTGATAACTTGTTGAGGCTTCTGATCAGTAAAGTAGACTATCAGGCTTGATAGCTTAAAGTAGGGCTGACAGCTTTTCCTTGTACTCAAAAGTTGTCTTTTGTCTTTTCTTTTGGAGATATCCTTTTGTGAGAGGGACAGACTGGCTTCAGCTTTCGATGGTATGAAGATTACAAAGAATATTTGTCCATAGGATACAAGCTTTTACACATTGAATAATAAATTCAAAAGTTTTACACAAGCGTTCGCGCTCAAAAGGCATTGGACTTAAATAGAGAGGGCGAGAAAGTGAAAGAGTCTTTGGACTCAGATACAACGTTGAGAGTTTATAGTCCATACAAAGCGAGAATTACTTATTGGACGAGCTGTAAGTCTTTGGACTTTTATGGTCTTAGGACTTAGATTTTCCTGCACACTTAAGATAAAGCATTAGTCCACAACTAATCTTTGTTCTCTTAAATTAGTCTTTTGTTAACATCAAATTCAAGGGATTAATGGACCATAACCACTTTGGTTCCAACACTTTAATGCGTGCACTTAGTCCTGACGAGTTTCAAAAGGCTCATGCATGTGAATATGCGAAACAAATATGGGATACTCAGGCTAATCTCCATGAAGGAACCACACAGGTGAAAGATTCAAAGATCATCATAGTACTGGTTGATCAGTATGATGTTCACTATGGAGGAAGGAGAATCCATCCTTAAGATGATAGGTCGTTTCCAGACTATCATAAACAATTTAAAGTCCCTTGGCAATGTTTAGAGGACCAAGTAAAATGTTACAAAAATTCTTAGGAGTCTTCCTAAGGAGTGGAGCCTTCTGGTGACCGCAATCACCCAGGCTAAAGACCTTTCGGTCCTAACTCTGGATGATTTGATTGGTACTCCGCAAGTTCATGAGTAGAAGCTTAACAAATACACCTTTATCAAGATAGGCAAGTATATTGCCTTGAAAGCTCAGAATGGTAACACCTCAGAAGCCCTTAAAGCTGATGAGTCCAATGATGAGGCGGAATAGACAAGGGAAGATACATAGAAGAAGACGAGTTGTCTTTCATTTATCGCAAAATTCAAAACATGTGGAGAAAGAAAGGTGGCATGAGGAGAAAGCAATTCCCTAAGAAAGTCTTCAAAGACCATGGGGAAGCCACAAATAAAAGTCCTATGGTATGCTACAAATATAAGAAGCCTGGTCACTTCAAAGTTGAATGTCATTTGCTCAAGGATAAGAAGAAATTCTTCAAGAATAAGAAGAAAGACTTCATGGCCACTTGGGAAGACCTCGATCTTTCAAAAAAAAATGAGGAAGTTGAACTAGAGGCAAACCTATGCATTATTGCTGAAACCACATATGAAGGAAGCACCAACATGACTCTTGGAGCTTCAATCAAAAGTCAACCGATTCTTGATGGAAGTAACTATCAGCAATGGAAACACATGATGAAGGTCTTCATCAAGTCTCAAGATATTGATCTATGGAGTATCATCAAAGTTGGACCATACTATCCAACAATGGTTGCTGAAGATAAGTTGATGAACTCCGACAAGTGTACCGGATTGATACAAGTAATATTAAAACGGTGAGAATCAAGTATCGTTCTTAGGGATTGGTTGATCAAGTACTAATTCGCAAATTCAATAGATATTTGAACGATCGATCAATTGAATAAGTGATGATAATTAATAACTAAAGCAATTAAACTACTAATTCTAGAGAACTAATGCAAGTATCAATCAAACGATCGCAAGATTAAGTTGAATAACAATTATGAGAAAGGCCTAGGGATTCAATTTCACCTACACTTATCTAGTTTGATGCAATTATGAATCCTCGTAATTACTACTAATCCTTTCCTTTTGTCGACCAAGAGTCCTAAATTATCCTAACGTCTCTCTCGCGTACGATCAAACAGTTGTAATATTTAATCTTATACTTTCTTACTTCTTACCATACCTTTGAACTAGCATGCTCTTGCTCTTTGTCTCTCAGAGAGAACATTGCTTAGAGAATCTTCCAAGCTTTTTTCACTTTTGTTTCACAATCAACCTTCTCAAATAAGGCATTATCCAAGACCGCATGAATAATACTAAGAGCAAGTTTATCTAATTTGCAATTTCTTTGCCAATTATTTCTTTGAGCTTGACTCGGCAGTTATTCGCTCTCTGGTTCAACACAACCATCCTTAACCATCTCTTATGCCTCATGGGAGTAAAGAATTTCCTTCATACGGACACACCAAGTAAGACATCTTTTAAAAAAACAACCTAGCTCTTAAAACCACTTTGAAGGAAATAAATAGTATGAGTATACAAAGAAAAAGACTTCAACTCTGTTAGAAACTCACTTGATTTGATTTCTTGCCTTTACTCTTTGCTCTTGGCTTTTCTCTCACTTGCATTTTCAAATGCATTAGTACATAAGTATTTGTAGATGCATTAGTCACCTTATATTACATGTGATACAATGGGCTTAAGCACATACATTAAAACTTTAACTTCTTGAAACTACAACTCCTAGAAACTATAAGGGCTCGTTTGGTGGTCAGGATAGGATAAGGATGGATAGGATATGAGAGTTGGATAAGGGTAGGATAGGATATAAGCATAATAAGCTCTTATCATGTCCGATGTTTGATAAGCATCAGATAATAATAGGATATGATATAAAATATCCACAAATGATAAAATTATCCTTATATCAAAATTACATTTTTTTTTCAAAAATAAATTTTAATATTATGTGGTTTTTTTTATACATTTAAATTAAAAAATATTTGATAATATATATTTTCGACTTTTTGATTATACATTAGTCCATTTTTAAATTATAAAAAATTAATTTTTTTTTCACTTTTTATAAAATTGCTAATTAAACCACATATTTTAATAAGGTTAACTAATTAGGTTTGAAACCATAATTAAATAATAACAATATTAATGGTAAGAGATAAAAGAGAAAACATTTTCTTATCCTATCCTATTGGTTCTAACCCAGCTCTACCCTCAGGATAGAATTATAACTAAGTAACAGGATAGGATAAGCTAACAGGATAAGCTTATCCTATCCTGCTGGTTCACCAAACTACAGATTAAAGCAGGACATGATAGCTTATCCTATCCTGCCTCCCTTATCCTGACCACCAAACGGGCCCTAAGTTCTTGAATGTTGAGATACATGCCTAAGAAAAAAATGCTATGAACCTAATTAGAAACACATGAACATACTAATACAAGAACAATTAATTAATGCATAATCAAGTTTAAGTTTTTAACAATCTTAGACCACGATTGGTGCATAGGTTAGTGCTAAAACTCATCTAGCCTGGCAAAACTAAGAATAGAAGTTTACTAACAACACATTAATAACGTATTCATAAGGCTACCGAAAAATTGGCAGATTCTCTCCTAAACTTTAAGCAACCCATAACTTAATTTTATCTGATCAATAACATATATAGGGATGGAGATCTTCTGTCCCAATTTCGTGTCCCATTCTCTATCCCCCACCAATAACAATTTGACACTTAAGAAAATAAAATCTTAACTCATTAATATTTGTGTTTATTTCCAACATTTGATTGGTGGGGGACACCGAGACACCATTTTTTGGGACAGCAGATTTTTATCCGATATATAGATATCTAGAATTAGTATATCTAATATACCAATCATAAGTACCAAAATGTTAGTTTTAAAAAGGGCATACCATAACCTTGCAATATCGTATACATATAAAAAAACATAAAAAATAACTCATATCAATTATAGCCGCAAAATACTACAATCAAACATAACATTGGTCACCGCTAGTAAAGGAACCTACCAAAAGAATGATAACTCCTGAGCGGATCAACATACCTTAGGAACCTAGTACTTTGCAGCCGGCGAATTTGAAGGGAGGGATTAGGCACTCAAACTCATTGAGGGCATAATAAACAAAGTGCACAAGATGGAGAAACAGGTAACTTACCGACTATTAATTAAACCATGATATAACTTAAGATATAGAGTATCTGAAGGAGTAAAATTTATAAACAATTATCAACTTTAAAGCCTCTAGCTTTCCTTTAGAACTTGTCTTTAACTCTTAACTTGAGGTCATTCTCTTAAAAATATAGAGCTACACTAGGTCCAATGACTTTTTTTTTTTGCTAACATAAAAGTTTAGATTAGGGGATGGTATGCCCCTGTGTAAGGCCAGAGAAGATCACCAACCTTTATGAGAATTTATAGTGAAATTTACATATTGTCTATCAATAGGGGAGATCTGAGAATCGAACCCAAGCCACAGCGAGTCTGGGCGGAAGGCTCGACCAGATGTGTCAACCCCTGTTAGCTAGGTCCAATGACTTTGAAACACATATTCTATGATATATAAAATAACCACACGAAAATTTAATTTTTTCAGAGGATAAATAGCTTTAGAAATTTAATTTAAAAACAAACTAACACTTAATTGGTAATGTTATTAAATAAAATCCTTAATTATAGGATTAAAGGTTTGCAAGAAGTTATGTGAACATCAAAGTTTACCATAACCATTGCAATCTGTTAGAATTTCAAGCTCCTAAACCCTTAGATCGCTACTCAAGACCCCCAAAATTTTACACGAAGCTTGACAAAAGTTTAGAGTTTATAACAAAGGAAACAAAAGAGTCTAAGATTAGAGACTTGGTGGCAAAGTGAAAGTAATTATGGAGGAGATTTTGTTGACTCTAAATGAGCTTTGGTTGAAGAAGAATAATAAGGAGGAGAATATTTCTCCTCTCCTCCCTTAAAATCGTGGATGAAAATCTTCTGTCTTATTTTCCTGTCACATTCTTTGTCCCCCACAAATGATAATTTGTCACTTAATAAAATAAAATCATAACTCATTAACACCTATGTAAATCTTCAACCTTTGATTGGTGGGGGACAACGAGACACTATTTTTTGGGACAGCAGAATTTTGTTCTAAAATTATGGCCCCCTTGCTTTTTTTTTTTTATTCAGTTATTAAATTATCACACTACCCTTATTAAAAAAATCCCGAACTCAAATATTTTTCAAATAATTCACATTATCAATAAGAAAAAAAGGGTGATAAACTATAATAACCTTTTCAAAATAAATAGTAGAACAAGGTAAGTTAATGGAGTCTTTGAACTATATAGATTAACTTGTCCAACAGACATCAAACCACATGAATTGTTTTATCTTACTAACTTTAGAATATCAATACACACTAACAAAAAAAGAAGTTTCTGTTGTAACACTTTAACATATTTGGATAAACTGATTAATTAAACACTTTTTTAATAAACTGTTTTGAAGTAATATAAATTTTTTTTATTTTAATAAACTAAAAAGAACTTATAAAAATGACATAAACTAATTTCTTATATCAGTTTATTATTATTATTATAAATTATTCTCATAAATCCAAGTAAATTCTGAATAAGTTGTTCCAAATACCCCGAGAGTGCCTTTGGGTTGGGTGATTAATTGCATGGATTTTCCTTCTACTCAACTTGTGATTGTGGCCCAACTAGGTGGAAGCCGATCAGAAGTGGTAGGCATGCTTCTAATGCTAATATCAAGGGGCATTAGGCGGTACTGAATGTCAAGCTCCCGGAAAATCTTGACCATCTCTTCAATCAAAAGTGATCTCCTCACAAATCTTTCTGCCATGTCTTGGTAGTTCATTCTATGAGTTGGCCAAACTGCCATTCTTACCATATTTAAATTTTCATGATCCTTGAAGACTATCTTAGGTGAAGGATACCAGTGCTCTTTCTTGTTATCAATGTAACTGCATTATAGTCAATACCAGTTTCGTCCAATCAAATATTAATCAACATGCATATATAGATAGAAGACAAATTAAGGAGACATATATCTCTTAGGTACGAGCATACCTCTGTATTCTTTGTCTCATAAGTGCAATCTTTTCAGCCGGGGTAGAAACATGTATACAGAATTCGAGAGCATCTCCCATGTCAGGACTCCGGTAGTAATTATTTATGGCCTTAGTAGCAAGAACACTGTTAGGGATCATAATCTTTTGATTGTCAAATCTCAGAAATACGGTTGTCAATATGTTCATTTCTTCTACAACCATCTGAAATTAGTTAGCAAAAAACAGATAAAAGAAAATTAGTCAGCACGTATACTATATATATTATTATTGTAAAGATTTCTCTGTCTTTGGACAGATTGCAAATCCAAGAACACACACACACTGCAATGCTGAAAAGCTAAACTGAGAAACTTATAAGAAACTTAAAAGAGAGAAGGGAAGAAGATTAACAACAGATTATCGTGGTTCAGAGCTAGAGATTCTAGAACTCCTACATCCACGTTGAGTCAATCTTATTCAAGCTTATACTGATTACAACAGAGAACTATATTCCAGGAATTTCAGTAAATTGAAAACTATCCTATTCTCCTTAGCACCTTGCTTATATAGAGAACTGCCTTGCTTCTCTTAACCAAGAAAGACTTCTATATCACTTGTGCACAAACAAGATTAGTTACAAAACAGAAATAACTAACTACCAATGTTAGCTGATATCACTTTCAGTTACAACAAACAAACAGCTTATACCAAGCAAGTAAACAAATCAGTTAGCTCCAGCTCATTGATGATCCATATGCTAACATTCTCCACCTTGGATCTTCAAACATCAGCTTAGATTGACCCTATAGTCTCCACGAGAGACTCATGCCCTGCAGTTACCAAAATTAATCAAATTCAAACAATGAGAGAATTTTGATCCTGGAACCACCTTGGTAAGCATATCAGCTGGATTATCCTCACTAGCAACCTTTTTAACTTCTATCAATCGTTGAGCTATTACATCTCTAATGTAATGGAGCCTTATGTCTATATGTTTTGTTCTTTCATGAAACACTTGGTTTTTAGAAAGACATATAGCACTTTGGCTATCACACCAAACAATCACAGAAAAAGATTTTCCTTCGAGCTCATTAATGATTCCTTTGAGCCAAATAGCTTCTTTGATAGCTTCAGTAAGGGCTATATACTCTGATTCAGTAGTGGACAAAGCTACAATAGATTGTAAATTTGCTTTCCAACACACCACATTTCCATATAGAGTAAACAAATATCCAGACAAAGACCTTCTTTTATCAAGATCTCCTGCATAATCGGCATCAACAAATCCTGAAATATCTCCTGTTCCTGCACTAGTTTTCCCATAAACCAGACCAAAAGATTGAGTTCCTCTCAAGTACCTAAAAATCCATTTAATAGCAAGCCAATGTTCTTTACCCGGATTCACCATAAATCTGCTGACAACACTTGCTGAAAATGCCAAGTCTGGCCTGGTACATACCATGGCATACATAAGACTTCCAGTGGCATTAGAGTATCGAATATTTTCCATGTACTTGATATCCTCCTCTGATTTAGGGGAATGATTAGAGGACAGTTTAAAATGTCCTGCTAAGGGTGTCAATACTGGTTTAGCAGTGTGCATATTGAATCTTTTTAATAGTTTCTCTACATAGCTAGTTTGAGATAAGAATAATAGGCATTCTTTTCTTTTCCTATGAATCTCCATACCTAAAATTTTCTTAGCATCACCTAGATCTTTCATCTCAAACTCAGAACTTAACAAGAGTTTTAGTTTATTAATAGCTTCTTTGTCAGCACTAGCTATTAACATATCATCAACATAGAGTAAAAGATAGATGACAACCTGAAAGTGTTTTCTTAAAATAAACACAGCTGTCATAGGAACATCTACTAAACCCATTTGAGATGACAAATGTGTCAAATCTCTTGTACCATTGTCTAGGGGATTGCTTGATACCATAGAGGGATTTTTTCAACAAGCAAACTAGATGTTCCTTGCCTTTGTCTTCATATCCTTCAGGCTGTTTCATATATATTTTCTCTTCTAGTTGACCATGTAAAAATGCAGTTTTTACATCCATTTGTTCAAGTTCTAGATCATGTACAGCAACAAGAGTCAATATGATCCTAATACTTGTATGTTTCACTACTGGGGAAAAGATTTCATTGAAATCTATCCTTTCCTTTTGAGTGAAACCTTTTGCTACAAGCCTAGCTTTGTATCTACCCTTTTCAACTCCAGGGATTTCTGGTTTCCTTTTAAAGATCCACTTACATCCCACAATCCTTTGTTTTTCTGGTTTCTCAACTAGATCCCAGGTTTCATTTTTCTTTAAAGATTCTAATTCTTCTAGCATAGCTGCAATCCACAAGTCTTTTTCAATTCCAGAGGTAGCTTCTTTATAGTTAGAAGGTTCAGAACCTAAGCTATCCTGTTCTACATCCAGAGCATAGGCTATTAAATCTGCATAGCCATATCTTTGAGGTGGTTTTGGTTGTCTTTTTGCCCTGTCTCTAACTAAATTATATGATGTGTGTGAGGTTTCCGGTTGAGGAATAATTGTTCCCTCAAACTGATGAGCAACAGCTGGTTCATTAACAGCAGTTGATTCATCAGGTGTATCAAGATTTTCTATTTGATCCTCCACCTCAAAATGGACTTTTTGATTAGGAGAATGGGGCTGCTCGATTGGAGCAGTTTTCTCCTGTACATTACCTAGCAAATCTTCCTCTTTGAATACAACATCTCTACTAATTATATACTTAGGGGCAGGCAGGTCTGTTAACCATATTTTATACCCTTTTACACCCTCTGGATAGCCTAGAAAAATTCCTTTCTTGGCCCTAGGTTCTAGCTTACCTTCATTTACATGGACATATGCTATGCTGCCAAAAATTCTCAAGTTATCATAAGAGGGTGGCTTTCCAGACCATACTTCTTCAGGTGACTTGAAACCTATAGCAGTCGAGGGGCACCTATTTATCAAATAGCAAGCAGTGTTAACTGCTTCCCCCCAAAAGTTTTTAGACAATTTTGCATTAGACAACATACATCTTACTCTCTCCAAAATGGTCCTGTTCATTCTTTCAGCAAGACCATTTTGTTGAGGTGTTAATCTTACAGTTCTATGTCTTTTAATACCATTATCTTTGCAAAACTCAGAAAACTCTTCACTAAGATATTCAAGACCATTATCTGTTCTTAACACTTTAACATGCTTCCTAGTTTGGTTTTCAACTAACATTTTCCATTGTCTGAAGCATTTAAATGTTTGATTCTTGTGTTTTAACAAATAAACCCATACTTTCCTAGACTTATCATCTATGAAAGTCATAAAGAATCTTGCTCCACCTAGAGAAGGTACCCTTGCTGGTCCCCACAAATCAGAATGCACATAATCTACAATGTCATATGTAGTATGAGTTGAATTAGGAAATTTTACACGTTTTTGTTAACCATATATACAATGCTCACAAAAACCTAATTTTTCAAAATTTCCTTGGCCAATTAGACCCTGTTTATGTAATTCTTACAGTCCCTTTTCACTCACATGACCTAGTCTATAATGCCATATTAATGTAGATACATTTGAAGATATGGAAATTAAGCTAGCAGAGTTAGGGACAGAATTACCTTGAAGCCTATAGAGGCCATGCTTTCTTATACCTTTGAGGATCAACAAGTTTCCTTTAGTGACTTTCAAGATGCCACCTTCTCCTTTGAAAGTGTACCCTCCATGGTCTAGCATTCCTAATGAGATCAGATTTCTCTTCAAATCAGGAACATGTCTAACTTCAGTGAGCATCTTCATCGAGCCATCAGCTAATTGCACTTTTACAGCTCCAAAACCCACTACCTTGCATGCCACATTATTTCCCATTAAGACCTTTCCACCATCAATCTTTTTGTATGAATGGAACCATTCTTGGTTAGGGGTCATATGAAATGAACACCCGGAGTCAAGAATCCATTCATCAACACAATGATCAGTTGAGACAGCAAGCACATCAACATCTTCATATCCATCAGCTACCACTGCTACATCATCACAATCCTTGTTCTTCTGACTGTTTTTCTTTTTCCTTTCAGGGCATTCTTTTCTGTAATGCCCATCTTTGTGGCAGTAATAGCAGTTTTTCTTGAACTTGGACTTTGATCTCTTGGCCTTGAACTTTGAATCTTTCTTGTCTGTTCTCTTATCTGGTCTTCCTCGAACCAGCAGCCCTTCACCATCTCCACCTTCTCCTTTGATATCATTGATTCTCTTCTTGAGTTCTCGAGAGTTGAGTGTAGACTTAACCTCTTCCAATGTTAGGGTTTCTCTCCCAAACATCATAGTATCAACCAAATTCTCGAAAGATGGAGGAAGAGAGCATAGAAGAATCACAGCTTGATCTTCTTCATCAATCTTAACATCAACATTTTTCAGATCCAGAATAGCCTTTGTAAACAAAGAAACGTGTTCTTTGATTGATGATCCTTCCTTCATTTTCAATTGGTGAAGCCGCTTCTTGAGGTAGAGCTTATTTGTCAGTGACTTTGTCATGTATAAGCTTTCAAGTTTGAGCCACACCCCTGCTGCAGTAGTTTCATCCGCAACTTCTCTCAGAACTTCATCACCAAGGGAGAGTATGATGGTGCTATGAGCCTTACTAACCAGATCCTTCTTCTCTTTCTCGGAGAGAGTTGCAGGAAGCTTTGCCTCCCCTGCCAAGGCTTTAGCGAGGCCCTGATGGACAAGGAGAGCCTTCATCTTGATCCTCCAGAGGCTAAAATCGTTTTCACCAGAGAACTTTTCAACATCGAATTTTGTTGTGCCCATCGCGGAAAGTTGCCTTTCGAATAGCTCTTGATACCAATTGTAAAGATTTCTCTGTCTTTGGACAGATTGCAAATCCAAGAACACACACACACTGCAATGCTGAAAAGCTAAACTGAGAAACTTATAAGAAACTTAAAAGAGAGAAGGGAAGAAGATTAACACCAGATTATCGTGGTTCAGAGCTAGAGATTCTAGAACTCCTACATCCACGTTGAGTCAATCTTATTCAAGCTTATACTGATTACAACAGAGAACTATATTCCAGGAATTTCAGTAAATTGAAAACTATCCTATTCTCCTTAGCACCTTGCTTATATAGAGAACTGCCTTGCTTCTCTTAACCAAGAAAGACTTCTATATCACTTGTGCACAAACAAGATTAGTTACAAAACAGAAATAACTAACTACCAATGTTAGCTGATATCACTTTTAGTTACAACAAACAAACAGCTTATACCAAGCAAGTAAACAAATCAGTTAGCTCCAGCTCATTAATGATCCATATGCTAACAACTATGAAAAACAAAATATGTCTATCGTAATTCGTACGTATATATGGTGCACATTGATCAATTAAGAGGCATAAATTACCTGGACTCCATCAATTTCACACCTATCTCCCACATCAAATGGGTGCATGACAAATAAGAAAATAATTGATTCGAATATTGTCTTGCAGGTATTTCCAAATACAAATGCAACCACCACAACTTGTGAGGTCACAAAAAGAATAAATTTGCTGGTGGCAATTTCCAATATCAAGAGCCAAATAATCAATATAATAATGACGACCAAAACATTGAGCATTCGATGGAGTTTGATCACTGCCGTTTTGGTATCATTCAATGTCAAAGCAAGTGCTCTCCTCTCTCGAAAGGCATTCACCTGGATTATTATTAAATGCATGATAATAGTGTGTAAGTATAGTATAGTATAGTATAACAGGATACACATACACACCACCTGCATCGATCTAAACAACTGAAACCAGGCACCAAGCATTTTATCTATAAGAACACGTATTAGCATTAAAATAAGCAACAGAGGAACAAATTAAGATAACGGGACGTTCATATCAATTGCAATAAATCTTGTCTGCTAAAGCTAATAACAAATCAATCAAACAACCAAAATTAGGAAAAGAACGCATGCACACTACACCAAATTGCACTTTTAACAACACTTATTTAGCGGCTGTAAAGGGATTGCCAGTAATTTATTTCGCCAAATTAAAATTTCTGTGACTAATAAACATTAGCCGATAATAAACTAACTTATATCGACAATTACAGTAAATTCCTCCCACTTTCACTAATTTCTTTCCCTCCTAATTTTTATTTTCCCTCGTCAATCACCTATTCTCTTTGTTCTATCTCCGTTTCTTTCTTCCCATCTTCTCAGTTCTCACTCTCCCACCCAAATTTCTTCCACTGCATCAAAATTAACACCATCGTAGCGTCATCGAAGCTTTGGTGATTTGATGGAGTTATGGTTTTCTTCTTATAGGGATTCACCAACTCTCCTCAAATCAACCCTCAATCATATCAAAACTTCCCCAAATTCCCTAATTCTCACTCACCTAGGGTTTTGATTTGTTCTTCGAACCACTTAAAAGTCGTTAACCAAAACAAACTCTCCATCACCGAAGCCTTACTTCACCAGATTGGGTTTCTCGCCTTCTCGCTGAATCGGGTAACTAATAATTTTCACTTTCTTCATTCCAACGGATTTTGGAATTTGTTTTGATTTATGATTTGTTTTTTTATTTTTTATTTTGATTTTGTTTGAGTTGCGGTTCAATTTTGTTCTCCTCTATATTTGTCATTCGATTATGTTAATACCTCTCTTCCTTTAATCCTTATTCTGTTTTGCATCAAAATTCTTTGGTCTAATATGCCAAATCGATGGTTTCATTTACGTTGATACTAATTATGGTTTGATATACTAATTCACTGGTTTTAATTGGAACAACCTCTTACTATTTATGGTTTTAGTTAGTCACTTGATTCTGTATAGACTTTCCATCTGCATCATCTGATGAATCTAGTTTTAGGTGTTTTAAATTGTGTAGTTAACACCAAAAATTGTTTAGCCCCATAGATATAATAGTATACAAAATTGTAAGGTAATAGTCTCTATCAAATCATATCACTAATAGTTATAACTTAATGCCTTAGGTGCTTGATATGATATCAAAGCCTACTTGACTAAGTTGGCAAAGCGTTTACTTTTTATTTGAAAGAAGAAACCACTGAGGCAAGAGAGTGCAAAACAGGACAATCATCAATCCTCCTAAAGACACAAAGAAACTATAGTAACACCTTTAATTATAAATGCATGAGCCGAAATTGACAAAAAAGCTTAGAAAACAAGCCTGTTAGAATCAGAATATTTATTTAATCAAAATTTGTTTCCTCAAGAGAAAATTACATAATGTAGATTAATGATGACTGAATAATGCTAATTCAGTAAAAAAAAAAAAAGGTTGTATGTTCAGATAACTCTAGTTCAGAATCCAGATTTTTGAATAATGGAAATTTTTACTATTTCTTCAACTTTTGTAGGGATGTCAGCTTTAACAAGTTGGTCGGGGAAATTCTAGCAACTTTAAGTGTGGGGCATCTGAGATGTAAGTGTTAAAATATACTGCATTGAACTATAAGTAGAATAATTAGTTTACCTTCTCTCTTTCTCAACTATCATAAAAGAGGGTTGAAGGTGGTATTAATTTTATATTTTCTTACAAGTTGTTTTAAACAGATATACCCTTTAAAAAATGTCCACTTTGATTGCCTCAAAGTTCCAATGTTGAAATAGTAAATAATTTTCCATTGCTTTTTTCATAGTCAAGTAATGTACCTGACTGAATCTTGATGGCAGCAATGTGTATGTTTCTTACATCAGTCATTTTAATTCCAATATGGCAAAGTATGTTTAGAACTCAAATTGAAGTGTATTCTGAACTATTATTCTTGGTACTAGCAGGTACCTATGCTGCAAATTATATGCTTTCTTCAAATTAGGTACCTATGCTGCAAATTTGTTTTCTTTTTGTGTTTGGTTTGTTAAGATATGCTGCAAATTTGTTTTCTTTTTGTGTTTGGTTTGTTTACCTATCCTGCAAATTTGTTTTCTTTTTGTGTTTGGTTGAAGACAACATAGACTTTGATCTCTACAAGAAGGCTGCCTATTTTCCTCTTAAAGATCTACTGGATGAAGAGAAGAAAGGGAACAAATTTGTTGTTATTATATTTTTCTTTCTATCCTCATTTCTCTTTTGCCTAATTTTTTTTCATTTTCCCAGTAAGTGATAATACGCTATCTACAGCTAATTTCACCATAATGATATCCATACCATTTTCAAAATTTGTACCTATTTTTGATTCAATACTCAAACTGATTAATATTTTTTATTAGTTATTAGTTATTTATTATATTGAATAATTTTTTTAAAGTTTATTGTCAAAACTATAACTAATAAAATGCTCTTCAGCTGATTAGAATATGAGACCAAAGTAAGAAAAAATTAGATAGTATAGGTACTGGAATGAGTTTCCATCTTTTCCCCCCTTCTTGGTAATCACCTACACTTTGTTTCCGTGTCTAAGATACATGATAGGTAGTGTACCTAATGAAATTTAAATTTGCGGGCCCAAGTCGAGGTTGATGGTGGCAAGTCTTTGGACCTAAGCAACTATCCTTACATCATGGTAAATTGATTTTCACTATATAGCACAACTATCCTTCATTATACTAGTTGTTAGACTTAAAATGACATTACTTTTTTGATTCAAATGGTGTACTTTTTATCTTTTGTTGATGACACTTCTATAGTTAATTAACAATTGATAGTTGTTATTTTTGGGTATGGATTTAATGAAATATATTTTGTTTTTATACAATGAAATGCTTGTATATTATTATTTAAGTTTTTTAGGAATAAAGATTATTGCCGCTAAAACTTTTTCTTAATCAAGTCAAGCATAATTTGAGTGGCAAATAATTTTAATATTTACTGACGATATATAGTAATTGTTGAGAAAAGTCAGGTAGAACTTTTAGTGACAATAAAAAAGGTGATAAATGAGCTTAGAAGACAATTCTAAAATCATATTTAGTGGCTATTAAAATTGCCGCTAAAGGTCATGATAATTGCCGTTATAACTTTTGACTTTTAGCGGCAATTAGTTGGGTCTTTATCAGCATTTCCTATAATTGTCGGAAAAGCTTTTAGCGACACCGGATACGCCGGCTAATTAATAATTGCCGGTAATGATTTTGGCTACCATTACTATTGTCGCTAAAGGTCATAATAATTGTCACTAAACGTACATTTTGTTGTAGTGGCAGGTATAACAGCTTGTTTAGAGGCTACAGTAAATATATTGGCCCAGCTCTTGAAATTAATTAATTCGTACCACCCAGTTCTTCAAGGCTGATTTGCTGATTTTCCTTGCCTCAGGCGCTCCTTCAAAGAGATTTATGGTTTTTACAGCTTCATCTTCTCGCATAAAACGCATCAAATCCTCCAGGTATATGAACCTGCAGAAATAAAAGCAACAAGAAAGGGTTAATCAATAAACAAGGACAAATTAGTGATCATTTCAATTAATAAAAATAAAATGACACATTAATTAAGGCAAAGGATTCAATTTAATTTCATCAGCTGACATTCAACTGTAAACGCTTTTCTTTGCGGATCATCCCTAAACACCCAATAAATTATATCCTATGTTTGGGAAGGTGATATTTAATTATGACACAACCACATGGAAAACACTATCAACCAAGCTTTAGTTTTAATTTGCACGTTCAATTAGAGTTTTGTAAGCAATCCCTTTATTTTGTACTACTAGATTGATTATCAGCTTTTTATATATATACAGTATGGGAAAGTAAGTATCTAACTTAATTGTCACCCAGGTAAGAGTTCGGTTGTCCCACATATATAGTGCCAATTAATCACGTCATTCAATAATAGATTTTTCCCTTTGTTTTTCACTGAAGTTACGGAAATAAGGTATGTGAATCAAGATTATTCTAAAGAATAATAAGTAGAATTCTTCAAATTAATTAGCCTCAGCAACATGTAGTAACAAATTAACATGATAGAATGAGGCGCGTAAGATAAATAAATGAATACCTGGAAGCGTGCCTAGCAACATTGTGAAAGATTTTCTTAGCTGCTGCTTTAGCCTCATTTTCACTTCTAATCTGGTTGGCGGGCTCATCAATATCTTGTGTGGAATCAATTATTTGCTCATCGAGCGTAGAGAGAGCCCCATGGCGGACCATATTGATTAGCCTTTTCATATTCCAAGCAGACACATTTTTTGGATTGAGCTTATGCAAGTGATCAATAGTTATTATCCCATTAAGATTATCCTCGTTGTTGTTGTTGTTGTTGTTGTTGGCAGTGGAAAGGCGGCGAGAAAACGTTGCACTACTCTTGAGGAGAGGGAAGGCAGAGGCCCTGAGGTCAGGGGGTATGGCCACTCCTGCGTTCTGGAGCTTCTGAACCTCGGCAGCAAGCCTGTGGTCCTCGATGGAAGGCGGCCCGGACAGCGTCTCAATTATGAATTGGTTAAACAGCGACTCCTGAATCCTATCAAAGTAGGTGCTGACATGAAATGAAGAAGCGAGTACCTTAACCGCGAGAGTCTTGAGCAGCCACAGCAGAGTGGCGAGCAAGAAACACACAAGCACCTTGGTGACATATCTGAGGAACTTAGTTTTGTTCTCCTTCTCCACTCTCTTATCAAATAATAAGTGCCAAGAAATCAAAACGAGACCCAACCAGAGGGAGTTTTGGACGGCCTTCCTCACGCCATATACGAAGTACAACACCCTCTTGCGCAACACGAAGTTCCTCTCGATGCAGAAGACGGCAATGCGGATGACCCAGTCGGATACCAAGCGGCCGCATATGAGGACGAGAATCATGACCTCCCATTTCCATAACCTGAGGTCCCACAGATTCCTAATCCTCCAAGAAGGGATACAAAGGTTGGCAACAAGGGCAGCGACGATGGAAATGAGGCTCAACCACTCCAGCAGAACCCACAGGCTGAAATGGCTCTTATTATTCTTGTACTTGTACTCCTCCGGAATATCTTCTTCCAAGAAAGGATCGTCTTCGTCATCCGCGTCGCTGTTTTTGATCTTGCCGCCGAGAAAGCTAGAGAAGAGTTGGGCGGAGGATCTGGAAGGGAGAGGGGGTTCGGGTTGAGGAGGGGGGTCAAGCAATCTGGACCTGGTTTTGGTCTTGATCAGCAACGCAGAGTTGGAGGAGCGGTTCCTGTCATGGTGAGGCGGAGGGCGTTGGGAATAGGAGGAATAGGAAGGAGGTGTTGCTGTTCTGCTGTTGCTGCTCATAATTACATCATCATCATCATCATCATCCATTATTTTTAAGCTGTCCATGTCAAGGCTCATTTCGCCAGCTCCACACATCATTATTTTCTGTTTCTCCAAGAACCCCAGCTGATCCGACGTCGACGATGACTCATCATCCATAATAGTAATATCGCTTTTCATGTTCACTACAGAACAACTAATTTGTGGGTCTTCCAGGATCGGCACCTCTTCCAACACCCACCACTCTTGCTTTCTGCCATCTGCAGATATCTTTCTTAAATGTTTCTTCGAACCATACGTACGATTTCCTCAACCTCTATCCATCCCATCATTCATTCTCATCCTTCTACGTACCTATATAATATACCTACTCCCACATACACCTGATTCTACTACTTTACTTTTTTTTCTTCATAAATAAATAAATAAATAAATAATAAAATTAAGGTTGCACTTGCTTGTTGCGCTCCTGTTTCTGTATGTTCTAGGGTGCATGGCTGCTGTGTTGACGCGTGTACATAACATAACATCCCCAATCCTACCGGAGCCAAGATCGCAAGACAAGACAGTAGTAGTGGCAGTGATAGTAGGAATATGCATCAAAATAAATAATTGCACTCCGTCAGTCCGTCCCGTTCTTGTTTATTTTTATTTTACGCAAACAATTACCGGGGATCACGTGCCCTCCTACAACATCCATTTCCTTTCCACCCTGCCCATCAAATTTATTTTCAACCTAGTTGCTTTAATTATATTATATAAATGAGAGCCAACAAACAAGCTAAAGGAAAACGGCAAAAATATATGTGTGAGATATCCAAGGTCAAATAATCGAAGGAATTGGAATCAAAAGGGTAAAGTGGGAACAAAACATAAGAGGAGGGAGAGTGCCCGCGCGCGCAAAAAATGCTTGGTTTGGCCTCTGGAGTGGACTTGGTTATGCGGTGCGTGTTTCAGATGACGAAAGACGTGTTTGCGGTATTCTAGTTACCACAGCACGCGTGGAAGAAGCGGAGTGGCGGGGGAAGCTGAGTACAGCTGACACTATTAGAATATTACGCGCCAAAAGGAGTTAACCACGTGGAATTGCTAATATCAATTCTTAAATCTCTTTTAATGACCTTTTTTAGTCCTCAAAACTAAGTGAGTTTTTATTTTACTCCCTCTCATTCCTTACCGGGATCCATCCTCCTTTTTGTTTTTTGTTTTTTTTAAGAGGTAAAAGGAGCATAGCTTTTGATTTTTTCATGTTGTAAAAATTCTTTTTATGTTGCTTTTGATCCTCTAAATTTAAAATTTTTGATTTTTGTCTTCGTCGTCAGTTATCCTCCGTTAAGTGCTGTTACGTTATTATTATTTTATGTCACGTGTATTGTCACGTATGAAAATAAACTTTGGTTTTGATCCTTGAAAAGTGAGTAAATTTTTGTTTTACTTCTCATACTTTTTTTCGTTAGTTTTAATCTCTATAAATTTAAAACTTGTGGCGTTGTGTTAGCCACATCAACACTTAACAAAGCGTCACTGATGGCAGGACTAAAATCAAAAGTTTTAAATTTACATGAATCAAAACCAACGAAAAAAGTACAGGGATTAAAACCAAAATTTACTCATTTTTCAGGGACTAAAACCAAAATTTATTTCATATGTAGCACCCAACATGGTACATTTGCTAACATGGCACTCCGTTAGCCACGTCAGCACTTAACAGAGGGTAACTGACAGTAGGGATTAAAATCAAAAGTTTTTAATTTATCGCGACCAAAACCAACGGAAAAAAATGTATGGACTAAAACCAAAACTCATCTACTTTTCAGGGACTAAAAACTTCATTAAACCTCTTTTTAATAATTAGAAAATTAAAAATAATTATTATTAATTGAAAAATAAAATATTTAATATGTAACTTAATTTTAATACATTGTCATTAAAAAGGTATTTTATATTATTTATTTAACTTGTATTGTCATATTATTAAGACAGCGGGGATCAACTTACACGTGAGTAAATTTACAACTCTTACTCACCATCTACATCGTTTATTTTTTTTAATCTAATGACTTATTAAATCTATTTTCCAACTCTAAACGTGACTTCACTGTGTCTCAGCCTCGTTCTTCCCAATCAAGCTTAACTTATCTTTGCTGCACTATGCACCTTCATCAGAACAGAGAGCCACAGATCCGCCTCTGACTGTCGTCGTCGTTGCCTCCGTTTGATGTAGGCCGTCTGTCGCATTTGCAATGCCATTGCCTGCCAATCGTTTGTTGTTATATTGGACTCAAGCATGTTTCTTCCACTTGTGAAATTCTATCATGTCATCTCCATGTCATATTGTTACTGCACCCTTGATTATTTTCTTTTTCCCACTTGCACTCTAATCAGACAAGACATCACATCCAGCGAGAAATATTAACTCAAAGATTTTGGCAAAAGTATACTTTGAACCTGTGACGTGCAACATGCACCCTCTGTAAACAGGTGTATGCTGCACACTTATCCAAATTCCTTTCTTATCCCTTACCCCTTTTCATCACCATCACTATCTCATATCCACGATATACGAACCAACAACTACCGACACCACCGCCGTCGTTCGTCTGCTATGACCCCTCTGCAGTTTCACTCATCTTCTGTGACCCGTCTGCTGTTTTACTCGTCTACTTAGCAGACCAGTGAATAACAGACGAAACGCAGTAGACGAGTGAAATTACAGACGAGTCTTGGCGGACAAGTGACCATCACACGAGTGAACACAGCAGATGACGGGTCATAGCAGATTAGTGAAAGTGCAGACGAGTCATAATAGACGAGTGAAACAGTAAATGTGTGGTTGTGATTGAAGGAGCATACTGCACCAAAGTTATGGAGGGTGCATATTAGCATTCACCTTTTGAACCTCTTTTTTCTGTATACGTTATGTCCAAACAAAGCTTGGGATGTCTACTTTCATATCGGATTTGATTTTGTGGCAAGACAAGCTACAAAAACACATACGATAAAGGACAAGCTGACCAACAAAACATATTTTGTATACTATCTCACACCGATCACCTAATAACTACAACAACTCACTATTAAATATTTCACACTAATTGAAAAAAGAGGTTTTCCGTGCGAATCAAAGAGGATAGATAACGCCAATTTCGCCCATATGGCAAATTTTGCCATGAGTGTTAGGATTGTTAACCTTGTGACGGATTTTGAACCAAAAATTTGGGGGAGTCAAAATAAATTTTAATACATAATTCAAATATATAGTATCATATTATATTTTTAAAATTTAAGTTTCAATGTAAACACAAAGGGTGTGGTGTATTTCTGAAGAGAGAATGAGAGTGATGTATTTCTGAATATTTGATTATGAGGTGTATTAAGATAATTTGAAATAATTCAAGAATATTAAGATGTTTTTAAAAAATTTACAGTGTATAAGAAAAAGTATGGCGTAAAATGCAACAGCCGAGCGTAGAAGTAGTTCAACCTACACCAACTCATGGGCTAGGCCCATGGATCATTCATTGGGTTAGTGTAATTAATATCTAGGCGAAAATAAAAAATATAATTAATACAAGATTCTTCGAGATGATTTCATTTCATCAGTGTCATCAATCGCCGATCTCACCTCACAGTGCTGTGTGTGTGCCTCAAAGTCGGAGTCCAACTACAAGGGAGGGATCCGTCGATCAGATCAGAGGCAGAAAGGGAGCGATGCCGAAAAAGATGGGAGTGAACACGAAGGCGGAGGCGGCGAGGGCCCGTAAGGGGGCGGTGGAAGCGGAGCGTAAGGAGCGCGAGAGTCGGGAGAAGGAGGAGCAGTACTGGCGCGGTGCAGAGGAGAGTTCAAAGTCGCGGGCGGCGAAGAAGCGTGAGGAAGAAGCGGAGAAGAGGGCGGAGGCTGCGGCACGGCGAGCAGAGGCGCGTCGGCTGGCAGAGGAGGAGGAGAAGGAGCTGGAGAAGTCGATGAAGAAGACGGATAAGAAGGCTATCCGGGTGTCGATCCCGGTGGCGAAGGTGACGGAGGCTGAGCTAAGGAGGCGGCGGGAGGAGGAGGAGGCGGAGATGGCGAGGAAGGCGGATGAGGGTAAGAAGCGTCAGAGTCGCATGGCTGCGGAGGAGGAGTACGAGAGGATGGTACTTGTGTCGAATACGAATCGCGATGATTCCATAATCGAAGCTCGAAGCGTGGAAGATGCCATCGCTCAGATGACAGTGGCTGATAACTTGGCCCCCGACAAGCATCCTGAGAGGCGCCTCAAGGCCTCCTTCAAGGTCGGTTATATTCATTCATTCATTCATTCATTCTTCTCTTGTCTTCTCAATAAGTCATAAAGTCAATAACAACAACAACTCAATACATTCATTGCTGCTGCTGCTGCAGGCCTTTGAAGAAGCTGAGCTCCCTAAGTTGAAGGAAGAAAAACCAGGGCTTACTCACACTCAGTACAAGGACATGATATGGAAGCTCTGGAAGAAATCTCCCGACAACCCTCTTAATCAAGTCTTCTTCCTCTTTTCCCCTCCTAATCTCCATTTTGCTCTCTTTCTATTCTACTAAATAAATAAATACACTAGTTGCTTTTCTTCTTTTCATCATTTGATTTCATTTATGTCTCTCTCTCTCTCTCTCTCTCTCTCTCTCTCTCTCTCTCTCTCTCTCTGTTGCAAAATCACTTACCTTACTCCCTTGTCTCCATGGGCAGATTGCGGACTGAATCATCAACTCAACAGCAGCAGCAGCAGCAGCAGGCCTGTAACTGAAACCACCCTCAATAGCGCATTTTCATGGTGTCACGGCGGAGCCATCTGTAGTTCATAAAGTACTCTATCTCACAATTTGCTTATCTGTCGCCCTCTTAACTCTCTGCATGTTTTCATACCCTCTTTTCCATTCTTATTGTGATACCTCTCTAGCCGCCCAGGATATAAATTTCACATTCTGTACATGCACGGACACACACTGTTGTCATCAAGTTTCAGGTCAAAGGTCTTCTTATCTTATAATATGCTGGATAAATTTATTTGAGACAAATGATTTGGATATTAATTAATTAGTTATATTGATAAATAAGTTGTGACAGAGATGTTCCATAAACTGTATGAAACTTTTTATGTGCATTGGGTTTTTTCTCCATAATAATGATGGGGTAAGATTTCTCTTAAAAACCCCATAAGAATGATCTATTAGTACTCTGCCACCCATCTTTGCATGAATTAATACTATAGGAAACGTTTATGCTGCTCTTACATTTTTTTGGAGCACCGGGTGCTCCGTAATGGAATGACCATAGAGATACAAGTTAAATTGATCATCGCATGTGAATGGCTGCCTGCCACCTACTTACTTAACAGGTGAATCAGGTAATTCGTTAGTCTCTGCCAGTTACTATTTTGGACAGCCATTAGTAGGTAGGATATTCTGTTTTGCTTTTCACTCTACATAAAGGAATTGTGTGAGATGGTGAGAGGCTGATCCTGGAAAGGAAAGTGAAGGTGGTGTTAAGGAAGTGGCTGCTGTGTTGCTGAAGCTGGTATCATGTTATTAAATAAAAAGGGGAGGGAATAAGGTTGCACATGTTTTAGCAGCTATGGCTTTCTCCTTGGAGAATGTTGCTATGCTAGGGTAGAGGCATCTGTAGCCAATAACTTGGGAATGTTGGATGGCCTTGCTATATGTTCAGTCGAATTGCTGGATGGTGCGGATTCCTCAAGTTCCCGACGATTTAGATATATACATGTGGATATCTGACCTTAGCCCCTATAACCACACCATGCGTGGATGGGTTGATGCTAATTCATGTTAACCATGCCTGTTATGATACCATGCCATACAGATGCCACTCTTGGTTATTATAGAATTAAAAAATTGAATAGTTAACTTAAATGCAAAGACTTTATTTAATGCGTTAAGAACTTATAAAGTATTCTACTTGAGGGAAACCCCAAATTGCTGGTGAACAACGAAGTTGCCCCTATGTAGCCTTACCTTACCACTTACCAAGGGCTAGTTCTTTGTCATTTCGTTAACCCTTTTTGTGTTGATCATGCTTCAAATTTTGGAAAGAGCTCTCGGCAGAGGGTGCTAACTGCAAAAGATGTTTATGGTGTGTTATGCTGATATGGTGCAGGACCATGTTCCATGCGAAATCGATCTGTTCATGGGCTGGTGGGTATATTTGTTTCGATTAGCCGATTATAATAGGAAAAGTTTCTTGGGTTGGGACCGATGTTTGAAAGTTTTATTCCCAGCACCAGGACAGAAACTATTAATGAGCATTGCTAAGCTCTTCCAGCGGATACATCTGTACAGCCCCATGGTTTCTGCTTATGTGACCCCAGTTTGTGAGGCAAAATTAATTAGTTTATGTTTTTTATAGTTTAAAATTTCACAGATAATTATATTTGATTTAGAGATTTATATTTTTTTTTATATGTATTTTTAGAGATTTTATCTTCTTTAGTTTTAGAGATTTTATTTTTTAGGATTGTTTTTGTTAAGATAAAATATTATCGTAATAGAATTTTGATTACTTTTGAGTTATAAATACTTTTTATGCATCTATGTTATTCAGACTTCGGCATTAACAATAAAGTTATCTGAGTTTAAAATTCCGAGAATCCTGGTTATTAGAACATGGGGGTCTTACTTGTTTATCAGTTTGAAGATCCAACCTAACCACAAAACCAACGATCAACAACAAAACATTCAATTTTATTGAATAACAACTGGTCACCTAAAACTGTTTGGCATAGATAGTAAAAATAGCATAACATTTAACGCCTCCTATCTCTGTTTGACCCCCTTGATACAAAAATTTAATTGCCAGGTAATCTTGTTTTATGCTTGATTCTTCCTCGTGGAGAGAGAGAGAGAGAGAGATTATCTTACACATCGCCGACACAACGCCTCAGGGGTCCCAACTTCCTCCTGGGAAACCAAGAAAGAGGCGTGAGAGCACTTGGCTGTCATTCATTCTCAAAACTAGCTTTACTGTAGAATTACAAATTACAAATTCCTGCATCTAATCTGAGATGCAGCTGTAAAAAATTACAAGTTGGAATCATGTGTGCGAAACAGCCGAAGGAGGCCATGTTCTGTTAGGACTCGCAAGAAACAAGTCAGTCATATGGACAATTTAACATTTTATAAGCTTAACCACTATTTGGAAGCTTCCATCATATGCCTCCTAGAATTGAAAGAAAATTCTTTACCTTAGCTTTCGCCCCTGACATGTTATGTAGTCTCCAACAACAAAGAATCAATATTTTCTGTGGCTTTAGCATAAAAAAAAATTGCCAAGTGTATTTTAATTCAGTTTCCTTTCTCGGATAGAGCAGCTACAAGCTCTGACTGAGCCTTCTCAAGGGCACTTGCCAAATTTTCAGGCTTCCTCCCACCAGCCTGAGCAAAATTGGGCCTTCCTCCTCCTCCGCCACCACATAATTTTGCTATCTGTCCAATAAACTTACCGGCCTGAATCCCCTGATCAACCACCCCTGGAGTAAAAGCAGCCACCAGACTAACCTTCCCTTCACCTGGACATGAGCCTAGTACAACAGCTGCCGGATCTGTTAGTGTTTCCATTAAATATTCTGCGGCACTTTTAAGTGACTCCGCATCGACATCATCCAAACAATCAACTAATACCCTGGAAAATTTCAACAGTCAATAAATAAAAATGATACATCTACTCAACTTGCCAGATTTCTTTGGTTATGACATGAAAAATATGAAGCGAGAAATTTTTGCAAGACTTTCATATCACAAAAGCATCGCTCCGTTTTTTTTTTTTTTTTTCCGGTGCTGATCATCATTCTGTTTCTTCCTTAGGTAGTACCTTAGTAACACTAATTTTTTAATCAGGAAAGTTTTTTTCATGTTGCTAATAGCGAAGAAAGCTCTCGTCCCCCAACTATAGCAACATATACTAACAGATGGAGAAATAGTACCTGTACTGTTTTGAATTTCCTACCAACAATGCCTTGTTTGCAATAACTGAAGCTTTGTAGACTGCTGCTTTTGCACGCACAGCAGAATTTTCGTTTCTTGCTGCCCGTAACTCCTCTAAAAGGTTTTCTATCCGTGTTGTCACCTCTTCAGGTTTAACCTTCATAAAATGATATTAATTATAAACATTACGACATGCAAAATCATTATTACAGAGCACACAGTATATTGGACTAAAAGTGCTCGAGGGAAAGGAATGGTGACAGATGCAGAAGGACTAAGTCAACAATGGCCACGGAATTTTTATTTAATTAAAATTTAGATTAAAGAATATTGACACAGGAAATCCTCTTCGTATTTGAGCAACATATGCAACAAGGAACCCAAATGTATCTGCACAAATTAATATAATTAAGAAATGAGCACAATAGTTCTCCTGCGGACTATTATCTTGTAATTCAAATAAGTGATTAGTTAGTTAGGAAAGTTAATTAGTTAGTTACAAGTGATTTGTAACTATGAGTATATAAATAGAAGTGAGTGCCAAGGAATAAAGAAGTGAAGTATTATTCAATAATCAATTTTCTCTAATAACCGTCTATGCACTGTTCACCAGTCTATACTCAGTAATCATTACCCGTCTGCATATTGTTCAACCCATCTGTACCCGTCTGTGAACTTATTCACCCGTCTATGCGTTGAGCGTGTGTTCTGTGTACTGTTCACCCGTCTGCGCTGGGTGTGTGTGTGTTTTAACAATTGGTATCCAGAGCTTATTCTTTCTTGGACCTAAACACGAGTGAAGTGAGGTAAAACACGAGTGAAGTGAGGATATGGGCTCCAATGGCAATTTTCCTGCGCAAATGCCAATGCTTGATGGCAAAAATTGGGATCGGTGGAATGTGCAGATGCGAGCATTGTTTGGATTCCAGGATGTGCTGGAAATCATCAAGAATGGCTACCCAGAAGTGAATGAGGGTGCCACCGATGCTCAGAGGGTTGTGTACAAGGAGAAGAAGAAGAAAGATTGCAAGGCAATCTTTACCCTGCATCAGTGTGTCGATTTGGCTAATTTTGACAAGATTTCTGGGGCTGCAACAGCAAAGCAGGCCTGGGATATCTTGGAGAAATGTTACACGGGTGGTGAAAAGATCAAGAAAGCGAGACTTCAAGTCTTGGAAAGGCAATATGAGCTATTGCAGATGGAGGATCAAGAGAAGGTGGCTGATTTCATTGCAAGAATCAGAAACATCGCCAATATGATGGCAGGGTATGGGGAAAGATTATCTGATCAGAAGATAATTGAGAAGATATTGCGCACCTTGCATCCTCGATTTAATTACATAGTGTGCGCGATTGAGGAGTCTAAAGACATTGCAACCCTGAGTCTTGAGGAGTTGCAAGGGACTATGGAGGTTCGGGAGATGAGGATGAATGAGAGAGGGGCGATTGAGAAAACCTCTGATCAAGCACTGCAAGCTCAAACCGACAAGAGAGGGTTTGATCACAAGAAGAAATGGAGGAAAGGAGGAAAGGGGAATTTTGTGAAGAGTTCTTGGCAGGGTGATGACAGGCCTGAATCCTCAAGTAAAAGGGGAGGAGGATCTGCCAAGACCAAAGGAGGATTCAAGAATTTTGATAAACGCAAGGTGCAGTGTTTCAATTGTGACAAGTTTGGTCACTTTGCAGATGAATGTTGGCATGGCAAAGGCAAATCGAAGAAAGCAACTAATGAGGAAGCTTGTGCTGCTCAAGAAGAGGATTCTGATGTTGATCCAGTTCTACTGATGGTGACCACAAGTGAGGAATCCTTTCAATCTGAGCTTTGGTATCTTGATACGGGTTGCTCAAACCATATGACCAGTCACAAGGAATGGTTGGCTGATCTAGACACAACAAGAAAGAGCAAGGTTCGATTTGCAGATGACAGAACCTTGAATGCTGAAGATATTGGCAACATCGTGATCAAAAGGAAAAATGGGAAATCAGTCTTGATTTCAGATGTTCTGTATGTACCAGGTATGAGAAGCAATCTTTTGAGTATTGGCCAACTGATTGAGAAGGGTTTTACTGTGGTGATGAAGGATGATCAAATGGAGATGTTTGACTCCACTCAACGGTTGATCTTAAAGGCTCCTCTCTCGAAAAATAGGACCTTTCAAATCAATATGCAAGCTGCTGAGATTCAGTGTTTGAAAGCAGCTGCACATGTTGAGGACTGTTGGCTTTGGCACTCAAGGCTTGGACATCTGAATTTTCGAAGTTTAAATGACCTCTCTTCCAAACAAATGGTTGCTGGCCTTCCCATGATTGCTATACCAGAGAAGATATGTGAAGTGTGTATGGCAGGAAAGCAACCCCGAAATTCTTTCAAGTCACATCTGCCAATGAGAGCAACAAGCGTGCTAGCAGTTGTGCATTCTGACATTTGTGGACCAGTTGAGGTACCTTCACTGGGAGGTAATCGGTATTTCATTTCATTTGTTGATGAATTTAGTAGAATGATGTGGTTATACCTGATTAATACAAAGAATGCAGCACTTGAAATCTTTAAAAACTTCAAGAAGCTAGTTGAGAAACAAAGTGAGAAGTCCATCAAGATTTTGAGAACTGATGGAGGAGGGGAGTATACCTCAAGTAATTTTGAGCATTTTTGTGTAAAGAATGGCATTCAACATGAGATTACAGCTCCTTATACCCCTCAACACAATGATTTGGCAGAAAGAAGGAATAGAGCAGTGCTTGATATAGCAAGAAGTATGCTGAAAGAGAAAGCTTTACCACATCCCTTTTGGGGTGAAGTTGTCTCTACAGCAGTGTATATACTGAATAAATGCCCCACAAAGAGATTAAAGGAAGCAGTGCCAGACGAGATATGGACTGGGAGGAAACCGTCTGTGAGCCATTTGAAGACATTTGGAGCACTATGCTTCAAACATGTCCCTGATCAGAAAAGAAGGAAATTGGAGGATAAGAGTGACTCCATGATTTTGGTGGGGTATCATCCGACTGGTGCATACAGGCTATTTGATCCTATTAAAGAGAAAATTGTGATTAGTAGAGATGTGATAGTGGCTGAAACTGAATCTTGGGATTGGAATCAGAAATGCAGTAGCAGTAGCAACAACAGTCTGACACAGGTGTCCTCATCATTGTTAGATGAGGAGCAAGTCCAACAAGAAGGTGAACATGCCATACTGGGAACTCAGACAAGAACTTAGACAGTTCAAGTCAGGCCACACAGGCATAGACAAATGCCACCTAGATTAGTTGATTATGAGCTGTTCTCTGATAGTACAATAGATCATGATGGTGATCTGGTGCATTTTGCTATGTTTGCTGATTCTGAACCACTGAATCTTGAGGAAGCTATGAAGGAGCAGGTCTGGAAAAATGCTATGATTGAAGAATTAAAAGCCATTGAGAGGAATCAGACATGGGAATTGTCCAGTCTACCTAGAAACAAGCACCAAATTGCTGTTAAGTGGGTTTACAAGTTGAAGCTGCATCCTGATGGGTCAATTGCTAAGCACAAAGCAAGGTTGGTTGCAAAGGGTTTTCTGCAAAGGGAGGGAGTAGATTACTCAGAAGTATTTGCACCTGTGACAAGGATAGAGACAATTCGGTTGGTTGTTGCTCTAGCAAGTGCAAGAGGTTGGACTCTATCTCAACTTGATGTCAAATCTGCATTCCTAAATGGACCTCTTGAAGAAGAGGTATATGTTTCTCAACCACTAGGATTGGAGATTAAGGGGAAGGAAGAAATGGTATACAGATTGAAGAAGGCACTTTATGGCCTAAAACAAGCCCCTCGGGCTTGGAACAAAAGAATTGATTCATTCTTACTTCAACTTGGATTCAGCAAGTGCTCAGTTGAACATGGTGTTTATGTACGATTTCAGAAGAACAGGTCAGAACTACTGTTGTTGTGTCTCTATGTTGATGATCTACTAGTAACTGGTAGCAATTCCAGAGACATTGAAGAGTTCAAAGTGGTAATGAAGACTGAGTTTGAGATGACAGATTTAGGAAGGCTGACTTACTTCCTTGGTATGGAGTTTGCTGCAACAACAGCAGGGATAGTGCTGCACCAAAGAAAGTATGTGAGTGAAGTTTTGAAGAGTTTCAACATGAATGGTTGCAATTCTGCAGCAACACCTGTGGAGGTTAATGTGAAGTTAGAAAAGAGCAGTGAAGAAGAGGCAGTAGATGGCACTTTGTTTAAGCAGATAGTTGGTTCTCTGAGGTATATTTGCAACAGTAGACCTAATATATGCTATGGAGTGGGCATGATTAGCAGGTTTATGGATGATCCGAGGAAACCACACTTGATTGCTGCTAAGAGAATTATGAGATACTTGCAAGGTACACTAGAGTTTGGTGTTCTGTTCCCTAACAGAATTCAGCAGCAGGGGAGTGTTCTCATAGGCTTTTCTGACTCTGATTGGTGTGGAGACAGAGTTGATAGAAGGAGTACATCTGGTTACATTTTTCAGTTTTTAAATGCACCAATCTCTTGGTGTTCAAAGAAGCAATCAGTTATTGCTTTGTCATCGTGTGAAGCTGAGTATATTGCAAGCTCTTATGCAGCTTGTCAGGCTCTTTGGCTTGATTCACTGCTGAGTGAGATTTAGGGTGAAGTAGCTAAGCCTATGAAGCTGATGATTGATAATAAATCAGCTATTAATCTAGCCAAGAACCTGGTTTCTCATGGCAGGAGCAAACACATAGAAACCAGGTTTCATTTCCTTAGAGATCATGTAAGCAAAGGAAGACTTGAGCTAGTCTATTGTCCTACAGAGTTACAAGCTGCTGATATACTGACTAAACCACTGAAGTTAGATCGATTTGAAAACCTTAGAAATGACTTAGGTGTTGTATCTTTTGAATATTTGAATTAAGGGGAAGTATTATCTTATAATTCAAATAAGTGGTTAGTTAGTTAGGAAAGTTAGTTAGTTAGTTACAAGTGATTTGTAACTATGAGTGTATAAATAGAGGTGAGTGCAAAGAAATAAAGAAGTGAAGTATTATTCAGTAATCAATTTTCTCTGATACCCGTCTATGCACTGTTCACTCGTCTATACTCAGTAATCGTTACCCGTCCGCATATTGTTCAACCCATCTGTACCCGTCTGTGCACTTATTCACCCGTCTATGCGTTGAGCGTGTGTTCTGTGTACTGTTCACCCGTCTGTGCTGGGTGTGTGTGTGTTCTAACACGGACGAGTTATAACTTTCCAAAGCCAAGATCATGAAACATGCTTTAAGAGTGGAAAATAGCTGCTTTAGATTATAAGTTTCGAAAACTTAGGCAGGATTGTGAAAAGCCAAGAACATTAAACATACTTTGAGAGTACAACATAGTTGCTTCAGATAAAAATCTCGAGCATTGACGTATTCAATGAAAGCTTCACCAGCTACAGCTTCTATACGCCTGATTCCAGATGCAATACCCTGCTCTGAGATTATCTTAAAACCACGAATTTCAGAAGTATTACTAACATGAGTCCCACCACAAAGTTCCATCGATACACCAGGAACCTCTACAACACGTACCTGCAGTATAACAAATTTGAAAACCACAAGAAGCTGCATAAACATCATATCAGCTAGATAAATACTGACATAAAAAGTATTAAATACACTATCAATCTTTTCCCAGATTATTGAAAGGTAGAAATATACATGTCCAAGATCTTGAACATATAACCTTAGCACACCTTACCCTGTGGTAGATGTGCTGGTGGGCCATTAGGATTTAAACTTTATTTATACAGTTTCTTTGTTTTATGCAACAGAAAATGACAATTATAGAGGATCTATTTCAAATTAGCTGATTTTGTTTTGGAAGGATTAGCAATCTAACAATGGTAACAACGGAATTTAGGTCAGATGAAGCTGCAATTCTTAAGCATTAGTTGCTACCACCCCTGAAGGTCTAGAGGTCTTGACATCTTCTGAAATACACACTTCATGATGCATGTAACTTACATGCTCAGAATGATCAAAACAGAAGTAAGCTAATTGAAATTTAAAAGTTCAATGTGAAAAGTGTTAGCAGTAAATTCAACCTGTTCTCCATATTTTTCACCAAACATTGCAATAGCTCCAGCTCTTTTTGCATCATCAAGAGGCATTACTTTGGTTTGAAGAAGCGATGCATCCTCAATCCATCCATTGATTAGCCCTTCAATTTCTGCAAGTTCACTGTCAATAAGTGGTCTGTGGAAGTTGAAATCAAATCTGAGACGATCAAATGCCACCAAAGAACCAGCTTGTGAGGTCTCCTGACCAATAACTTTTTTAAGCGCGGCTTGTAGTAAATGAGTAGCAGTATGATGAACCTGCAAAGCACCAAGTATATTTACTATAATCTAGAAACAACTTGTACACTTGGAATTTGACAATATGCGTGACTAAGGTGACGAAAGTATTTGTCTATCAAATATTATAATGCATAAAGATTCTCCAAACAGGTATGTGAAACGAGAAGCCAACAGTTCTTGTACCTTAGCTTGCTGCCTTAGCTTTACATCCACTGCTGCTTCCACTTCTTTGCCAACCTCTACAACTCCCTTTCGGACAGTACCCTTGTGAACAAATATGTTCCCTAAAGACCTCTGAACATCTATTATCTCCACAACTGCTTTTGGTTGATTCTCACCCTCAGCAATATATAGAAAACCATGATCTCCAATTTGTCCCCCTGATTCAGCATAAAATGGAGTCTTGTTCAGAAAAACTTCCACATTACTCCCTTCATTAGCCTGGACAGCTGGATCACCATTTACCACTAGGCTTTTTACTATTGCTTTAGCATGAAGACTGTCATATCCAATAAATTCAGTGTCAGGTACACTGTCTGCAATATTTGCCCCATTTCCCATGGCAAGTTTGACGGTATTGTGTGCAGCTTGAGATTGGCGCCTTTGCTTCTCCATCTCAATGTCAAAACCATTCAAATCAATACTCACGCCACGTTCTTCAGCCACTTCTTTTGTTATTTCCATAGGGTATCCATAAGTATCATACAAAAGAAACACATCTTCGCCAGCCAAGCAAGGTACAGTTCCACTTTTTTCCGCATTTGATAAAGCATCAGCAAGCTTCTCCTCAAGCAACTTTTCTCCTCTCTCCAGTGTCTGCACAAACCGAAGCTCTTCTCTCTTCAACTCCTCAAGGATACGGGGTGCTCTGTTCTTCACATCGGCATCAATGTGGGTGCTTAATTCCACTACTTTCTCAGCGATAATTGGTAAAAATGCTCCTTCAAGGTCTCCTCTACCATCACCTTTTATACGAAGCAACCTGCCTGTACGAACAACCCTTCTGATAAGTCGCCGAACTACGTAACCTCTCCCAACATTTGATGGGACAACCCCATCAGAGATGAGAAATACAATAGCACGCATGTGGTCTCCTATAATCTAAGATAAGTTGAAAAATTAATAAGAAAAACCAAAAAAGAAATGGCATACATTAAAAGTAACAAGAAAGAGAAGTTTAGGTTAAAATAAGTTTTTAAGATTGGACAGCGGGTTGTTAGAAGATAGTCATACTTTCAGATTCCTCTTTGTCTGATCATCAGCAATGCCATACGAAACATTTGCTAATTTAGAGGCCTTCTCTATGATAGGGAAAATCAAGTCAGTTTCATAGTTGTTTGGAACCTGCATAAAACATTGAAAATGCAGAAAAAGAACTTTAGGAGCGCATGCAATGATAGATCTAATGCTCTAGAAATACTTGTAAGGAAATAAATGGTTAGTAGTGTGTCAATTTTACAACGATGCAAACAAACAAATACCTTTTGAAGGATACGGGCCATACGCTCTAGTCCAAGCCCAGTATCTATGTTCTTCTGCTTTAGAGGTTCAAGAGATCCATCATCCTTTCTGTTGTATTGCATGAATACTAGATTGTAGAACTCTATAAACCTTGTATCGTCGCCAAGATCCTGATTTCACCCCCCAACCCACCCCACAAAATGTGAAAGACAGTAAAATATTGGCATTGAAGTGATTTTGAATCACTCAATTTCAAACTATTTCAGACTTACGGCATCTACATATCCCCTCTCAGGATGAAAATCATAATAAATTTCTGAGCAAGGACCACAGGGACCTGTCACTCCACTGGTCCAGAAGTTGTCCTCTTTACCCAACCTCTTTATACGCTCAACTGGGACACCCACCTGCACATAAAACCACGAAGTTTAGGATATGATTCTGCATAGACTCACCCAATATACTTACTTGGTTAGATGTAAAATGAAAAATCGCAGACAAACAAAACTTAAAAGGCAGGGAGGGAGGGTCATGGATCTAAGTGGATGGCACGATGCTTAAGGAAATGGATTTGTAGCTAACCAACCTCATTAGACCACAGGTAAAAAGCATCATCATCATCTTCATAAACACTAACCCACAATCTGTCAGCTGGCAAACCAAACCTGAAAGGGTAAATTAAAGACATGATGAAATAAAGATATGTGCATAACCGAGAAAAAGGAATATGTGAATGGTTTGGGTTTGGTTACTCGAGGGTAGTAAGCTGCCATGCCCATTGAATTGCTTCTTTTTTGAAGTAATCACCAAAGCTGAAGTTTCCAAGCATCTCAAAGAAGGTATGATGTCGGGCAGTGTGGCCAACATTTTCGACATCATTAGTACGTATGCACCTTTGGGCAGTTGTTGCACAAGCTACTTGTCTTGGAACCTAATTAATTAAGGACAATATGAAATGAGTATATATAGATGATGAGAAACATTGACTGAGAGACAGGCATTGACTGCATACCTTGCCTAGGAATATAGGCTTGAATTGAAGCATTCCTGCGATAGTGAGTAGAACAGTGGGATCATCTGGGACGAGAGAAGCGCTAGGAAGGACCTTGTGACCACGAGACGCATAAAATTCCAGAAATCTGCGCCGTATGGAATCCCCACTCACACAATTAGGATTATCCTCTGAACCTTGTGATGATGCATTCGTAGTCCTTGTGCGAAAGGGTTGTTTCTGTTTCAGTTTCAGTTTGAGATTGAGACTGAGACTGAGAGAGAGAAAGGGTAGAAAGCCTGTTGCTGCTGCATACAACTTATTAGTAGTATTAGATTTGGGGGGAAGTGGGTTTGCGTGAAGCGCCAACAATTGATTCCTATGCGGAACTGCAACCGCCAAACCTTCCATCACTCGATTTAATTAATTTATCTGCTTCTAATTGTCCCTTAAATACGTTATTCCCATTCCACACCAATGGATAGATAGATAGATCGATAGATAAGCAATCCTCTTCTCTTCTATTCACTCTCAGTCTCTCTGCCACATCTTTATCTTCCTCACCCTCTTAACATATTTTAAACTTTTTTTTTTATTTGTTTAAGCGCCATATGTTTTAATAATTTCCTGCTACTTATAAAACGATTTCTTCATTCAAATTATAAAAAAAAAACTATTTCCTTTTTTTTTTCAATTTTTATTTTCTAGGTTTATTTCTTCTAATCATGTTTTTTCAAACAATGTAATAACCGTCCAAGTACATCTTTAAAAAAACAATGTTGTTCAAAAAATAATTGTGCTTGGTAAAAAAAAAAAAGAAGATAAAATAAGTTGATTAGTCCTAAACGTTTTCACAATAGTCCTATAATCGATTAAATTTATCACTATAATCGATTATCTTGCATAACTAAAAAACAAGTTGAGTGGTAGAGACGATTTAATCATTAAGGTAAGCACAATAATCGATTACCAGGCGTCAGATCTTATTTTGTTATATGGTTACAACAGAAGTTAGTTTTGGGGTTACAAAGAGAGTTAAGTTTGAGGCGATCTGAGGCGTGAATCGGCTACAACAATGTTCAACCTATAAGCTCTAAAAACACTTCATCTAGTCTTGTTTCTTTTCTATGAGAATTGAGAGAAAACCGAGAGGAATTAGGATCAAGGATGCGAGAGAAAATAGAGAGTGAAAGGCATGTGGTTTTGCTGGTTGTTCATCTTGGACATTATAAGGGGCAAGAACCAAAGGTTCTCTATCGTAATCTTGAACAAATTCATAGTGAAAGATGTTCTCTCCCGTGGATGTAGGCCACATTGGCTAAACCACATAAACTGTGTATTCCTTCTCTTAATCTTTCTTTGTTATGTTTTCTCTCTCTCTCTCTCTCTCTCTCTCTCTCTCTCTATATATATATATATATATATATACACACATAATCAACAAGTTAAAGAGAAAATACAACTTTTAAGATGCATGATAGTTTGGAACATTGAAGTTAGTATGTTAATTTTATTGAGATAATATGTCCTAATTGCTAAGTTATTTGATCAAAGATGATATTGAATGAATTATGAACAGATGAATTGGGTCTCGACTGGAGCCCCCTAACAAAATGAACCAAAGTCCTTTTTTTTAAAAAAAAGAAATAATTAAAACATGAATTGTCCGGTTTTCGAAAATCAATTTTACGCTGGTTTAGCCGATGTTGGTTGATTTTGCATGGTCAAACCGCTTCTCTGGTTCTTTAGTCCGACCATAATTAGAGAGACCATGGGTCAACCGTCCAACCGGTTGAACCGATCCGGTTGAACCGATGTTTAAAAAACTGCTTATAACCACTCAAGTAAACCAAACCTACAAAGATTTTGGATGATAAAAGAAAATTGATGATGAAAAAGATTTAATTTATATGCATTAGTGTAAATGTTTTTTATACTGTCAACCAATCACATTATTAAAATGTTTATTTCTTATCATAACTATCTTAGAAGTCACATTTAAAATAATTTATTATTAGTTGATAGTGTGAAATTATTTTTTACTGACAATAATATAAAAATTAAATTAAAAAATACTTTATGTGAAACCATTGTACTTGGAGAAATGATTTTTGAACAATAAAGATGGACAACAATACGGTGTCCCCTTGATTTTTTTAACGTATTTTTAAAACAAGTGTATACAAAAAGTTAAAAAGTAAGTGATAAAGTAAGTAATATACGGTATCTAAAATCTGATGTTCAAATAATACAACAATTGTACTTGTAAGATGTCTAGAATTAGATAAAGTAATCGGACGAGTTGACATAAATATAAGATTTTTTTTTGGTTGAGCATTGATTAAGACTGTACACTTTACATAAGCAAGTAAATTTACTGAAAGAATTTAAAACGATTAATTTTATGCATAAAGTACAAAAAAAATAAAATGATCGATCTCTAATTAGTTATATTTTAATTTAATAATATAATTGAAACAAAAGGACAAATAATAAGTCCTATAAAATGAGAAATTCTATCATTCTCGTAGAGTAAGAAAATTCTAAATTCTTACTTCAAGGAAGATATTAACATTCATTCTCGTTCATCATATTTTCTCTCTGATTTTTTCTTCAAAACTAAAGGCTAAGAATCACTTGGTAGTACACAAGATTTTTTTATATAAAACAAAATGTCTAATTTTGATATATTATCAATATAAATATTTTTACACCGTCAACCAATCACACATCACTAATGTGTGACTTTTAAGAATATATTATAAGAAAAAAAAATTAGTATAAATATTAACTAAAATTGTATAAATAAATATATTGATTAATCACACTTTACACCATGATTTTTAAGGTGACTTTTAAGGTTATATTATCTTAATGTCAACCGATCACAGGCCACTTATTTGTGACTTGTTATATTATTATTCTAATTTCAAATCATATTTTCTGATTAATTGACAAGTGTAAAATATTTTTAAACTAATAATTTATAATAATTAAATTTTTATTATATTATTATAATAATTATTTATTGATTATAATAATCATTCAAACGATGATGTGTGAAAATTTTATACATTGTTTAAAATGGTATGCGAATTCCTGATGTGCATATGAGTGTTGTTTTAAATGTATCGAAATATCTCCATATCTAGATCATCAGCTGGTTGTCAATTACAAATCATCATTCAGAAGTAAATATCCGTTTGCTTTGACTGGGCTTTAAGATCCTTCAATTTCTTCAATATGTTAGTGAAGTAGTCCTGCAAATACTTCTCTAATGTAACTATATCTTTTGAATCCACGCCAAGAAGATTATATGTCTCCGCCATCGGAACAGAAAAAACAGTGTCGCTGGAAAGGACCTGCATATTTTCCCATTTAAGCGATTAGCCGATTGTTAGGCTTTTATTACCAGTGAAAGGAAATAGAACATGCTACTGAAAAAGTAAAGCAACATACATACCCGTAATCTTGTAATTTTTATGTGATTATGTTGCAAAACCAAATAAAAAAGGAGCAACTGAAATTATAAAATTATTACTCATATACGATCATCTGAAGTGTTTTTCAAATTCCCATTGGGTTATAATTTTCATATAATGAGGAGGTTTTAAGAAAAGATTGAGGAAGCAAGCAAGAAAATCGAATATATAGATTTGAACGAGATAGAATCCTCCATAAACATGTATCTGTTTGATGGAAGAATTTGTAATCCTAGAGAGATATCTTCCTGCTCGGTTAAACTAACAGTTAACAGTCAAAGGGCGGAAGGAAACCACGAAGGTTGCATAAATTTTAGTCATAAGCTAGATGTCAATAATGTCCTTGAAGAAGAATCAGTTTTTGAAAGCATGGCATGGGAGTCTGCTCCATAAAATAAAACATTAGCTACTGATAGGGAGAAGGAAGGAAACAAATACCTCTGAAAATGCCAATCTGTCAGCAACATCATTTGTCCACTCAAAAAACCGTGTCAACTGACGAGTGAGTCTTAAAATGGAGACCGGAACTGTAGTTACATTAGCATCTTGGCCTGCAAGCCTCTCGCACAATGTTATCACCTAAAATTACAATTGATAACAGATGGGTAAGGTGAAATGAAATGAGCATCTATTGAGGAAGTGATGGAAATAGCAAATGGGGTCCGTTTACCTCTTGGGTTGTCCATGCACGAGGACCAGCAAATGTAAGAAGTTGACCGTTTATTTTTTCATTTCGTAAGGCTATAAATGTCAAGCGAGCTATATCCTAGAAGTAGATATTAGGAAAAGATGATAGGTAGAGCATATATATATATATATATATATATAAAACATGAAATTAAGCAAAAAGGGGAAGCAGGCGGATATGTATTGCATTGTATTGAATTTAACCAGCTGAATAGCTACCTGAGTATCCATGTAAGCAATTCTGGTTGGGGCATCTGTTCCCCAAACAGATTTCTCTTCGAGGATAGGAACCGCATACTGGCCAATAAGACCCTGCATTGCAATATATAGTGTGAATGAGGGGGACCGGAATGGAATGGAATTGTTAGAAAAGAAAAGAGATGGAAGCGGAATTAGAATGAGGTTATTTATGTTATGAGCATATATATATATATATATATATATATATATATATATATATATATATATATATATATATATATATATAAGATAGATATATACTTGCATAAAACCACATAAGCGGATGACGATGTGATTGAGGGCAGAATCTCGGAGGAAGTTCTCAGTGCAATACTTGATCTCCATGAGTGGGACCTCAGGATGTTTGTCACAGTTATGGATGGAATAGAAGACATATTTCTGAATTCCCATTGCTTTAGCACATTGTATAAGAGCAACTTTTCCTTCCCAGTCTACCTGATCATGAATGAAATTATTTATTTATTTATTTATTGACTGAATGAATGAATGAATGAATGTTATAGCCATATAGGAAAGGAAAGGAAAGGAATGAAAGAGTGAATAATAGGTACGGTTTTGATAGGCTCCTCTGGACGGCCGGTGGCACAATCAATGACAGTATGTATGCCGACCAAGGTTGCAGGAATAGTCTCTGGTTTACTGAGGTCAGCCTGAAAATGATGATGATTATGAATGAATGAATGATTCCATGTATCATGACTCATGCATGAGTATGTATAAATGATGATATGAATGAATAAGAGTAGTGAATCACATATACATATACATACATTGACAACAGTTGCTCCCCAGTCGCGAAGGAAGTCAGCAGGAGCAGGCCTGGGCCTTACGAGGCAGCGAACGTCGTAGCCTTCGTCCAGTGCCCGCCTCACAATCTGTCTTCCAAGGGTTCCAGTGGGACCCACTACCAGTATATTGGTTCCCCTAACAGTGCTCCCAGCTCCCACTCCCCCAACCTGCGCTCTGCATGATCTAACCACTCCTGATCCTCCTCTTCCTGATTCATCCTCACAATCACAAACAACAACAAACACACCATTATTATTATTATTATTGTAGTTGATTGATTGATAATTAAACAAGGGAATAATCATCATCAAAATAATATGCAACCCACCCGTAGAAAGGGAAAGGGAAAAGGGGAACGCCGATGGTAATGATAGTTGGCGAGGGTGAGTGGCAGGTGTAGTTGGTAGCCTCAGCAGCCCAACTTTCATTTTTCAGAGATAGAGTGAGTGATGAAGTGAAGAAACAACAACTCAAATCAATTCAATTCAATTCATTCATTGTCTACCTACATCTCTTAATTCATTCCTCTGATCCGTATTCCGCCACGTCGGATCACTACTACTGCTCTTCTTTTCTACCGCCAACTCCTCACCAACACAAACCAAATCTTATCTCTTCATCCACTCATTCTAACGCTCCAACCTTTTCATTTTTCTTTTCTTAATATCCGCCTATGAACATACATGTGTAGTTATTAAGGGATTAAACATAAAATTATTAACTTATAATAACAATAAATATTTTATAATTTCAAAAATAAAAAATATCATAAAATTTAAAATAATTACCCTCGTTAATAAATATATAAATATTTTTTAGGCTAAATTACTCTTTTGATCCCTCGTTTGTTTTAATTTATTCAAGTTGGTCCCTTACTTGCCAAACTTTAAGCAATTTGGTCATTTCCGTTAAGTTTCACCATTAAGTTCTGGCTAAATTACTCTTTTGATCCCTCATTTGTTTTAATTTATTTAACTCGATCCCTATATTTTATTTAACTTGATCCCTCATTTGTTTAAATTTATTCAACTTGGTTCCTTATTTATTTTAATTTATTCAACTTAATCGCGAAACTTAACGGAAAAGATCAAAGTACTTAATATTTGATAAGTAAGGGACCAACTTGAATATTTTTAAGATTGAGGGACCAAATTGAATAAATTAAAACAAATGAGGTCCAAAAGACTAATTTAACCATATTTTTTATTCCTTAACACCTGTATATTCACAAAATTTAAAAGCAAAACTTACAATGTCAAATTCTAAAATTATCATGTCGGAGAGGGTTTTACTTTATCTAACTAGTACCTTAATTCAAAATGACGTAAATAATTATTCAAAAACTAATTTAATTATCAAAATATATACTTAAGGACTAATTTTACTAATTATATATATTAAGGTAAAAAATAATAGAGAATATATTTTTTTCTATAAAAAAATAAAATTTATATAATAAATCATATCAACATGTCAATTTATTTATATCGTCTCATTTTATTTAATAAAAATAATTAAAATAAAAATAAGATTAAAAATTAATATTTTAATTTTTGAGATGATAAATAATTTAAATAAACTAAAGTACTAAAAGATATAATTATTGATCTCTCTCTCTCTCTCTTTCTATATATATATATATATATATTCATTTTTTATTTAGCAACTACTTTAATTGTTAATTTTATCAAATATTTCAAATCTAACCAGCTAGCTTATCCGTTATCAGCTATCAGTTATAAACTCATCCTTTATTAGCTAATTTATCCGCTATCAATTACCTTTTAGTTTCCTCTTCTGCTGCGAGACTTATTTAGTGTGTGTTTGGTTTCATAATTGAGAATACCAGAATTGATTTTGCTCCATGTCAAACGTAATTTTAGTAAAAATAGAGGTGTTTGATTACTATAAGGCAAAATCAAAAATTGATTTTGCCTTCAACCTCGGTTTGACTGGAAGTGACAAAAATAGCTTTTGTGTTGGTTTCAGATTAGGATCCTCTCTTGATCCGATTGAAAAATTTGCACTAAGTTTTACATCAAACTTACTATTGGGAAAAACCCAAGTCCCACATTGACTAGAGATAGAGCCTCATAAGAGCTTATAAAGCTTGAGCAATCCTCACCTTTTGAGCTAGCTTTTAGAGTGGAGTTAGGTCCAATTATTCTAATATGGTATCAAAGCCTATCCTAGATCTATTAAAGGGCTGCCCACCATATTATCCATGCACCAAGCCCAATAATACTGGGCGTGAGGGGATGTATTGAGAAAAACCCAAGTCCCACATTGACTAGAGATAGAGCCTCATAAGAGCTTATAAAGTTTGAGCAATCCTCACCTCTTGAGCTAGCTTTTAGAGTGAAGTTAGGTTCAATTATTCTAATACTTACTTTCAAATTAAAAACATCTAAACAGAAATTACTTCACTTCAAACTCAATTCTAACTGAATCAATTTTACAAAATTAAATTTATTCAAAATCACGTTTAACGAACCTTAATCCAAACACACAGCATGCAAGATGCATCGCGCACTTCTCACTTTTGCATGATGCCGAATCTGGAATAACAAATAAATTTCAAGTGCGTGAGGCACCATAACTTTGCAAGTTACATAGTAAAATCTGCCATCAAATTGACCTCAACAACTTACAGAAAGATAAATTTACTAAAACTGATCCCAAATGCGCAAATGTATCCTTAGGTTACAGAGGCAATTAAAATTGAAGCAAATTATTCTAGCAATGTAGGAAGGACCGAAGGAGAAACAAGGGAAGCCTTCGAACATATCAAAAAGATGTTATAGAGAACGCCATTGATTCCTGGAAACGATGTGACGATATCTATAATTGATATAGAAAATTCTCATAAAAATTCAGCAAGTTTAAGACGGCCAAGAAGAATCAAGGGTAGAAATACAAAAGCCATTGATTATAAAGGGGTTTCTCAAATCTCAATAACAGTCCCAGTTAACAATGACAGTGTCAAAACATCCTCCTGGGTGCTGTCTCCACCCAAGATCTTTTGTCCTGTGCTTGCTCTTTTCGTAAAAGTCACATGCAATACAAAACTAGTAATAATATGTTCCTATCAACTCTTCCTTCCTACATTAGTAATAATATGTGTGTGTAATTATTCCTCGAAAATTGATGAGCACATAAAACTAACATTAACATTAAAAAAAAACTAAACAGCCACAGTACATCATGATATTATTGTCCCCGACAAACACACATGCGGCTCATTCTGGCAACTGTTGGAAATTTCTTGTTTCTTTTGTTGGTATAAAGCAACTGTTAGAAGGCAAGCTGCCAGATGAAACCTCTATACAAATACTGAAGACCTATTATAGTAATGACAAAGGAACATCATGATTTCATCCGACGAGAAATGGTTTACAGTAAAAAATTCAACCAGAACTCCCGTCCGCGCCAAACATGTTATAAAAGCCAGCTTGAGCATGTAACAAATTATTCATCCCACTAAATACATTACAACTCAGCGCTGGGCACATGAACCAGCAACATCTAGCATTTTCGCCATACGGCCATAAGCTGTCCACTAAAATAATCGTTACTCTTTGGTAACCCACCTATGGCCTCTAATTTGGTAGCCCCCATAGCTTTGATCAGTACTGCTTTCTCCTCCACTCTCTGCACTTGTATTTCCAGACTTCCGACGGTGTTTCTTTCCCCTCAATATCCCACTATCGCTAACACTCCCATTCAAGAGGGGATCATCAATTCCCCGAATCACCCTCCTTGCAGGTGATGATGAGACGATGCAACTATCATCCTTTGTTCTTCTTCGATCTTTGTCATGCTTCTTCATGTTTTGGGAGATCCTGTGTAATTTTTCATTGAATCTGGTGATCCCCTTTTCTACGGGCTCCACTGCTTGATGGACTGTGAACTTCACATCTTTCACAATCTGAATGTCAAAACAAGGGTAAAGCGGATAAAATATTAAGACGCACTCGAGATTGATAAGCAATGCATACAAGGCAATATTTATAATAGTAATAAAGAATAAAGACAACTCTACAGTTTTCAATATGTTATTGTCCTAAAGGTTACTAATTAGTCCTTATTTTATTGGCATGTTCAGAAAATAAATTAATAAAAGGTATGGGGGTAAAAAATATAGGTAATTTTTTTTTTAAAAAAAAAATTACTTTAGATAACTGCACCTCACCTTCTCTTTCCATTTTCCTTAACTTTCAGTTCAATAACTGAAAATTGGCAGACACATTAGTAAATGATCCTACATGCAGGTTTAAATAACAATAATGCTACCAGACCAACTTACACCATTTTTTTATTTTCTTTTCCCTCGGCAAAGTATGCACTGTACTGTGACAATTTGTAAACATTAAAAGAATCTTCTATATGATGCAATAACCTCCACAGCTAAGTGGAAAGGTGATAGGAACTAGAAAAATATACTGATAGGAATGGAAAGAAATAGATGTATTAATCTCTCCAGAATAGTGATTCTAGATATTTCTTGGAATACAAATAAGAACGGTTAAGAAAATAAGAAGAAACGAAAATGAATCAAATGAGAGATTGAGCCCCCAGCCATAGGAGAGGCCTACCTCACTAATTTCCCGCCTACTCTCTTCCCTCCTTTCCCATATATCCCATGTTGCCTCCACTCTTTACCCTCTCTCCATCATGAGACCCATGCTACGTAGGATGTTAATTACTCCCCTTGCTAGTCATGCTTACTTGGGGAGCTAATCCCCTGCTGCTTATATAACTTCTTCCTAATGTACACAATCTTAGGTGGTTGGGTATTATAAAGTTTTGACCTAACTCCCTTAAAGGATTTAAGTTTCACAGTATCAGATAATTTCCTAGCAAAGGGAATTTTAACAAAGCCGATTAGCACCGCATGCCCATAAAATAAGTCAGTTGTATTAGCACACGTCAGGAAACTTACATATCCACCACCACCAATAACAACATCACGAACACTCTGTCTAATTGTCATCCCACTCTTGGTATCAACATCAGGTGTAGGAAGACGCAGTTTTGTGGGTCGCTCACTGTCCCTAATCTCATCAGGGTCAAGAGGACAGTCAGCAGAGTAATCTCCAAGAACTGAAACACTTCCAGGATGGCGATCTCCCATTAGCTCATAAGGCTTTGCTGGAAACACATACAGGTGAACTATGGAAGCAATGCCCATCTGTGCTGAATGAATGCAAAGTGCTGTTAAACTTTATTCTTCCCCTTATATGGAGCAGTCATAAAAATTTAATACATGCAGATAAGAGGGGTTGAACATGTACTTATGAGTCCAAAAAGGTTCAGTACAAGTTCAAGAAACAGTGCGCACAAACCTGAGAACTTGAGTGTTGACAAAACATAAATGCAAAATGCAACAGAGAATTAAAAAATTAAAAAATATGAACCACTGGCATTGGATTGCCTGATTATTATTAAAATCAATTAAATGATGTACCAATCAATCACAACATATCAGCATTTGTAAGTTGGGGCTTACAACAGATACCTAGTATCCATGAAAAACAATCATATTATATTAAAACTTGGTGACAGTTTAATAATGTAGTATAAAGATAATTGTGGCATGAACCTATAGTCATTAGTCATTAGATGGATCAATTAGCAATGAATTGACATAAACCGTCTAGAGAAATTCACATGCTCAAATAGCACAATTTACTTCCCACCAAGATGATGATCAAAAGAGAGGATTCATTTTGTAGATCATGTTCAATAACCAAGACCTTGCACCCCGGGCCAGCAAGGATGAGGGCCTTTGAGTCAATCATGGTTGCATAAAAAGTTTCCTTACAACAGTCAGTCAGTTGTAAGATATAATAGACAGGACACTAAATAAAAATGCCATTAAAGTTCCTAAAGTAATTACAATGCAAAGAGGCAAGGTTAACTCCAGTGAAGGACATCTACCTCGATGCAAATGATGAAATCTTGGACACTTGACTTAAATTGCAAGCCTTGTGCTATGGGACTTTTGAACAAACCAAAGGTATATAGTAGAGCAATCGCCACCCCTTGCCACCAAGTGAGGAACACAATTGATTTAAATGTCAAAAATTTGGCCAATGGCTTTATATGCGCCAATTCATCCTTTGTAACAGTATAAAATTGAACAAGGCAGTACAATGCCCATGACTGACTGAAATTCAGAACCACTGCCATATAAGGATACCTACAAATGTAGCAAATAGCTCATGCAGTCAGATATAACTCCAGAATTCCTTTACCTGTCACTAAAAGAGCATAATAACACAAATTTTAATAGGAAGATACCGAACATGGAGTTTTAACTACCAAATCCAGAAAAAATCATATCACCAATTCAATACCACTGCATGCAAGTGATCCACAATGACATCAGTAACAATCATACACATAATCAATAGCATCTATACAAAAGGTTTAGTTTAAAGATTAGACTAATAATCCTCCTAAACATGGTTATCAAATTGCAAATCGAAAAGCCTTTCTTTTTTAATTGTCACTTGAAACGTATCGTGAATAGTAAGATTCATGATCATTTATTAAAAACAATATAAAACATATTTTTCACAAAATAAAACATTATAAACATTTAAATAATAATGCTTTAAAGTCAACTTATTAATCCATTTTAAAGGACTGGTATTAATTCTTTGCATCTAATTAAGTAAGGAACACTAGTGAGTGCCCAAGTATTAGAGAGAATGCAAAGCCGTACGTTTTAATTAGTGGGCAGCAGCTCTTAAATTTTTGCATTTTTTTTTAAACCTCATGTTGTCTTGCATTCTCTATCTGTGTTTTCGGTTTCCTATGAGCCTTTCACTTCTATACGACAATTCATCTACTGGTAGCCATGGCAGTGACGGCTACAGAGCCAAATAGTGGCTAGGAGCAGACAAACGGAAGCAGTGACGGCTGGGTGTCATCGTAAAAACATTGTCAGAGGGCTCTGCACAGGGAACAGTCAGAAAACAGGAGAGATGCCATGCAGAACGGCAAGCGGTGCAAGAATCACACGGTTTGCATCTAAATCGTGATTCCAGTTACTCCTGCACGATTCATCAATTCATCGTGCAATTCTGGCACAAAATCGGAACTCCTTGCGATTTGAACCTTGGGGTTGATGAGCCGCATCGAATCGCATGAATCAAATCGCAATTCATATGATTCTAACTACCATGCTCCTAATTACTTAAGGAGGAAAGAGAAGACAGAAAAGGGATGTGCATTTACTACTTTTGAGAGTTTCAAAACTTCCCTTTTAATCTTTTCTTCCCTCCTCAAATAATTAGGAGGGGTGTCGGGCAAATGTTTTAAGAGGATTTAGCATTTCTCTAGTTTAAATATCCTAGAGTCGAAAGAAAGAAATAACACTTTCGAATGGCTAAGTTACTGACTACTCTTTATGTTGCCATTCTCAGGTACACTAGCACAATTTTAGTGCCTTTGAAGTTTCAAAGGACAAATTTAATATGGCACATCTAAAAGGAAAATAAGCTAATCAGCCATCAAAGACCAATATTAACCCTTCCCAAGTTGGGACACTTCCTTCCCTTTTTTCCCTATCTATTTTCTCTGCCTGATATTCCTTTTTCCCTCCAGGTTTAAAATCTTCATGTTTCTTTCAAGAATTCAATCTTCTCCCTCATTTATCTGTTTACGAAAAATTGAAGTAGTTTAATAACTGCCATAAATAATTCCTTAGAAATTGGAGAGCAGAAAAGTCAAGAAGAGTTCCTAGGATGTTAGTGTAGAAAACGAGAAAACAAAAATAATAAAAATGAACAAAAAGATGAGCATAAAACATAAATTAGATGTTACAGCCATCCATTATGGTAGCCCGATAGGATGGTGAAAGCAAGGCATGTTTCACAAGAATCTACCTTATAAAAATGTATACTTGCATAGATAAAGAAAGAAGTTATATGTTTTACAGAAATAATAAAAAGTCAAAAGTAACTAAGCGATAAGTATAAGGTAAGCAAGTTCCTTGAGACATACATAAAACATAGGAAAGAAGAAAACAACAATGATGAAGAGGCAAGAGAAAATTGAACATGGTTGCATAATTTGATTAACCAAACCAATAATTCTTGAACAGGCATTTGAAAATTTCTTACCCACATCCCAATTTAAATTCTCCTTCACAGTAGACTCCAAAGGCTTCAAGGATGACGGCGGTAATAGCAGTCAAAGACTTAATTATCATCTGTAAGGGATTGGAGAGATTGAATATGAAGAAAACATTTAGGAAGAAAGAATAGATGGATTAAAGTGAGATGGAGAAGCATACATATTGAACAATACCAAATTTGACAATTTGGTAAAAGCCGGGACCAAGTTTCCAGGGTTTAAAGAAGTAGTTCATAGGAAAAGGATGCTTTACTGTTCCCCTGTGAGTGTGAGAAGAATGGTGTAGAAGAAGAGGGGTTTTAAAAGTAGCAGTAGCACTACGGCCTTCTCTTTCCATAAATTCAATGGTCCTTTCCTCCCCGCCGAGACAGGCAACAAGGTATCTTCCAAAGCAATACATGGCAAAGGATTCATAGCAATCCCTTAGAATCTCACAATCAACGCTGATTGATGGATTCACCAATGATACAAACTGGAAGATGGAAATGAAATTGAGTGAGTGAGTGATTGAAGGAGTGATTATTATTGTTATTATTATTAAAAGAAGTAAACATACAGATTCAACTGAATAGCAGGGAACCATTAGGAGAACTCCAATCAAAAACTTTTGCTCCTCGGGGTTCTTGTACGCGGAAAGATGCTCAAACAAGAGATACATAGAGAGAGTAAGAGTGAGGAGAAGAAAGGCAGCACCAATTAAAGTTGCCCATGAAGGAGGCGAGTATGCCGATTGGATGATGGTGTTGATAATGTTGATCTTGTTCATTTCATTCAGCTGCTGCTTTCATACACTTCAAACAAATATACCATCAGCATAATTTGATTACATTACAAGTTTCATATCATCCTCCTCACAAGCACCACTGCACCTGTTCAATGAATGTTGATCATCAATACAAACAGTCACACCATACCATAACATAAATAGATTGGATAATAATAATAATTAAATTGTTGATCCACAACAACAACAACAACAACAACAACAACAACAACCAGAAGGGGAATGATTGATTGGTTGAATGAATGAATGAAAATTGGGTAAAACCTTGTCTGAGAGGAAACCCTCCTTTTCCTTTTCGCAATCCTCCCTCCTCCTCTTTTCTTTCTCCTGCCCCCCTTTTTCTTGGTACATTACTACATATTAATTAATAATAATAATAATATTTCAATTTAATATATGTCTGGACTCTGGCCTTTGGGATACGATTGATTCCCACCCAAAAAGGATATTCTTATTTTTATTTTTATTTTTATAATAAAATATTAAACACTTTTTTTTCCCTTCCATTTTATTAATTAATTAATTAATGACAAAGTTAGTCTTTTTTAATTCTTTCTTAATTATATAATACAAACGACGCCGTTATGAGCTATTGCTTTTCTTTTCAAGTATTGTTTAGATCTGAGGAGATGCATAGAGAGGAGAGAATGAATGAAATGGAGGAGAACAAGAGGGCAACGCTTCGAGAATGGTTCGAGCGAGTTGACTCGGAGAAAAGTGGAAGCATAACAGCGCTCCAACTCAAGGTGAATTGAATTTGAATTTGAGCTGTGATTCAATTAAATTATAATTTAAAAATAATAAAATTAGATTGTTTTTGTGTAATAATCAAATCAGACAGCTCTAGCTGTGGGCAACCTCGAATTTCCCCTCTCAGTTGTTCAGCAGATGATCAGGTCCATTATTTTATTTTCCATTTATATTTATATTTCATTTATGTTTTTGTTTCTGGACTGGATTCATGATTCATTCTTCTTTTTTCTTTTTTGTTGGAATTTCCCTTCCCCTATATTATACTATACTATACTATAGGATGTACGATTTTGACAGGAATGGTACTATGAGCTTTGAAGGTATGCCGATTACTCAGGTCATGTTACCCTTCCGTTCCTCACTCGCTATGCTACCGCCCAGTGGGTTCCATACAATATATAAGGAACAAGAACAACTCTCTCTACACTATCACTATCTTCCTTCTTCATTCTTCAAACCGCTATCTTATTGTAAAGTGTATACTTGACAATAGCATTTATTTTTATAAACCACACCAAGTTTGAAATTTGTCATTGATTCAAACATTTTATCACTCTCTCTAACCTTCACGTAATTTGTTTGTCCCAGAATTTGTTGCGCTCAATAAGTTCCTTCTCAAGGTTAGCACTTAGTAGTTTCACTTGTATTTGCTTCTCGTTACAATCAAGAATGTCAATTACCAATTTGATATTTACCACTCGTATTCTTATACTACTTCAAATGGCTTTGCAGGTTCAACATGCATTTTCTGATTTAGAGAGGTAATCTTTTTCTTTTTCTTTTTTAATTTTTTGGCTCCATTAACCTTGTGCAGTTTAATTATTCTAAACAATTTCCTTTTGCATGTAGCTCTAGTGAGATTGACTACATGGTCAATGACCTTTCGGGATAGAAACTAATAACATGATAGGTTTATAAACCGTGGGGGCTGTTAGAATAACCACATGCAATTCATGATGCATCTCATGTATCGCATGTTAAATGTATCTAGCCTCATAGGAATTAGTGCCTAGAAAATAGATCCCACTTCCTTAGCCTTGTAAATTGTATCATGATATATATATGAAGCTATTCCATCATATCTCTATCGTGTCCTCAGCAGTTGCAACCTCCTGCTGCCACCGCCGCCAATCTTTTCCGGCGAACTTTCCAATGACCTTTTTCCGGCAAACTCTTCGATGAACTTTTATGGCAACTTTTCTAACGATCTTTTTTGACCTCCCACTCTTTGTTTTCGTTACTGCAGACTAGCCAGCCACCCCCTTGGCCGCACAACCCTTGTCCAGACCTCCTCTCACTAACCCACTATGTCTTCCTCCAGCACCACCTCTGATGCCCCTACCCCAGTCAACTACACCACGGTCCTGATTCCATGTGACAAATTGGTAGGCGCTGCCATTTATACCTCTACATTCTTACCGTCGTGGTTCCATCCCCAACACCAGTTGACTCCTCCGCTTTGGTCTCCCAATCTAACAATCAGGGTGGACAGGGCGGCGGCCATAGTGGTAATTGTTCTTGTCCTCGTTGCACCTTTTGGAAGAAATTTGGTCACCTTGAGGAACAATGCAAAACTAAGGCCAACCAACAATCTAAAACTGTGAATGTTGCACAGGTTGCCTCATCTGACGCATTTGACATAGTTTCCCTCTCTGCCATTGAGTACAATAAGTATCTCCAACTCAAGGCAGCCATGCAGCTAGCCATGCCAGTGTCCCCATATGGTAATCTTGCTGCCTTCCCTTCAGAGTCTTCCTCCCTTGGTCCTTGGATTCTTGATTAAGATACTTCCAATAATATGTCTAGTAACAAATCTCTTTTTTCACACCTCACCTATGATGATACACTACCTAGTGTCACTTTAGCTAATTGGTGGGGATCATGACAAGTGTATCAGATCGATGCAAGTAATAATAAAACGGTGAGAAACCGAGTATTGTTCTCAGGGATTAGGTGACCAATTACCACTTTGCAAAGTTAATAACTATTTAGATGTGTGTTTGTGAAGAAGGAACTCAATAAAATAAAAGAAGTGATTAAAGAAATAAAATCTTTTTGAGTTTTTCTTTTACACAATTAAACAAACACTTAGAAGGCAAAATACAGATAAAAGCGTTGGGAGTCCAATTTCATTTAATTATGAATCCGCATACTTCATAGACAAAGCACCTGTTGAGTTACCCTTTAATTTTGTTATTCTAATCACAATTCCAATGTTGAAGGCGGTGTTGTTAAAAAACGGTTATGGCAGCGCCATGGCGGAAATTGGACAAACCGCCACAGGGAGGGCATGGCATGGCGGTTTTCGCATGGCGGGGTATGGCGGCCGAATAGCTATGGCGCTCCATGGCAGAAAAGCGTTCATGGTGGAAAGGCGAGCAAGACCGAAATCTTTTTGGGTTTTCGCGGGTCTGGGTCGCGCGACCCAACCCGATTCACGGCCCATTTGGGGTTAGAAACCCTAAATGTTATGGGTCTCATCCCTCGGTCCCTTTCTTCTTTTCTTATCCCTCGATCCCTTTCTTCTCTCATCTCTCAAACCTTCTCTATCCATAAACCTGTCCGACGACCATCTCTGTCCGGCGACCATCACTGTCCGACCAGAAACTCTGTCTGGCGACCATCTCTGTCTGACCAGCATCTCTTTGTTGTTTTTATCATTTTATTGTTATTTGCATTTTAAGATCTTGAACTTGATGGTAATTAGCCTTGTTAGTAGCCTATGATAGGTGAATATGAGACTTATATGATATTTTCTATCAAATTAGTTATGGTTCTTGACATATGTTGTGGCTTGTTTTGGATTTATATTTTTTCTGCATTTTTTTGTTATGTATATATATTTATAATATTTTTATGTTGGCCGTCATGCCATCCGCCATATGGCCGCATCGCTATTCGCCATTTGTATGGCGGATTTTTGGCTTTCCGCCATGGACCACCATCCGCTATCGATAACACTGGTTGAAGGTCAAATTCCCTAAATTGGTTATAACCCAAATCTCTTTGGTAAAACAACCTTACTTAAACCCTATTAGCAAGCCTAATCTCTTAGGTCAAATTAAAAAAGCAAGATCATGAAGATTTATGGAATTTAAACAAAGATCACATAAACTATGCTATCTATAGATTAACTTCAATTATGGCATCAAGTGCAAGAAGCAGAACTCATCTCCATATCTCTGGCAAAAACATGAGTCAATGAATCAATTGAATGGTGATCCGGCATCCAAAAGCATTAAGCATAGCAATTGATACTCAACAAAGGAAAAAGGTCATAACATAACTCAAGCAAGATTAAGAGCCTATTTGTTTTAGATTCTGAAAAGGAAAATCACGTTTGAAAATCACGTTGGGAGAAAGCTCCTCTCACATAACTTCCAAAATAATTACCTCGGGAAGTATTATTTTCACGTTTGCGTTGAAAATAATCTAAACTAAACAGGTACTAAAACTTTATCAATAATTAAATTACATAATTCCCCTAACAAAGAAGGTTTAACTAAACATAATAAAACCTAAGAAAAACAAAGAAAAGAGAAAGGGTAAAAGAAACTGCATGAAGATGCAAACTAGGGCTCTAGAAACGCAACCAATGGAGCAGCCCAAAGGGACAGCCAAGAGATTCCTCCCAAAATTTCGCATGGAAAAGAATAATTTATAGAATTTTGATAACCCGTTATGCTGGGTGTAACAAGCTACGCCGGGCGGAACTAACATAAAGGCCAGCCCAAATAAAACTCTGATCCGTTGGGAGTATGTACATCTGTTAGACAGATGGCTTCTAGAATCCAGTTTTCCATATTTTTCTTTTCTTTTTTCAATTCTTCCTAGGCTTCACTTTTCGAAGAGTCCATACCAAATCCTAATAATCCCACAAATGCAAAACATTAGACAATTAATTAAAACCCTAATTAAATGGACAAAACAGCAAATTTACTCAAAATACCACATTTAGGCAAATTTAAAGTTAAATTCAGGTCAAACCAAGTATTAAACTCAATTTAATTAATGAAATCCACATCAAAACCATATAGAAAACTAGATAAGCCAGCGAATTATCACTGATGGCTCCCACACTAAAGTTCATGGGATTGACCGAGCATAACCGCTTTCCACTCTTTCTTTAAATTTTGTTCTTTTTGTGCTCGGATGTCCGTTCAATTTCATGTCGATTAGTAAACTTGCTTGTACCCTACCTTGTTCAGTTATCTTTGCTATGATTTTGTTGTTGTGTAGGATCGGGATACCAGATAGACGATTGGAGTAGAGCGTGAGTCTCGGGGCTTGTATCATCTCAACTTACCCCCTTCTCCTATTGCTTGCTCCGTAGTTCAGTCACCAGAATTCATCCATGAATGTTTGGTCATCCTAGCTTGCAAATGATAAAGCTCGTGGTTCCTAGCCTTGCTAAAGTGTCCAAACTAGAATGTGAGTCTTGTCCATTAGGAAAACATATGCGTAGTGTTTTTCCCAATAGAGTCAACAAACCAGTTGTGTCTCCATATGATTTAGTCCATTCTGATATTTAGGGTCCTAGCCACACCACATCCTCAATGGATTATTATCGCTTTCTTATTTATTAATGATTTTTCTTGTTGTACTTGGCTTTTTCTTATGAAAACTCGCTTTGAACTTTTCTCTATATTTAAAGGTTTTTCTTCCGAAATTCATATATGCGCCATATGATATGTATGCTCCAGCTTTAGGGGAAGTGTTAGAATAATCACATGCAATTCATGTATTTCATGTGTGTGTGTGTGTGTGTATGTATGTATGTATGAAGCTATTCCATCATATCTCTATCTTTTCTATAGAGACCTGAGTGGTTTGTATTTCTCAAGTCTAAATACTTTGCAGTGTAATTGAACATTTCTATACAATCATGCCTTTAGTGGTAGTATAATTCTGTTGTGATATCAGAACATGCTTTGTTGAAATGTTTCACTCCCTTCTAGTCTAAGCTATACTTGAACCTTTATTTGGATATCAAGCAACATCTTCTTTGTTGGTTTCTCCATTAGGAATGGGTGAGTTGTAACACTTGTTGTTGGGTTCATTGATGCAGGGGTCGTGGTTTTCTTGTACCTGATGATGTATATGAGGTATATTTTAAGAAATATTCCTGCAATGTTCTGGATGATACTGTGTACTAACTCTACTAGTTTAGTCCACCCAGTAGAGCTTATAGTTCTTAAAACTACTCCTTTTGTTGCACGAACTAATCGTTAAGTTCCTTTGTTGTTGTATGATGCTGGATGTTCTCTTCTTACAGTGGCGTCTTTGCTTTATCTGTCTTTTCCGTGATATAAGAATGATATTGATGAGAGTCTATGTAACTCTGCTTATACTGCATAAGATTCTCTCTTGTAATTAATCTTGATGAATCCTTAAATATGTTTTCAGGTGCTGGTAAAAATTGGTTTCATGCTGGATTCTCCTGCTTTTTACTCTGTCTGCGAGGTAAAATGTTTCCATAGTTTAGATTTGAACTAAATTTATGCTGGAGAAGTTGCGCATTACAAATTGCAATAAATGGTTGTAGTAAAAAATATGGCAAGTTTCTTGTTTACACTAGCTTCGATGTCCTAACTTCTATTTGTTCCTTTCTTAGGATGATAACTTGAAGATATTTTAGTGGTGAGATGGAGAAACTGATAATGCCATGTGTTTGATAATTAAATTTATTTTTCATCTTTTCATCGTTTTGCCACCTAGAGTTAAACTTTTATTGGCCATACATCCATGCAAAATTGTAATTCAGAAGACCATGCCAAGATATTTCTCTTTGATTCTTCTCAGAGCTTTGATCAAAGTAAAAATGGAAGGTTTAGGCTGGATGACATCATATCACTCTGTATATTCTTACAATCAGCTAGGTATGTTCACACTTGACACAAAATCCTGGAAAGCCACATGTTTCTTACAGGCCCCCATTTTTTTCTGACCTAGTATCTAGCTTTCATTTTACTATTCATTATAATATTATAATAAAGATCTTTTATTATTTCTTGCAGGAATCTGTTTAATTCATTTGATACAGCGAAACAAGGCAGAGTTACTCTTGATCTGAACCAGTTTGTCTATTGTAGTGAGTACATACCGAACAACCTTATATAATTATCCACTGGTAAATGATCCACTGGGGCTAACTACCAAACTTACTACCAGCTTGGTGTTAGTTTGCAAGTATTTACCCCGATGGGATTATGTTAGACCTCCAATCCGATCTAAATACTTTAGGAAAAGGTTTAAGGCCAATAAGAATGGGCCTGGGCAGAGTTTAGATCAGCCAACAGCCCATGAGGGAGTTAGCTGTTAGGAATTGGTAAAAATAACTGAAAGGGAGGGAAAGTTAGTTAGTTTTTGGGAATTTGGGATTACTTGGGAGAGGACCAGACTCTCTAAGATCTGGTAGGGCAGTTACTTGTTTTCCTAGGCTTTCTCTCTCTTTCTTATATCTTTTCACTCAGGATTGGGGCCATTTCCCACTGAGAGTTATCAATAAAACGAGAGATTTCTACCAGTTCTATCAACTGGTATCAAAGCTCGAAGTTCTTGGGCGTGATTTCATGGTTTCCACGTGAGGAATGGATGCACGACTCAAGTTTCTGGAGCGCGGTTTTGAAAGCTTCATCACCACGCGCGATGCAATGCAAGAACTCAGAACAATTGCGGATGAGGAAAAACTCGAGAGAATCGAGAGCCGGAGGATGTTGAATGAGTTGGTCGAAATGGTTAGGGGCTTGACTAACCGAAACGAAAACGGGGAGCATGAACATGGAAGCAACAACGCCGGTAATGGAGGTGGTTCAGGACACCAGTGCGATTCCCAAAACCGCGATGAGCGGTGGAGGAAATTGGAGATTCCAGTCTTTGGAGGTGAGGATGCATATGGTTGGGCTAATCGAGTAGAAAGGTATTTTGAATTGAAGGAGTTGAATGGAGGAAAAATTACAAGCAGTAATGGTGGCTATGGAAGGGAAGGCGTTGACAAAGTATCAATGGTGGGAGTGTTGCACGCAAAATCCTACGTGGAGAGAATTCAGGGAGGTCGTGATTCGGCGGTTCCAACCCTCGATGATACAGACTCCGTTTGAGTTGTTATTGAGTCTTAAACAAACAGGATCAGTGGAGGAATATAGAGAGCAGTTTGAGCTCTATGCAAGTCCCTTGAGAAGTGTTGCGCCGGAGTATCTCAAAGTAATCTTCCTTAATGGCCTCAAGGAAGTGATCAGAGCTGAGTTGAAGTTGCATTCGGTTGACAACCTGCCAGAACTGATGGATTTGGCACAGAGGATAGATGAGAAGAATACCATTGTTAGTAAGGGGAATGCATGGATGGGAAGAGATTTAGGAGGCAACAAGAGTTATAGCAACTCTAAGACAGTTACTTGGGAATCAAGCAACAAGAGCCTCACTCCAGCAGTATCAGTTGCAAGTGGCTCAGCAGGGGACTCCAATGCCAATAAATCCACAGGGACCTCTAGGGGCAGAGCATTCAGAAAGCTCATTGATGCTGAAATTCAAGAGAGGTCTAGGAAGGGTCTATGCTTTAGATGTGATGAGAAATTTGGACCCGAGCATGTGTGTGCTAATAAGCAACTGCAAGTGTTGATTTTGGCTGAAAATGAACAAGAAGAAGAAGAAGAAGTAGGAGGGGTATCGGAAGAGGACTTAGAGCTCAAGACCTTGCAGCTATCGATGTATAGTATCATAGGGTTAACCTCTAAGAAATCAATCAAATTGTGGGGAAATCTAGCTGGAAGGGAGGTGGTGGTATTGGTGGATTGTGGAGCTTCCCACAACTTTATTTCCTCAGTAGTGGTGAAGAACAGTGCCTTAATGGTGACCAGAACTCCCTCTTATACGGTGGAAGTTGGAGATGGCAGAAAGATCACATGTGAAGGAGTGTGTAAGGGCCTGGTTCTACAAGTTCAAGGGTTGGAAATCCAACAAGACTTCTTTATCTTTGAATTAGCAGGAGTGGACATTGTGTTGGGCATGGAATGGCTGGCCAGTTTGGGAGAAATACAAGCTAATTTCAGGGAATTGACCTTGAAGATCCCTACTAGTGCAGGAACTAGAACACTGAGGGGAGAGCCTGCCCTAGCAAGAGTTGCAGCCTCTATTCGATCCATTATGAAAGCCATCCAAGATAAAGGGGAGGGGTACCTGATTGATTTCCAAGAATTGATGGCCCAACCAGAATCGGTGATGGAACATGTACCCCCATGGATAGCTGGAATTCTAGAAGATTATGATGAAGTATTTCAGGAACCTCAAGGCCTGCCACCTACAAGGAGGCAAGACCATGCCATTGTGCTTCAGGAGGGTGCTGCCATACCTAATATTAGGCCTTACAGGTACCCTCATTATCAGAAAACTGAAATAGAAAGGTTGGTGAATGATATGCTGAGTTCCGGGGTCATTAGACCGAGTGTCAGTCCTTATTCTAGCCCTATAATACTAGTCAAGAAGAAGGATGGGGGATGGAGATTCTGTGTAGACTGTAGGGCCTTGAACAAAATAACAATTCCCGATAAATTCCCTATACCAATAATTGATGAGCTTTTAGATGAATTGGGGGGTGCTGTGATATTTACAAAGCTGGATCTCAAATCTGGCTACCACCAAATTCGTATGAAAGAAGGGGACATCCCTAAAACTGCCTTTAGAACACATGAGGGCCACTATGAGTTTGTGGTCATACCTTTTGGCCTCACGAATGCCCCCTCTACCTTCCAATCTCTCATGAATGAAATGTTGAGACCATATTTGAGGAAATTCACATTAGTATTCTTTGATGATATTCTCATTTATAGCAAAAGTAAAGAGGACCATAAAAAGCATCTACAAACAGTTTTAAACCTCCTCAAGGAACATCAATTGTTTGCTAATAAGAAGAAATGTAACTTTGGGCAAGAGCAGCTTGAGTACTTAGGCCAGATTATTTCAGCCAGTGGAGTTGCAGCTGACCCGAAAAAGTTGGAAGTAATGATGACTTGGCCAATTCCTAAGGACCTCAAGGCACTTAGAGGCTTCCTTGGGCTCACCGGGTATTATAGAAGATTTGTCAAGAATTATGGCAAGCTAGCTCGACCATTAACCCTGCTACTCAGAAAGGATAGTTTTATATGGAACCCAGAAGCACAAGAGGCATTTGAGACACTAAAGAAAACTATGGCAGATCTCCCCATTCTTACAGTGCCTGATTTCAGCAAGGAATTTGTGATAGAAACAGATGCTTCTAGCAAGGGGCGAGGAGCAGTTTTGCTCCAGGAAGGCAGACCTGTGGCTTTCCTTAGCCAAACGTTGTCTGACAGAGGCCAGAAAAAGTCAGTCTATGAAAAGGAGCTGATGGCTATTGTCATGGCAGTGCAGAAATAGAGGCACTACTTGATGGGAAGGCATTTTGTCATACACACTGACCAGAAGAGTCCAAAGTTTCTTACTGATCAGAGGGTCCTTGGTGAGGAACAATTCAAGTGGACCTCCAAATTAATGGGGTTTGATTTTGAGATTAGATACAAACCAGGTGGCGACAATAGAGTAGCAGATGCCCTGTCCAAAAAAATGATATATGCTGCCCTCTCCATGGTTCATTTTGATGATTTAGAGGACTGGGAAGCAGAAATACACACTGATAAGAAGTTGCAAGGACTGATACAAGACTTAATAAAGGATCCCAAATCTCATCCGGGCTATATCTTTCAAGAGAGGAAACTTCTCTACAAGGGAAAACTGGTTCTGCCCAAGAATTCCCAGAAAATTCCTATTTTGCTCAAGGAATTTCACAGCTCTCCCATTGGTGGCCACTCAGGTTTTTTCAGATCCTAATTGGGAAGGCATGAGGAAGGATATTCATCAATTTGTGGCCACTTGTGACATATGCCAGCAAAATAAATACCAAACCTTGTCCCCCGCAGGTTTATTACAACCCTTACCTGTCCCAAATCAGGTTTGGTCAGACATCTCCATGGATTTTATTGAGGGTCTACCCAAGGTGCAAGGGAAGGATGCTATCCTCGTAGTTGTTGACAGATTCAGCAAATATGCACATTTTGTGGCCCTAAGTCACCCGTTTACAGCCAAGGAAGTAGCTGAAACCTTCATTAGTGAGATTGTGAAGCTTCATGGGTTTCCAGCCACCATCATTTCTGACAGGGATAAGGTGTTCTCAGTCATTTCTAGACTGAACTCTTTAGATTGGCTGGCACAAAGCTAAAATTCAGCTCAGCATACCATCCTCAAACCGATGGGCAGACTGAGGTGGTCAATAGGTGCTTAGAGACCTATCTGCGGTGCCACACTGGCTCTAAACCGAAGCACTGGCCTAAATGGCTGAGTTGGGATGAGTTTTGGTTCAAAACCAACTATAACAGCTCTACAAAACTCACCCCATTCAAAGCCCTCTATGGAAGGGACCCTCCTCAGTGGCTTCAAGGCACCACAGTCCCTTCTGCCGTGGCTGAGGTCGCTGCCATGACCCAGGATAGGGACCTTTTATTGCATGATCTCAAGACCAATCTCCTCAAAGCCCAAAGTTAGATGAAAGCATATGTCGATAAGTCTAGGAGAGCAATCACCTTCGCCGTTGGTGATTGGGTCTACCTTAAACTACAGCCTTACAGGCTTCGCTCCCTAGCCAAGAAGAGAAATGAGAAGCTCAATCCTCGCTTCTATGGGCCCTACCAAGTTTCTAAGGTCATTGGACCCGTGGCTTATTGTTAGGCCTAGCTCAATTAGGAAATTAAAGTTAATTGTAAAGTTAGTGGGTTAGTTAATGAGAAGGTTCAACTATATAAATAGGGGAAGAGAGAAGTAAAAGAGGATTGAGAATTATACTCGGTGAGAATTGAGTATAGGCTTGATTGTGAAAGGGGAAACCCTTTGTGAAGGGGAAACCCTTGGAGGAGAATTACTCTCCTATTGTTCATTTTCAGTTCATTCATTCAATAAAGATTCATCCTTTTCTTTTACTTTTTCCATTTCTGATTTTGGGTTCCTAACAACTTGGTCCGACCTGCCGGATCGAGGTTGAGGAGTCTTCAATTCAGTTCTTGACGATGATGGCCAGCAGTCACGGATTACAGCCTCGTTCATGCATTTCTGAGCTTAAGAAGATGCTGCTTCGGTTACTGGAGATGCATGGAGTCGATGGTGAGGAGAAAGGGGTGGCTGACCCCGTGGTAGAAGGGCTTGGGGCCGACAAGAGGGTAGATGAGATGGAGGTGGAAGAACCCAATTTTTGCAACAAGAAAGCATTCGGTTCTTGTAGCAAGGAAGAACCCAGTTCTTGGGAAACGAAGGTTGCATTGCCCGATTTGCCGTCGGAGAAGATCGAGGAAGAACAAGAGACTCAAAAAGTATCAAATTGGCCACCAGAAAAAGTGCAAAAAGAGCAAGGAACACCTGCTGAAACCCATAGAAAACCCGAAATCAATGATGACCGGGTGGAAGAGTTGCTTGGTGTCGAGAATATTCGGGAGAATATTCATGAGGCGATGGTAAATGAAAGTGCGATGGCAGCAGTGGGTCATTTCCATAAACCACAAGACTTTTGGCTTGGTATTGGAGATGATGTAAGGATAGAGGTCAAGAACGCTTGGGGTACGACAGTTGAACAAGGGCAGCAGTACCGCTCGGGGGGAAGAAAGATTCGGGCTTGGAGGAGACCGGCCAAACCGCCGCCGCCGTGGCCGGAACTGTCGGATCAGAAGCTTCATATGACAACCGGCATGTACATGGTGGCTGAACAAGGGCAAAAGTACCCCTCGATGGTCAGAAAACGTTGGGGTTTGGGAAGTCCGGTTAAGACGCCGCTGCCACCGCCACCACCAGAGCCGCCTGATACGCCACCACTAGAACTGCCGGCCTTGCTAACGCCGGAACCGCCAGTTCTGGAACCACCTGATGTGCCGCCGTCAGAACCGCCAGACCTGCCGCCAACCTTGCTATCGCCGGAACCACCAGTTGAGCCACTATCGGTGAGGAACAAATGCTGGTGTATGAAGAAGGAGAGAGTAGCATGGTTGTGGAAGGGAGAGCTGCGTAAGGAGAAAGCAAGGAGGGAAGAATTAGACCTAATGGGCCAGGCCCAAATTGGTCTCAGTCATGGGTCTCATGAAGAAGTAGTGAATCTGAAATTTTGTCAAATGAGCTCATTTGAGGAACAAAAGGGCCCATCCCAATGCTATAAGCAGAACAGCTGCAAAATAGAATTTTGCTATTTGATCCTCAAGCAAACTCACATCATTCCTAGTGGAAGAAGCGCAGCGGAAAGAGCTTCCAACCTTGAGGACAAGGTTGTTTCATGAGAGAGCAGTATTGTTAGGCCTAGCCCAATTAGGAAATTAAAGTTAATTGTAAAGTTAGTGGGTTAGTTAATGAGAAGGTTCAACTATATAAATAGGGGAAGAGAGAAGTAAAAGAGGATTGAGAATTATACTCGGTGAGAATTGAGTATAGGCTTGATTGTGAAAGGGGAAACCCTTTGTGAAGGGGAAACCCTTGGAGGAGAATTACTCTCCTATTGTTCATTTTCAGTTCATTCATTCAATAAAGATTCATCCTTTTCTTTTACTTTTTCCATTTCTGATTTTGGGTTCCTAACACTTATCAGTTGGAGCTGCCACCTGAGAGTAGAATCCATCCTGTTTTTCACGTCTCTCTCTTGAAGCAGGCTTTGTCCCCAGCTGCTACTCCACAATCTTTGCCCATAATCCTGTCCGAAGAATTGGAATTGCAGGTTGAACCGGCTGCAATGTTGGAAGTCAGGAATGGTACCGCAGGTCAGGTTGAAGTGCTGATGCAGTGGCACGATTTGCCAGACTTTGAAGCCACGTGGGAGTAGTATGACACTATCCTCGGCCAATTTCCTTCTTTTCATCTTGAGGACAAGGTGAAACTTTTGGGGAGAATATTGTTAGACCTCCAATCCGATCTAAATATTTTAGGAAAAGGTTTAAGGCCAATAAGAATGGGCCTGGGCCGAGTTTAGATCAGCCAACAGCCCATGAGGGAGTTAGCTGTTAGGAATTAGTATAAATAACTGAAAGGGAGGGAAAGTTAGTTAGTTTTTGGGAATTTGGGATTACTTGGGAGAGGACCAGACTCTCTAAGATTTGGTAGGGCAGTTACTTGTTTTCCTAGGCTTTCTCTCTCTTTCTTGTATCTTTTCACTCAGGTTTGGGGCCATTTCCCACTGAGAGTTATCAGTAAAACGAGAGATTTCTACCAGTTCTATCAGATTATTTTTGCGGCGTGGCAAAAACAAACATTTTTCCTTTTTTTCATCCACTTGTGGCTAGCACAATTCATAAGAATCTGCCATGTGGCAATAAGGTAGGAATTGCAACAGCCCAAAATATTTAATTAATTAATTACTCTGTTGTTGAGAATGTTGCACCTATTGTAAAAAAGATGGTAAAAACTCGCCTTATGTGTGAAAAAGACCTATAGAATCCCAAGTAAGGAGAGTAGATCAAATGGAGGGCAGCCCAATCGATAGAGGGAGAGGAAGGCCGAGAAAAACTATAGGCGAAACTATTAAGAAAGATTTAGAGATTAATGATCTGTCTATAGGCGTGATTTATGATAGAGCATTATGACGTCGTTTGATCTATGTAACCGACGCCACCTACTGGGAAAAAGGCTTGGTTGTTGTTGTTGAATTAATCACTCTGTTGTATATAATTCAACTGGACTTGGTGATTTAGTGGTCCAGCCCCTCACACTTAGTTTCGACTTGGAGGAGCTGGGTTCAAATCCTAACAGATGCATTTTGTGGACTAAAAAAGGGAACATCATGCAGGCTGGTTTAGGTTTTTGTGGGACAGAAGTAGAAAGTATCGCATTAATCCTGGCTCTAGTGACCTAGTCCATCTGTCCATGCTATTAAGCTTCTCCTGCAGTATTTCCTCAACCGTTTTTTTGTCTCTGCAGCCATTATTCCTAGAGATATAATCCATTTGGAATTTTTTATTTTCATTGTGTGGTAGATTGCTAATATAGTAACTCAACATGTTAATTTCTATTTTGTCTCTCTTACTTCTCTTTACTTCCTGTCCAGCTGCCAATTGTAGAATATGATTCACCATATGACGGCTTGTGAAGACGACTCATAAATGCTGCACTTTGTAAAATACGCCAAATACATTCATATAGCCAGTTAAGTTGTGAATTTATGACGTTATAAGTTGAAAACAACATTGAGGTTTGATACTGATTGCCTTTTGTCTGTAAAATACTGTAGATTTTTCTTTTTGATATAGTAGTCTTGTTAATTTGTTATAAATTCAATCATATATGATGGCTTGTGAAAATGATTTATAGATACTGATTTTGTTTATAGAACTTAATTTGTTATAAGCCGGAGACAAATTTGATGTAGATTGCGATTTCTCTGCAAATGCAACTAGTTTTTTGGATAATCCTCAAGCTTGACGGACCATTTAAAAAAAAAAAAAGAAAAAGGAATTACACTGGGACTTTGAGAGTAAGAAAAACTCACTTACGGCCAAATACAGCAGAGTTAGAAAAGAAAAGAAAATGGGACCCTGGGAGGCTGCGACTAGAACAAATGTTAGTTCACTTAGGGTGTGTTTGGTTTAAATGAGGGGGGGAGGGGAGGGATTTTAATAAAGGAAAGAGAAAATAATATTATTTGTGTTTGGTTCACGAGGGGAGGAGAGAGATTTTAAAACTTATTTTAATATTTTTATAATTTTAGATTTTAAAATATATAATTAGAGTTATTTTAGTCATTTCATTCAAAATATTTTAAAATCCCTTCCCTTTCTTTCAAATCCCCTCACTTTTGGAGGGGAGTCAAAATTGGGGGAGGAGGATTTTACTTCCCTCCCATCCCTTCCTAAAAAATGAATCAAATAACAAATATTTAAAAAAATTTCTTCTCTCTCTTCCAATCAAACACTACCTTATAGTATATGCTCATGAAGATTGTTGGATTTAATCATGTAATTCTCTGAAGACTAATTTTAGGGAGGTGATACACGAACTGTGCAACCAGATGTATGTAAACAAGATCAACTTGGTAATCCTGGCCGTTCTGAATTTTTTAGAAGGAAAATTTTCTGAAGTTCTCTTCATGATGTCTGAACCATACCATATGGAAATAAAATAACGGCCAGAACTTTCATAAAAATGGTCAGAAGGATCGACAATCATTTATATATCAAGCAACAGCATTGACTAATATCAGGCGTGAATCTGCTGTAATGTTCTTTGACCATGTGCAAGGCAAGGGCAAAATAGACAAAAACAACAATTTCATCCTTGAAATTTGTATGTTCTCCTCATAATAGTCTTTAATTTTATGAAATCATAATTTTAGTCCGTGAAAATATGAGGATCAATAATAATAGTATCAAAATCTAGAGATTTATTGGATCATAATATCAAAGACTAATGTGACGAGTGCTTACACAGGTATTGAAATGGTGGTTTTGTCAAAGAAATATTGTTCTAAAATAAGGATTCTAATAAAAAAAATAGTTTAATTATTATGTACTGTCAGTGTAAAATCTTTTACATTGTCAACAAATCACAAATCATGATATGAGTGACTTTTAAGGTAGTTAGGATAAGAGTCAAATATTTTAAATGATGTACTAATTTATGATTAGTTGACAGTGTAAAAAATATTTACACTGAACAGTATATACCAATTAAATTCAAAAAAATTATAAAATATGGATATTAATAGTTATTCTCAACTTCACGGCCTCTTTTTCTTTTGTTGAACCACGGCAGATGTAGGTTCTTATCAATAACTTTGTTTGGTACGACATAATGACTAGAAAAGGAAAAGAGAAAGAGTAAATTTGGATGGAGGGATTTGGGGGGTTTTAGAGGAAAATGGGAAGGAAAAGGCAAAGAGCTTATTCTTCAATTAAAGATAACATTCTTGATATTTGATATAATCTTTTAATATGAAGGTATAAAATAAAATATTTTCGTATAACATTTCAATCACTATTTATTTATTTTTATAAATATTTTACAATTGTTTCAATTTAGAAACCGAAAATAAACATTTTCTTTTCTTTCTCTCCAAAACTCTCCATCTAAACATATTATAAAGGAAATGAAAAGGCTCAAAAGAAGAACATCTTTATTGGTCCATACCATCTTTTCATCCCCCTCCTTCTTGGATGGAGAAAGGGAATATGAGTAAATTTTATGGCTGCGCCTTACATGCATTTCCAAACAAATAAAGAAAAGCATTCTTTCTTTCTAATTTGATGATACCATCAAAGAGGGTGATAAATCTCGCAGTTCTCATCTCTCAGTTCTCCCTTTCTGTCACCTTTATTTTCTTTTTATTGTATTCCTTCTTTCTTTTTTTCTTCGGAGATACTAAATAGTATTTGGTATGTGGAAGGGTCAACCTAATCAACACAAGTCCACATAAATCCACTAATAAATAGATTGATCCACATAAGCTCGCAAGTTAAACAAACACGTATTTTATAGGTCCACATCCGCCCCACATAAGCACGTGGGTTCACAGTTGGTCCGTGGACCAATTTTCTAAAAAACGATTCTATAAATAAACTAATTCTCCCCCTCACCTCTCACTCTGAGACTTTGATGTCTCATCCCTTACCTCTAACTTTTACAACTCATAGCCTTTAACTCCACCTTCCACCTCCCCTATCTAAGCTCGCAAGTTCATAGGTTGGTCCATGAACCAAATTTTTAAAAAAATTATATACGAAAACTATTTATCCCTCTTGAGTCTCTGATGTCCTTTCCCCTTAACCCTAGCAAGCAACGAGTCTCTGCACGCAGTCATCGTTAAAAAGGGAAAGAATGTTGAGGAAAAATCTCTATAGTGAGTGATTAGTTTTAATGATTAACAAACCTTGCAAATCAATCTTACTTTTTTTATTCTAAGAACTAATGAGCTCCATGAGTGGTCATTATTAGTCAGGTCAGAAGGATGAAGAATGAAAATCAAATGTATGTAAGAATTCAAGTTGTGGAAATCTCCTCAAGAGCTCTAGAAGAAAAATGCAACAAACCAACAAATCCAGAATCAACTTATGATCAACCTAAAGTTTATGGATCAAGCTCAGAAGGCTCATCAGAAGCATCCTTAGATGGATCAGTCATAAAACCTCTGTTTAGAATGATCCAATAAAAGCTCACATCAAAAGAACATTCAACAAAGTATAATGGAAGACTAATTCAAAAGAGTCAAACTAGAAGCTCATATCAAAAGTGTTATACTAAAGAAAATCTTAGAAGATACTCCATAAGAAGAAGTCAAAAAGAAGATCATATCAGGATACTTCTTCAAGGACAGAGAAAAAGAAATACACTCAGAAAGAAAGACATCAGAAAGATCAATCAAAATGGACTCCGTCATAAGAATACATTAAATGGACCCAATCAAGTAAGAACACCTGAAGAGCTCACTTAAGATGTCCATCTGAAAGAGAACTTAGTCAAAAGGGTTCAACAAAAGCTCACGCTAGAACATTCAAATACAAGTTCTTTTCAAGGCCATTTCAGAAGACTAAGTCATATGCACACATCAAAAAAGTAATTCTGGAGAAGTAGCTCAAAGAAACGCATATGCAGTCAAATACTCCCTCCGGACCTATATACAAGCAAAAAAGTACCTAAATTTTTTGGACTCAAATATAAGCAAAATTTAATCAAATCAACCTTATTTAATGCTAGTATTTCAAAAATACCCTTTGATTAATTGTTTATTTTATTCTTTCAACAGCATTATATACTCTCAAGACACAACTTTCAATGGCACTATATACTCCCAAGAAATGGTAGTTTAGTAACTATGACTTATTCTTCACACAAATCAAGACAATTAAACTTATATAATTAACTTTCTTAATACTTATGAAGTTAGTTTTTTTTTGCTTATATATAAGTCTGGAGTAGTATTAGACAACATCAGAAGACTTCTTCAGAAGGAGACTAGATGAGCACACCTTAGAAGGAATAGCCTAAAAGGGTGTTTCAGAAGGCTTCTATGAGAAGAATGTGTGAGAGGATTCTTATCATAAAATATATTTAGAAAAATCCACTCTCAAAATCTCAAAAGATAAAAGGCAAGCACATAAAGCAAATTTTTAAAATTCAAAGGATCTAACACACTAAAAGATAAAGAAACCGCTAAAACAACCACAAAAGCAAAAAAAAAAAAAAAAAAAGACTTATTCTTTTTGTGTCCAATCGTCAAAAGCTTCTGGGAGCCTTCTTCCTCCATAAAAACGCTAAGAAATAGTTGATCAAGTAAGAAAGCGAAGAGAAACAATAGATCCAAGAGTTGGAATTCAAAATTCAATCCAAGTTCTTCTCCCTCATCTTCTTCACCTTGTGCAAGTTCTGAAGGGGCTAAGAACATTGGAGGTGAAGATGTGAAGATGTTAAGCTAGTGCATCATGGATTATTCATTGGTTGAGTGTTGAGTTGTAAAAACGGAATCATCCTTTGTATCCAATTCTTATGTTGTAATCTCCCAAGCTAATAAAATTGTTAGTGTTGGTTTGAAAGGTATTGATGTTGGAAAGCATTCTAAGGCTAGGATTCTGTATGGTGAAGTCTGCAGAGTCTGCTTAGGCAAAGAATACTAACATGTAGCCTGCAAAGGCTATAATTACACAAAGAATACTGGTTGAGTAGTCTGGAGAGGTTGTGAAACACAAAAAATACTCGTTCTTGTAAGGCAAACTGTAAATAATATTGGTTTAAGCTCAGGGAGAGCTTATGTTTGTACTTTATGATTGAATAAATGGAAAAATCTCATCCTACATGGTGGGAACTGGATGCAACTCATGGATTTGTTAAGTGAACCAGGATTATATGGAACACAAAGAATACTACTGGCTTAGTAGGTTAGAGATGCTACGGAACATAGAATAATGGTTGTGCCTGTAGAGGCAAGGTTTAAAATAATATAGGTTTAGGCTCGGGGGAGCTTGTGCTTGTACTTTATGATTGAGTAAATGGAAAAATCTTATCATGTGTGGTGGGGGCTTGATGTTCCAATCGTTTTGTTAGGTAATCAGGACAAAATATGGTGTGTCAATCTCATCTTTTCTCCATAATCTCTTTATGTTATCATTTAAATCTTTTCAGATGAAATTTACTTGAAAATCCTTTTTTGAACATAAAGAGCCAAATGGTTCAAATTGTACACATCTTAAAAAGAACCTTTTGAATATTAAGATATTTTCATAAAGAGTCTATTACAAACATGAGAAAGCTTAGAAGGTCTTATCAAACTTTTATTAGAATACCTATTTTTTTACTATGTTTTTCAACCTTCTAAATCTTACATAAAAATGATTTTGAAATAGTCTGAAAGGTTCTGACTAGCCTATCTTCGAAACTCCCAAAACTGAGTTCTATCTTTTGTCAAAAGATGCATAATCTATTCTCAATCTGCTTTTTTTTATTAATGCTCGAATGACCAAACTATTTGTATGTCATAAGATGGATATGTACACTTTTCAATAACGATCTATCTGGTTACAATCATTTATGAAACCTCAAAAGGATGAACTACTAAGTCAGGAGTATACATCTATACTTTAAAATCATCTTTCTGCATAATCTTTTGAAGTCAAAGCACAAACTTGTAATTCTCTCATAATGAGAATTTTTAAGATATCAAAATTTTAATAAGGTCACAATTCAACTAATTCAGGATCTTGTGACTGTTTTGCCACCTTCATTCTTCTTTCCTCCTCCAAGAAACCAGTAAGAGACTAGAAGGATGTGTGACTGAAGGGGAATGTGCTGGACCATTTTTTCTTTAAATGATGGTTATGTCTCTCTACAGTGGGTGGTTGGCTCGCTATTGGTGGTGGGTCACCAATGGATTGTAAGGATAATAGCGATCAGTGGTATGAATAGGGAGTGACAGATAAGGATTGTATGTCACGATTTGCGGGCTGCACCATCATAGAAGGAGAACATGATGGAGGGTTCGTCAGCTCGCTGGTAGTGGCGGGTGGGCCTCGAGAGCGAGCATGGTTGCGACTGACAAGATGAAGGTGGAGAGTCGTAAAGAAAGTTTAAGGAAGGAAACAAGATGAGGGTGAAAAGAAGGAAACCAGGTAGGGTTACTCATTGTTGAGCGAAGATGTAGAGGATTAGGGTTAACTTTTTAGTATTTTAAATAATAATTTTTTTTATGTGGGTAAGAGGTTGGTCTGCAAATTCGTGAACTAAAACCCCTTGTACTAGCCGTTTTTACATATTGGTCCGCTAAGAGCCATGTTTCAAGAAACGAATTTTAATTGGTCCTAAGTCGCGTAGGCCACAAGTTACATAGTAGTCCACATATTGTGGTCCGTATAAATTACTGAATGAAACATATTCCCTTATTTTTATCTCAAGTGTTTTTATACTTTCTTGAAAACTGTGAAAACTACTTATAGTTTCTTTTCAATACACTCTCTTATTGGTTAAAATTCATGTGGGTCTCACCAATTCAAGTGGGTTCCACTTGATTTTTGTAGGACTCACATGAATTTCAACCAATATGAGAGAGCATGTTGGAAAAAGAGTATTAAAAAATGTGTTGCTAGTATTTTTGTTGAATAGTTATATCCTTGATAGATGGATGATTGGTAGATGGGGATAAATTGTTTGACATTTCACTCCCCATTTCCCCCTTTCTTCTGATCTTCTCGTACATGGAGAGGTAGAAAATGTCTTGAGTTCCACCACTTTTTTTTTTTTCCTCAACTCTCTCTTTCTCCCCTCTCAACCAAAGGAGAGAAAAGTGGAAAATTTCTATGGTTTCTCTCATTTCATTTTATTTTCCCCCCTTATTCACCCAAATCAAGATAAAAGTGGCAGGATAAAAGTTGAAAATAACAGATACAGACCATAACATAAAAAAAGATTCAAAATTTAAAGGTGGAGTAAAAAGACTTCTAACTCTGCAACTTCTGTTGCGAGGTTTAGTACAAGCAAACAAGACCTCAAAACAACCAACGTTTTCTGTGAGAAACTGCGTTAGAAATTAACTGTTCATGTACGATTACTTGCAATCCTTAATCGCTGTCCAGTAGAAACAGAGCTGGTTCTGTTTTTGCGGCACAGCCATACTTCCACGTACTGTACTTCCTATATACCCCAGTGAGTTTCCCTGAACCAGCTTTCCGATGGAAAGTAACCATCAGCCTTGAGCATTCTCTGTAAGCACACGGAAAAGAATAATAATGACTATTATTTATGTCATCATCATCACATTTGAGAAAATTCAACAAGACATTGCAAAAAAAAAAAAATACTCACAGAAGCTGCTCTTCCGTGTAATCAGTATACCACTCGCTGGTCTTAGTCCATTGTTTAAACTGGTACAGACTGCATTGCGCTGTGTAGATGGCTGCAGCAGCTAGCAAAGATGGTGAAAACTTGAGCATTTTGTATTCCACCAAGCAAATCTCGATCAAGAAGAACGATAAGAGCTCCAGCTGGTACAGTTCCACATTAATAATCATAAACCATGCGATGCATGCTCGTTAGTTACTTCAGTTTTAGTGTTTATCTTTGCAAAACAAAACAGTGTTACAACAAGTATGTTGTTTACTCACCTTTTTGTCAAAATGAGCTGCCTTAAGAAATCTTCTCATGAACACGTATTGAGTAGGCACAGATAAGTTGAATTGCAAGGTGTTTACCATTAATTTCTCCTATCGGCACATGTTGATTAGATAGATGCATTTTAAAATCAAAGGGAAGAAAAGTAAGGATAAAAATGTACAAGTTGACTTACCATATTTAGAACTTCATTTCTTGTGTATGCCTTATCTGTTATCAGAACAAAATCCTCAACGGTGGGGAGTGAGACCTCCTCATACTTACAAGCAATTAGCATGGCTGTTACACCAACCAACTGAAGCTTCTTTCTGATCACTGCCTGGTGTTCCAAGAACCTGTCTATGAGATTGACAGTAAGGAACAATGTCTCCTCCAAAAGCTCAAATTTGTAGTGGACCTGTTTGATGCGGTCAAGTTTGACTACGTTCAGAGAAGCTCAAACTTGAACACTTAAATTCCTATTTGAAATAGACTTGTCCGACGTAACGTACCTCAATAAGCCAGTCAATAAGAATGGCCCTCATTTTCTCATTGATGTCAAACTGTTGACTAGTCATGTAATTTGGAGAGACGCAGCTAGAATTCTGCAGAAGAACTGATGGGTCAACATCCTGTAAGTCTATATATATATATATATATATATTATAGTCTACACATCAAATCAAACCATAGCCAGCCCACAAAAGGTGCGTGCGTCCCATTCCACATTTTCACGTTCTGAAGGTCTGAGCTAATTTACCTCATTTTTCTTGTAAAAACAGTAGATATCATCTATGTACTCAACAACTGCAAGTGGATCATTCCCATCACAGGCGTCGATGTCCATAACTGGTTCTTCCACATCTTCCATTTCAATTTCCTCCTAACAAACACAACACAACCAGTGCATTTCAGGCAGCAGACCACGATGCCAAAAAATTATATCTTGCTTGCAAAAGATAGATAGATAACCTCCTCCGTCCTACCTAACATGATGATAAGTTAAAGCACTTACTATTCTGTCAATTTCGTCTAGCATTGCTTCAGTGTGCTTCACGAATACTGGAACTGCATTGTCACTGCCATCCTCGTATTCCTCAATATCTACGATTCCACAATCTAAGTAGTGGTAACTAGGGGTGGGGGCCAACAGGGTCTGTTTCTTAGTTTCCTAATTAATCACATAATCAACCGAGTAGGTAGGTAAATTAATATTCAGTGTTTGTTCCAACCAAGATATAATAAGTTAAGGGTTAAAAAAAGAGAGAGTACTTCAGGTTCAGGGTACTGCTCAACAACAACTGTCTGCGCTGTACACTTCCTGAAACAAAGAATTAAGAAAATAAATAATGGAGGTCGGAAAGGAGAAAATCCATTGAGCACAGACCTCAAAAACCTAAACCTTCATGAATTATATATTAGAAGGATGTGAGAAAGAACGAAAAAAAAACGTGAGTGAAAGAAAGGAGAAAAATATAACTCTTGATTTTAAAATTTAAGCATAAACAAACAAACAAACATCACATCTATATATATATATATATATATATATATATATATATATACCGGGAAAGATCTACTTTGTTGATAACAGAAGGCTTCTCCTTGTCCATAATATTCTGATTGATGTTGCTCAGAGGGCGCCGGTGGTGGTGATGGTGTGCAGCTATCTCCTTCACAAGCCTCACGCCCTCCATTCTTGAACCACCTTTGTAAATCTAATTAACACTGCAAAAATGAAAATAATAACTAGTAAGATTTTGGTGAGAATTTTTGTTTTGTAATTTTCTCTTCTTTTAAAGTTTAAGATGATTATTGATTAACCTTGAAAGAAGATTTGAGGAGGGAAGCGGACCCAGATGGTTTTGATTTATGTGTCGTATACTCTACATTACCTTACAGTAAGAACCAGGCAAAAGCAAGAAATAGATAAAAGGCAAATGAAATTGTGGCATGAAAAAGAGAAAGAATTTGAAACACAAAAAATCACAAAACTTGGAGAGAAAAAAACCCAAGATCCATAGAAAGAATAGCAACAAAAATCAAGATAACATAATTGAGGAGTAAGGGTCTCTTACGAGGCGTCAGCTTATATCTGTAGTGTTGAAGAGCGGAATGAATAAGCAGCAACAGGAGGAGGAGGAGGAAGAATAAGAAGGACTTATATGTTGTGTTGTGTGTGGAATTGGATTGAATTGAATTGAATCTGAAATTCTGAATGGACAGACAGATTTGTAGGCAGCCAACACTGAAAATAAAATAAAAAAGGAAGGAAGGGAAAGAAAAGCGAATTTGAGACGGAGATGTCGGGGTTGGGTCGTGACGCCTCATTATTTAAAAATAACGGCTACTAAATAGTAGCCGTTGGATCCTCTGTGTGACTGAGTGGCGATGGTTTGACCCAACGGTAATATGTTCCATTTTCTTTTAACGGAGCGACGGAGGGAGGAACGCTAATGATTATACTGCTTCGCTAATTTTCATCGGGTTGGGCTTCATTCTTTAAGCCCACTTCGCCTCCGCAACCGGAACTACAACACACGCTCCTTCCCACCACTCGCTTTCTTTTCTTCTTTTTCTGTTTTTCACTACATCTTGTACCCGTGCGATGCACGGGATATTTTGTTTGAGGGTGAATATTTTATATTTGATTTCATTTTGATGAATATTTTAATCTCCCTCACTTTGGTTCCTGCCCCCAATGATTGTATGAGACCTTGAGTTAGAAAAAATATTTTTTCAATTTTGAAGTGATGAATATCAACAAATAAAATCCAGTATCATCTCACAGCCCACGCAATGTACGGGGGAATTATGTGTGAGAAGGAATTATCCACTATATTTTAAAGAATATATATATGTAAATTTAGAAAATAATAAATTAAAAGAGCAACCAATAAGTACTCATCCAGTAACAAACACAATTTTTTAAATTTACTGTAAAAGTGATTTTTTTATACCATCCAAAAATCAAATTATCTAAAAATTGCTTTTCAGTAAACACATCTAAACATAAAAATGATTTTATTATAATCAACTATAACAATAATCGATTATGATCCCTATATATTCTCACTCCCTTAAGAAAAACTCAGGCTTCAATTTGGTTCTTGATGATAAGTGCTAAGTTATGAGTGCGTTTTTAGTACCATCACAGACTCCTCATTTAAATACATGTAGCAGTGTAGCATCATGTAGGATGCCTCCAGACCCTTGGCAAGACGACAATAATATTGGAAACCTGATTCTTATTTTTGTTTATCTTAAAAGAGTACAATTTCAAGTATCATTTTTCACATATGAATAAATTGCTTTTGCTTGCTTGACAATTTAAATTGCAAACCTCTTATGATCCTTTCAGTCACAGAAGATTTAAGTTATTCCCCATAGGCATCAAGTTTTGTTTTTAATCTAAATTTCAGGAATGCCAAAAACCAAAGTAATGTTCCGATACAACAGTCTGGACAAAACAAAAATTATTCCAAAAAATTGCTGAATAATACGATACTCTGACATGTTTATGGAAAAGAGGGATTTAACATTGGACTTGAGATCAAAAGCAAAGTTCTCATATTTTTAATTGAAAATTGGAGGCCTTAAGTTTCAAAGATGAAGAAAATACAATAAAAGTAAACTATGGAGCATGACAACTCCTCAACAATTACAATTGAAATTGCAAGCAACATGTTGGCTGTATGATCAATCTCCTAAGTGTCTTTATCCAACAATAGGATGACTTCTAGATCCATATACCCCTAGAGTAGTATTAAAAATTCCAATTGTATAATAAATTCCACTATCATCTTGATGGGTCCTATTGAAAAAACTTGAACAAAAGGTAATCCTCAGAAGCAAACACATTCAAGCAAGGGTGTGTCAATATCGACATTATAATTTTTCTTCCTTCAAATGAATTGTTGGAATCAAAATACTAAGGTATATGCATGAGAGACTTGCACCCGAACTCCATGTCACGCAAATACAAATTCTCCTTATATGCAGAATCTGCACAATCTCCAATAATCATCTAGCTCAAATGCAGTCCTTATGTGATTTCATCTGAGTGGTGGTTTTATCTGGGGCCCATGGATTTCCCTTTGGTGCATCTTCTGTCATCTTGAAAATAGTAGAAACCATATATAAGGAAACAGTATATATCATAATTCATGGATCCAGTGGTTATGAACAAATTAAATATTAAAATTCAAAATGTTATGATGATGAAATAAAAATGGCCATCTTGCAATTCTGGTTTCAGTGTTTACGTAACTCCAACACAATGTTCCTGCTTTGCAGTTCAGTTTATTTTGAGCAATCTTCTTATGACTTAATTTGTCTCGTCGTAGTCTTGGTGGCTCATCGGGTAGTTTGCCTTAATTTGTCTAGTGTTAATCACGTTTTATTGTTCCTTCACAATCTACCAAAAATATAAAACACAGTTTAAATGATGCCCACTGATTAAAGCATAATTATATAGTTCAACTCCCGAAATACAACACCAGTTTACCATGTACGGCCATACTTCAATCAAATAGTAAATGGAAGTGAAATGCAACAACATTGAATGCAATACTAAAAAACAAAGCTCAGAATGTGAGAAGCCAAACAAAATACAATAGACCATACTTTTGATTGGGTTGGAGTAAAAATGAATTTGGGCAGGAGAAGAATGGTTTGCATTCAAAACCGCAGGCAAGGGAGCAAAATCCACATCAAATATTCGAGAAACCATCCAAAACTTAATCAGATATGTATCCACTCTTACACGCAAGGACTTTCATAATTGTATTGTAAAAAGTAAACACAAACTCTCCAAAAATCATTAAGTAACTTTGCCAAAGTCAGCCGGAATATGTTTGGCAACAATGTTTTGTAATAAGCATGATTCACTAACAATAGCATGCAGTCGGCTCCTCTTTGTGCACCTTATTCCTTAATTTGTGTCATCATAGTCATACTTTTTTTACTCTTAAACCAAAGTGTAGTGTACCACAAAATAGTTTCATGCAATTTGTTTTCTATACTGATCTAGCCTAGTGAATTCCATCCTTTAAAAGTAACATGTTCAGGTCAGTTTTCACAAATACATTGTTTAGGTACAAATTTGTTGATGTTTTCATCTTTATGTTTCTTTAATAGGATAATCTTAAAAACTTGAGCTTTTGGTGAATTGTTGTGTCTTTCCTGGAATAAAAAGTATTACCTGTCAGCACTAATTTTCTTCTCTGGTTGACTGATATAATCGTATAGTGTTAATTTAGTTTTATGCATATTTAAGATGTTAATTACTGCATAAATTTGTATTAATGTGTAGGTTTGTCCATGAATAATTATTCTGAGTTGAGAAGGTTTCTTTTAGTAAGCTACAATTCATATCGATATAGCTTCATATTGATAATTACAAAGAAGTAAAGAACCTTTCTAAATGTCAGCACTGGCTCCCACACAGGATGAACTAATAGCCCAGAAAAAAAAAGATTTGCAAAAACGACAGAAAATACATTAGGTTCTAAAACCTGCACCAATAGTGGAAGGATTCTAGTCTGCTTGTCTTTGTGTCTAATCATGAATTGCACTATATATGTACTCATGGTCCATGGCCCCCTTACTTTTGGGCAAGATTAGTCTCTGTAAGATACCATTTTCAAATTAAATCTTCATAGTTGAATTTTTATTGAAGAAAATTGATAATTGTTTATCTTTTTCTCACTTTTGTTGGTTGGCATCAGGTAGAGTTGACTGTGTATAGTCTCTGCTAATATACGTATCCAACACACCCCAAAGGATAGGCATGGGCATCTATATGCTTCATGTAAGAGAAAGGATAGTGAGAGGGGGGAATTTTTTAGTGTTCAGCCTGAACTTCTAATTCTATTCGACTCCTCTGGTAGCTTCTTGGGAGAAGCAGGGAAATAGAAAGTTTGGAGTCCTAGGCCAATATATTCAAACTTAAATCCCAATGCATTCTTAATACTAAATCATGTAAGCCTATTTGTATAACTTAAAAGGAACAGACATACCAATAAAATTATGCAAACCATAATACATGTAAAAGAATTGGAAACGGAAACTATTATACCTTGTGTAGCTAGTGTTTATCGGAAAAATAAGAGCAAAACAAAGAAACTGAAAGCAAGACCTGCAAAATAGATGGCATTAAATAATTAATCAGTGCCTGCAATAGATGATGGAAACATACTTCTATTTATTTATTTCTTTTTGTAGTTGTTTTTGTAGAGGGTAAGAAGGGAGTAATAAAAGAACTTGACGAACAAATATAGTGTTTGAGTGGGAAATTATAGTGGTGGTGCTTAATACCTGCATGCCTTCTTTACTTGCAATGAACTATTTTACTGACATTAGATAAATAAATTAGGTATTGTCTAAAATAGGCATTAAACTCAATCAAAGCCATCAAATATATTTGAAAGAAATAAGCGGTGGTTTCCGCAGCTAAAGTGGATATCTTTTCCTAAATTTTGTAAGACTATAACAAACACATGATAATTTGCAGAAGAGAGGTGGACAAAAATTACAGTAAACTCATGCGCAAATTTAAATCTATGCTCGAAACTAATTTTTTTGGTGGTCCAATATTATAACTCATGTGTAATTATTTAATTGTATCCAATAAAGGCATAGCCATAATAATACTTCGCCATTGCAAACAAAGGTACAAATTACGCATAGATTCAAGCTGCAAATATGAAGTGAAGCTTGAATCTCAAAACAGGTCTTTCTTTTGTAGTTTGTAATCATCATTATCTTGGGCAACATATTGGTTGGATGTATCAATTGGATGAGAATTAGGTAGCTTCATTACTCGGTGCATCGCATTTACAATAGCACGGGTTGTTGTGCTTGAGCCCTTTCTAGCGTCCACCAATTTCTTCACAGTGCCTACCTAATAATGCAACAACGGAATCTTTTATGCATGATACTAATACCAAAATAATAATAAATAAACAGAAACTGTACATTGAGTTGAGAAAAAAATGGTTGCATCTTCCTTACTAAAACTTGGCATACATTATGGATACCTGAGTGCAAGCACTGCTTGTCCACCTCCTCCAGCTTTCAAGCTCCGCTTCATCAATTCCATACCAAGAAGGATCGCTAGATGCTATAGCATTTGCTTTTTCCAATTCATCCACCTTTCTATAAAAAAACAGACTTCAGCAATTGTATATAGGTTATGTTGCAGAAGAGAAGACCATGTTCAACAAAGAGAGGATTCGCAGAAAAGGTTTGAAATGTAAATGATAAATAAACTAATACAAATAAGATAAGTTACAGTGCTCCACACCACATTAAAAAAGGCTAATTATCATGCTTCTTTGTACCCCAAACATGAAGTTCATCTAAGAGCTAACGTTAGAAACTCACAATATGAGTAAATCTGTAAATGGCAGTGACATGTAATCGGTCATTAGAACAATTCTCCAGCCTCTTCAATTCCATGTTAATACAACTACAAACTGCAGCTCAATCATATGCCCTGAAATGGAAATATCCATATTACAGACCAAAATAAAAAAAAAAGGTCTTATGAAACTTTTCATATGCTTAATTAAATCAACAACATTGTCCGAGTTCAAATCTCAAATACAAAAATTAGTAAATTACCTTACTGCAACATGTGCAGTATCAAATCCACCTACAAAAACAAAAACAAAAATTACAAAAGTCATATTCAACATAAAAAGTACCAACTAAAGCAAGAAAACTCAAGTTCCCAACTACTTCAAAAAAGAAATTCCTCTACATTATCATCACTTCCCACAAAAAGGTTTGAGGACAAAACTCACGATAGTTACAACATCAATAAAAAGTGACTTAAAAACTGAGTCAAATCTCTTTTTTTATGTGTAACTAAAATTCCCAAGTTTCTATTTGGAGAGGTTATGCGGCCATTAGATCCCAGAGAGAAATTGCAAAGCTTGAACAGGGGTAAAACAATGAAAACACCAAGGGTCGACCATGCAACAAACACCATATACAAAAAAGCTTAAAACCATGGGGAATTGAAGATTAAAAACTCAAACAAAAATTAGGGATTTTAGGGCTTACCAATCACTCTTTAAGTCCAAAAAGTGAGAAGGGAAGAGAAGAATGGGTACATCGCACAGAGGAAAATCTTGGGAGGAAGATGATAAGGGCTTCGTCACATTAGGAGAAAGATAATAAATGGTGCATAACCTTAGGGGTTTATTACAGGTTCATGTATAAATGGAATTCCAAACGGTGGGTGCAGCCGAGCAGGAATATCAAACCTATTAGGAGGAAGAGATTTTTAGAGTTGGAATCGGTGGAAGCTTTTGCTTCCATTCTCATCCATGCAGATTTTATAGATTTGCCATTATTTCTCATTAACACCAAAAAGAAATTATTTAACACAAGTGATTTTACTTATTTGCCCCCAACCACAACCTTCTTTTTATATATAAAGATTACTAACAGCGGTCGAGCTGCTCGATAGGGACCTATGGCCTGGCCTGGCTTGGCTTGTTTAATAAAAAAGATCAGGTCTAAACTTTTCGAAAAAGCCTTTTTAGTTGAATAGGCTAGCCTTAGGCTTTTAAAAAAGCATTTTAAGTCTGATAGGCCGGCTCATTTATGTTAAACATTATTTTATTATTGTATGTTTAATAAAATGTAATGTATAATATTATATTATTTTTTAACAAAATAATATGTTTTAAGATCAAACCAGTATTACTTTGGTAATGTAGCAATTTGTTCTTTATTTATAGAATGTTGATCAGCTTCACATGTAAACTTTGAGAGATGTGGGACTAACTTTCAATAAAAACATTATTGTATATGAACATGATTTTACAAGTTTTCAGCTGCTACTTAACATAGTATACATCAATCACATTGCCATTGTTTGCAGCTGCTACTTAACTTAACGTACATGGTCTTCATCTAAGGTAGCGTTTGATATAAGTTTTATTTTAATATTCCCCGGAATGTGAGCATAGAAATAAAAGTTTCTAATGTTTGGTACTAGTTTTAAAAAATTATTCCTAAACATAAAAGATGTCCAGGAATACAATTAGTGAATGAAAGTGAAAAATTCTATTCCCAAGTGTGAAGGTGGGAAAGAAACATTCCGGGGAATGAGATTCTTGGGAATGTAATTTTGTTGATAATAAAACATTCCATGAACCAAACGCCACCTAAATATTTTAAGCATATGACTTTCAAATTTCTAAACATAACCTTCCTCAATAAGAAAAAGGATATTAGAACATCTTTAATAGAGAAAGATAAATTAGAGAAAGAGAAAGAGAGAAGCACCAGCCGAGATATGTACACGAATGTACCTGTTTCTAGAAACCAGTATTAGGAGGCTTTGGGAATTTTAAAAATTGTTAATAATCTTCACATAAATAAAATTATAAAGATATATAATTTTATCACCTATCATTAATGGAGTCATTTTAAAAAATTCATTTTTTATTTGAAGGTATTAGATCAGGTGGTGGTGGGATCAACGTAGGAAGCTTTGGGTGAAGGATGGTACGGGAATTAGTCCCACATCACTCAAAGTAGATATGTGAAGCAAGTCATCATTCTATAAATAGAGAACAACCATGTTATCAACCTACTTACTTGAACAGGTGATAGATGATTAAAAGGGTCCATTAGATGCTTTATGTGATGCATTCCTTCAAAAGGCCTTATCTACAAGTCTATTTTTACTTACTTAATTAATTAATTAATTAAATTAATACTTAATAAATAGTTATTATAATTATCATACTATTTTTACTTAATATATTTAATCTATTTAAAGTCTTTTTTGAAAAAAGACTTATAAATAGGCTTTCAGGCCAGGCTTTTTAATAGGCTAGGCCGGACCTTGAAAAATGGCCTATATTAGGTCGGAGGCTAGGCTCAGGCCATGTATATTTTATATAGGCCAGACCTTTTTATCCAAAGCCTGGCCTGACCTGGCCCATTCTCACCTCTAATTACTAATCACTTTTTATTTAAAAAAATATTTTATGGAATATATTTGTCTAGCAACTTTTTAAAATTATACCGTCGTCTCTGAACTCTTTTATGACAGAATTTATTTGTCATGCACTATTAATACAAAAGATTTTGGTGGCTTCTACGGTGGAATAAGAAGTTAAGTGGTCCACCCATGGACCACCATTTTCATCGGGTATAGGAGGTTAGTCCCGATTACATTTTTGCAATTAACTCCCTTCTAAAATTCTATATATTTGCAATTAAGTCCTCCTTCACATGAAAGACAATAGGTTTGGTGGTGCTTCCCAAACGTTCGGTCATGTCCAAACCTCCAATTCCGTCGATTCCGTCTGACGAACTCTGGCGACTTTGGGTGATCGTCACACAAAATAGTGTTAACGTTGACCTTGTGTTCGAGCATGTTAACGATTCTCTACGAGTGTTACCACACGCAATAGTCTTATCCAAGTTTTTGGGCCTGATTGTATACACATCACAAGTGGTAATCGATTAAAATTGTGTTTATGAATCGATTATGTGGCACGTTTCGATGCTCAATCTTACCGTTGACACGCACAATATTATAATGCAAATTTCAACAATTACAATGTTATTGGTAACCTATTTCATCTCAATCGTCTGTTATTATATTCATATATCCAACGGTGAAAAATGGTGATTCACGTGTGAACCACCTATTTGGTTATCCACCCTAGACGTCAGTGAAGATTTTATACTATCATGTAATTATACATTGTTATATCATTAAAATATTTATCTCAAAATAATTACTTTAAAAGTTATATACATATACCAATATGTGGTTGGTCCGAGTGGTAACGGGCTTGGGTCCCTTAAGCAAGTGGTCAGAAAATCGATTTCTCGCTCTTGTGTATGGACAAAACCTGGTTCGAAGAGGTCAGCCCTTCAATGTCGTCCAATACCCTTGTGGGATTAATCTCCACAGTTGCACGCGGGGATACCATAAGAAACCTAAAAAAGTCATATACATGTATTAAACCTTCTCTCGTGGGTAGAGGTGTAAATGAGTCCAGCTGAGTCGAACACTTGAAGCTTAAGCTTGACTTGTGAAAAAAATGAGTTGCTCAAGCTTGGCTCATTTATTCAAATGAATCTAACCAAAAGCTTGAGCTTAGCTTGTTAACTAACGAGCCGAGCCTGAATAATTCACAAATAGCTCTGTTCATTTTACATCCTACTTGCGATTTATGAGGCAAAGGAAATGGAAAAAATGAGTGGGAAACTGAAAATAATTGAAACATTAGTTTTTTACTTTATTATTTTATTATTTATTTGAAAAAACAAATTTATAACCATACGTTTTAACTCACAAATAAAAAACATTTTTCATAAAAAATTGTCATTAGAAAACTATACAAAAGTGTTTTTATACAAAAAAGTAGGGTATATATAATTTTAATTTTTCGATGATATATATATATATATATATATATATATATATATATATATATATATATATATGTATGTATGTATGTAAACGAGCTATTCACGAGTTGTTAATGTCGAACCTATAAGGCTTGGACTTGACTCATTTAAATAATCGAGCTCAATCACAAACTTAGGTTTGTTTATTTAATTAAACAAACGAGCTCGATCGAACATTTAACATGACGAACTCGAATAATTCATGAATAGTTTAGCTCATTTACACCCCTACTCGCGGGCATAAATTCATCTCTCCCATAAAACATAAATTTTGCTTGGAAGTTTGACTTCCGAAATACTTGAATTGAAATAAATAAGAAGAATGTTTTTTATTCCATCTTTGGTAGTGATAGAAATCGTTATTTTAATAGTATTGTTAGAGTCGATCTAACATCTATTTAAACCTAAAGTCTTTAAGGCGAGACCTTTTTTTAAAGCTAATAATAATATTTTATTAAAATTATTATATTTTTATTTAAAGTTTATCTTTCGGATTTTTTGAGATGCAAAATCATTTATTAAATTATTGTAATCGATTTTATTTAACATTTGATTTTCAATTAATAATAAAGTCAAATCATTTAATCTTTTTTGAGACATTGTTGATCTTGGATAAGATTTTATGAATTTTAGTTTTGTAAAACTTCTTTCTGACGAAACAACGGTTACGAGAATCGTAACATTATTCTTTAAGCAATACATGCATTTGAAAAAGAATAAGTCTTCTTATATAATCAAGTCTGCCGCAAAAAAAGAAATAGAAATGCATTGAGGGAGATGAGAGGCTTTTTTTTTAAAAAAAATGCCGAAATAAATAGAAATAGATTTTTTTAGGAACCTAAAGCAATGATTTTACATGCTTGACCCTTGGACCGACGGTCATTACTAATCTTAATGATATTCTATTGTTGCATCATGGTTTAGTTGCTTTAAATATAGTCATGCCCTGCTGTAGTAGATGATATGTTGTCTCACATTCTCAGCTCTAGTGATACTAGTTTATAGATTGAAGATCCACTTGAATGTATCTCAAATTTTGGCGATTGATGTCATGAATTTTACATAAGTTAGCATTAGCATAAGGTGATATTTGATAACTTAATAATATATAAAAAAAAATACAATGATAATATATCAACATGAAACTCTTTATAAAATCTAACTTCAACTCTAAAATTGTATATGCGATATCAAATGTAAAAATTATAAGATAATGGTTTTTGACTTTATCCATGATTAATTAAATATATTTCACAATTCTATTTTTAATTCATAATCAATTTATGTTGGTCTAAGTGGAAAAGACTTGTATTAAATTTTTTAATCATAACCAATCTATAAACAGTATATCGTTGAACATACCCTAAGAGATTAGTTGCTCATCTATCAGATGGAAGGATACTCTAAAAATAAATAAAAGATTGATTCATAATTTTTTTTTTATTTAGGGTCAAAGTCATATTAGTAAATACTATAAAAGGATCCTAAATCATCATGTGTATCGCATCGCATTAGTATCATTCAGTACCTCATTTTATATTATATTATATTATATATATATATATATATATATATATTCCATAACCATAGTAATTTGATGAAAACTATCATCACTATAAATAAATAACCTAGGAAAATAGTTTTTTTTTTTTTTTTATGTATAGGAGGGCAAAGCCCAAAACACATTAACTAGCTACAAAGGGAGGAAAAGTAACACTCCTAATATCCTGGGCAAGTAAATCCCATAGCCATAAGGAGGAGTATCCCAGACATGTAAACCCAGACCTATATCATAATCAAACTCAGCTAAATAATCAGCAACTTGATTTCACTCTCTTATGACATGACTAATGTGACAATTCCACTGGTGAGACTTCAAATCCCCATTAGCCAACCCTATAGTGGCATACATGTGCATCTCCTCACAGCCCCCATATATACCCATAACTCTGCCATGAACATTATTGAAGAACCTAGGTTATGAGAGAAGCCCATAATCCATCTACTTATCGCATCTCTTATAATTCCCCCACATGTTGCTAACCTGCTAATATGAATCATTGAGTCATCCACGCTAGCTTTTATCCACCCATTAGGAGGGAAAGTCCATCCCACAAGCACCTCCCGATACATTTTTACCCAATGTGTTACCATACATAGTTAATGGTAGTTAGTTTAACTAGCGTTAGTTACTTTGTTAGTTACAATTAGTTACAATTCAGTTAGGCAGTTAGCCTATCATCAAGTTGTATAAATAGCAACACTGTATCAACCAGTTCAATCAATGAATACATAGAGCATATTCAACTAACATGGTATCAGAGCTCCGTGAGGAGCTCTGGTTGCCAAAACTCACGAATTCTACCAATCTATAGCAAATGAACATCGTCCTCTCTCTTCCTTCTCTCTCTCGCAAACTTCTTGTCCTTTGTTCGAAATTTTCCATGGCAAACCAGAGCTCCCTTTCCGATTTCCTCACAAATTCATTGAATCCATATTTTCTTCATGGCAACCAGAATCCATCTCAATCTTTGGTTTCTCCTTCGCTATCTGGATCGAATTATCACACTTGGGCTAGGGCTATGAAGGTAGCTCTCATGTCCAAGAACAAATTGAGTTTCGTTGATGGCACTATCCTTCCTCCATTGGCATCGGATCCTCTCTTTGGTGCATGGCAGAGATGTAACATGATGGTTCTGGCTTGGATTCATCGTTCCATTTTAGAATCCATACTACAATTGTTTCTTTGGATTCACAAAGCTTCAGAAGTTTGGAAGAATCTCAAAGATCGGTTCTCCCAATCAGACATTTTTCGCATATCGAATCTGCAAGAAGAAATGTTTAAATTGCATCAAGGTACATTGTCTGTGACTGATTACTATACTCAATTAAAGATTCTTTAGGATGAATTTGAGAATTTTAGACCTAGTCCAGTATGTAAATGTTCAACTCCAGGTTGTTGTGGTGTCCTAAAACAAGCACAAGATTTTTCGAGATCAAGATCAGGTTATTAGATTCTTGAAAGGTCTAAATGATCAATTCACCAATGTTAGATCCCAAATCATGTTGATTGACCCTTTGACTGCCATCACTAAAGTGTTTTCACTAGTTATCCAACAAAAAAGATAGTTTCAATCAGTTGTTCAGCCAGAAGTGCAATTGAAATCCACAGCCTTCATTGCAAATAACAGTTTTGATTAGAAGAGCAATGGCTAAGATCAAAGAACCAATGGCAATTTTGGATATCGAAGAGGTTCTTTCAGCAGAGGTTCTCGCAGAGGCTATACTGCTAATGGAATAAGTAATAGTTCTGGTGAAAGAGGTATTGCCAATCGTATCTGTAATAATTGTGGAAGGACAAATCATACCATTGGCACCTGCTATTATATTCATCGGTTTTCCCCTGGATACAAACCAAAAACACAGAGCAGTGCCAATAATGCCACTACAGCATTTGTTGATTTTGCTGATGACAATGTTGTTCCTGATGATCCTAAGGGTACAAGTTCCAATCAAGGTCCTAATGTGATTCTGACTCCGAAGGAGTATCAAGGCTTTATGTCCCTTCTCCAACAATCTAAACTTAATGCTACACCACCAGTTCATGCAGTTAATTCTGCTCACTCCACTACCACTCCCTTAGACATCATGCCTACCTCGGTTCGAGGTAACCTCAGTGATCAGTGGCTCTTGGATACAGGTGCTACTGATCACATTGCATATAACACAAATCATGTCACATCCCTTTCTAAAATTACTCCAATTTCCATCACTTTGCCTAATGGTTCTCATGTACTTGCAATTAATGTTGGCATTGTGCATGTCTCCAATAATATCATTTTAACTGATGTGTTGTATGTGCCTGAATTTAAAGTCAATCTGATATCTGTCACTAAACTAACCACTTCCCTCAAATTTTTTCTTGAAATTCATCCTCACATGTGCTTTATCAAACAGATATCAGATGGCAAGATGATTTGTTTAGCTAAACCAGCTATAGGTCTTCTAGTGTTAGTTCCCAACTCATGGGAGATAAACAGGACTATAAAGAAAGTCCATAACAGTTGGAATGCCTTAGCCGCAACTAAGGAGGATGCTGCTATGTTGTGGCACCTCAGATTAGGCCATCTATCCAAGTCCATTCAACAGATAATGTCCTCTCAATTTTCCTTTATTCCCAAAGTGTTTGTTTCACCCTGTGATCCTCGCCAATTTGCAAGGCAGAAAAGACTACCTTTTTGTAATAGCAATACACATTCTATGCACATATTTGATTTAGTACATGTTGATATTTGGGGCCCCTACTCTATTCCTTCTATTCATGGCCATAAGTATTTTTTTGACTATGGTAGATGATTATTCACACTTTACTTGGCTTGCCTAAATGCAAAATAAGTCTGAAACTAGAAAATACCTTCAGAATTTTGTTACCTATGCTGAAACTCAGTTTCAAACAAAAGCTAAAATCATTAAAAGTGATAATGGTCAAGAATTCATGATGACTGAATTTTATCTTTCCAAAGGAACTATTCATCAAACCTCATGTGTGGAATCCCCTCAACAAAATGGCCTTGTTGAGAGGAAGCACCAACATATTTTAAGTGTAGCACGAGCCATATTTTTCCAAGCTCACCTCCCTCAGCAATTATGGTCATATGTTGTCATACACTCCATCTACGTCATAAATCGCACCTCCACACCCTTGCTTCACAATAAAACTCCTTATGAATTGCTGCACAAACATCCACCAACTCTCATGCATTTAAGGGTTTTTGGCTACCTAGCTTATGCTAGCACCTTGCAAAGCAGGAGATCCAAGTTTTCCTCAAGGGCTATCATATTTGTCTCTAGAAATATGATTTTTTTTTAAACTTCCTTCCCTTTCAGCCACCCCACCCCTCCCTACCTGCCAATACTACCACACACACACCTCTACCTTGCTTTCCTACTACCAACCTCACCCCTGACCAATTTGACCATTTCCTTTTATTGCAATATTTTATTGTCTTCGATTCTTTATCTTATGACATATAGAGTTATGGTTCGTGCAATTATGTAGATAAATTGATTATTTAATTTGGCGAAACAGAAGAGAAGACGTGCGGTGGAAATTCTCACATTCAATCAGGTGTTATCGTTTTCATCTCATTGCTATTTGCTTAATTAGAGACTATTTGTTTACTTTATAGATTATAATTTTGTGCTTTTGTCTATACTTGTTGTCAAAAATTCTGAATATATTGCCTAGAGAACAACCTTCTAGCCATCTAAAACGGAAAAGAAAAAAACAAATTGATATTGACATTGAATCTCAAAAGGGTGCTTTGGATAAATTTTTTGGCAAACATCCTACAATTTCTGTTCAGAATAATGCAAATCCAGTTAATTTAGACTCTGAAGTTGAAAATTTAAAGAATGAACAAAATAATGAATAACAAAAATGATTTTTTAAAGAACATTGATTACGAACGGTTTATTAATGATTTTGCAGCAAAAATATAGGCAGGGCAGTGTTCAAATGATTATAAGGACACCAACTTCTCAGTTTCAATCGGGCACCCAAAATCTCTTACCCGATTACTACCCAATCCATGTCAGTTTTTTTTTTTTGGGTACATTAAGAAAACAATTTGTATAATTAAGATTGAGAGTGTTCGACTATACAATTAGGGGTATTCTATAATAAAAAAGTTATTTATATCAAACTGTCAAACAGAATTTCCTACAACAAGCCATTGATTACATACATTATTTAAGCATATAAGAACTTCCATCTACAGTGGCGAATCTTGACCCGAAATTTTGGGGGAGCTATTAGTCTCTAGTTAAAAAGATTTTCTCAAAATTTATTATTTATCATATATAACTTTATCAAAGTTTTAAAATAATATACATGATTAATGCTTTTGAAGTGAATATATTGTAATTATACTATTTTCATCTTTATCAAAAGCTTTTTGCTTAAAAAATTTATCAACTTTTTTATGTTTAACCATTATATCTTTTTAAGATAAATGTACACTCCTAAAACACCTGAAAAAATTACATAATGCTATTTTTAAGGGTGCTATGATAATATTTTTATGTGGGTTATTTCTTAAATGCTAAGAAGAAAAATGAGATTCATTTTTATTCTTTATTTTTGCCGAGCAGACTGAGCGATGACCATTTCTTGCCTAGTAATGAGTGAGGATTATTTTCTCTCTTTCCTTCCGGAGATATACAACATCCTAACACAAATAACTCTTGTTTGTTTCATTCACCCTATATATTTCTTGCGTTAAATATGTTTTTGGTGCTCGTAAAATAAGAGAATTTTGGTTTTGGTTCCTGTAAAAAAATTTCTTTGATTTTTGTCCTTCTAAAATCTAAAATCACTATTTTTGGTCCCTACTGTCATGTGACACCCATTAACTACTTATGTGTCTAACAAAAGGTCATATAGTCATCCCAAGTGACACCCAATAACCTCTGTGATGTCATGTTAGCATATGATTCCCCTAAAAATTTTCTTGAACCCTAAAATGAATTATATTTATCTACCCTAAAATGAATGCTAGGGACTAAAAACGATAATATTGAATTTTAGAGAGGTGAAAACCAAAGTAAAATATTTTACAAGGATCAAAATAAAAAATTATTGATTTTATAGTGACCAAAATTAGTAATTTTATATTTTAGAGGGATGAAAATCAAAGAAATTTTTTTATAGGGACCAAAACCAAAATCCGCTCATTTTCTAGGGATTAAAAACATATTTTCTTTTAGAGAAATGTTAAGTTGACAACCAAATTTGGGACACCGTAGGTGTAAATGGCAAAATAGTAATAAAACAACTCAACAATCATAATTCCCAAGACACATAATTGCTTTCCCACTTATTTATTGTTTTCTTCTCTCTTATCATGTATTTCATCACTCCCAAGACATTCACCTGATATTTCTCTCATCTCAACACTCGTCTAAGCTGATCTTCACCCGTCTGATGAAGATATATGACCCGTCTGACCGAGAAAGCTCACCCGTCTACTCTCAGTTTGACCAGTCCAAAGCTGAAAATCTTCACCCGTCTAATGACTCTGAGTGAAAAAATGGTCACCCGTCTGAATCACCCGTCTGATGACTCTCAGTGAATAACCTTTTAAATGATCACCCGTCTGATGACTCTCAGTGTCACCCGTCTGAAGCTGAAAATCTTCACCCGTCTGATCACTATTAGTGAAGAAATGTTCACCCGTCTGAGAGTCATCAGAAGGGTGAACCAGAAGGGTGAACATTTCTTCACTGATAGTCATCAGACAAGTGAAGATCTTCAGCTTCATACGGGTGAAATTGAGAGTAGACGGGTGAGATTTCTCGGTCAGACGGGTCATATATCTTCATCAGACGGGCGAAGATCAGCTTAGACGGGTGAACCAGACGGGTGAACATTTCTTCACTGATAATCTTCAGACGGGTGAAGATCAGCTTAGACGAGTGTTGAGATGAGAGAAATATCAGGTGAATATCTTGAGAGTGATGAAATACATGATGAGAGAGAAGAAAACAATAAATAAGTGGGAAAGCAATTATGTGTCTTGGGAGTGATGATTGTTGAGTTGTTTTATTACTATTTTGCCATTTACATCTACGGTGTCACCGTAGGTGTCTCAAATTTGGTGTTCAAATAACATTACTCTTTCTTTTATCATTGGACCAATGAGAGAGAAGGAAGGCCTATTACAAGTCATTTGGATGGACCTCACAAATTGATTATATGGATGAATGAGACTTACATAAAAATTTTATAAGCTTGATTTAATTAGAATATTGAATTCAAACTCAAGAAGTCCAGAGGGGTAACGAGTTTGTTTTACCAACACACGGTTGATCCGAGTGCTACTGCACTCAGATCCCTTAAGCAAGTAATCAGGGGTTCGATCCCTGACTTTTACATACGAAAAAACCTAATTGGGTTAGTCCTTCAATGTCGTTTAGTACCTTAATGGATTAATCTCCGCAGTTGCATAAGATATCCTGAAGAAGAAAAAAAAAAAAAAAAACTCAACAAGTGGAGAATGGGAGTTAAAGGGGAGCATAACCTCGAAAAGCCTTAACCGTAACTTAGGGTTTCGCATTTTCTTAGTGAAATTTGGAAAGAAGAATATAGGCTAAAATACCATTTTGGTCCCTTAACTTATTTTTTAGTTTCAATTTGGTCCCTTAACTTTTAAAAGTTTCAATTTGGTCCCTTAACTTGTCTCTGTTAACACAAGTTAGTCCTCTCCGTCAATGACATAAACAAATGAATTTCAAATTGGTCCTTTAAATTGTTAACAAGTTTCAAATTGGTCCTTTAACTTTTAAATGAGTTTCAAATTGGTCCCTTAAATTTTAAATGAGTTTCAAATTGGTCCTTTAAATTGTTAACATGTATGGTACTTTCGTCACTTTTGCTTATGTAATTGACTGAGGGGACTAACTTGGGTTCACAAAGACAAGTTAAGGGACCAAATTGAAACTTTTAAAAGTTAAGGGACCAAATTGAAACTAAAAAATAAGTTAAGGAACCAAAATGATATTTTAGCCAAGAATATAAATAGAGCTGTCATATTTTTAATAGCATTATTCCATAATTATTTCTTCAGTTTGATCTGTATTTTGGTTAAGATATTTCCAAATTAAGAAGAATAGTAAATGATTCATAATTAAGGAAACAGTAACTAAACCAATAATTATAAAATTAGAATTCTATTGTTTGATTAAGAATTTTCCTCCTAAAATTTGTTAAATTGGGATGGCCTCTATAAATAATATAAGTCCTAACAACATCTTCAATGACTTTTCATATAGAGCTTTATCCAAGTGTGGTACAGGATTTATATACTTGTGAAGATAAAAAGGTATATCTATGTCTATACAATGATTGCATAGTCAAATAATTATTGCCCACAGTTTATATGGACTCCAGACAGTGCAGAGGCTTAATTATAAATAAGTTAATATTTCTTTTACCAAAAAAAAAAGTTAATATTTTAATTTTAAATTGAAATAAAAATAAAAAATAAAATGAAATAAAAGATAACTTATAATGTTTACTTAGGTTGGTAAAAAAAATGTTTTTTTTTGTAAGCAAAAAAAAAAAAGATTTACTTATGAACTTTTCAAGAGTTGGAATGAACTATTATGTCAACAAAAAAAAAAAAGAGTTGGAATGAAGTAATGAATTGCGTAAGTAGAAATGAGGTGAGATATAGGGCTATATAATGCAAAGTCATTAGATGAGAGTTAGGTTGGAGGTGGGAAAATAGAGAGTAAATAGCCAATTTGGTCCCTGAAAGTGTAAGGAGGTATCAACTTAGTCCCTAAATTTAACGAAATAGCAAAAACATCCCTGAAGTTGTAAAACGTTAATCAACTTGGTCCCTCCGTCAATCCCAGTTAGCTGACGCCGTTAACGATGCTGATATGGCACGTTACGTACCCTGTTAGCACCGTTATCACTGGTTAGGTGGTGTTCACGTGGTCAGTGACCAATTTAAAACTCTGAATCAGGGACCAATTTGATACTCGTATAGAATTTTTTTTTCAAATTCATTTTTTTACATTACTTTTCAATTTCACCCATTCAGTTTCACCCTGTCAGTTTCACCCTCATTTTTCACTGTTACCTCTTCCCCTTCTTCCCGCTCTTCTCCTCTTCCCTACTCCATACTTCATCTTCCTCTTTAACCAGTAATGGTGGCTCAACAACGAGTGGACCTCCCTGGAGCTCATCGTCAGAGGTTAGTTTCTCTAGACCCATGACATTTTGTTTTCATGTCAGTCGGTTCGTCATCTTCACTTCCGTTTGCATGCTTTAGGGATTTTTTTCATAACCATTTTTGTCCGTCTTCTTCCCTTTGTTGATAACCCCCATGCCCTGAGTTTTGTTTCACATCTTATTTCGCATTCACTTAGTACACACTATAAAGTTAGGGTTTTTTGTATAGTGCTCTGTTTTTTGTTTCGTAACAGAGGGGTCACAATTTTTCATTGTTTGTGCAAAATGAGTTGTTATGTAACTGTAATAGTGTACCACAGAGGCATTCTAGCGAGGAATGATAGTGGAGTTCTAGAGTATGTTGGCGGTGATTTGGACTCTGACACATTGAACCTATTTGACCTCCCCTCAATTGTGAAAGTCTGTAAAGGGTATGATAAGGTTGACAAATTGATGTGGAGGGCCCCAAATTTGGACTTGGATTTTGGGTTGAAGGAACTCAGCACTGACAGCAGTTTCATGGAGATGGTGAGGGCTGCATTTGACAATGATAATGAGATTGAAATATATCATGATTACAACCTAGAGCCCATTAGGTCATTGCCACCAATTACAGAAATTGTGGATGTCGATGATGAGGACATGAATGAAGAGGAAATGGCAGAGGATGTAGTGAATGTGGAGCAAATGGAGGATGCAGTGAATGTGGAGCAAGATGTGGAAGCTGATGTATTTGCAGAAGAAGTCTATTCAACAGCTGCTGAGAGTGCTGAAGATAGCCATTATAGGCCTTTTCCTGTGGTTAGTGAAGGGGAGTCTGAGGAAGTGCAAAATAGGAAGAAGGTTTGCAACTCAACTAAGGGAAAGGAGAAGGTTAGCAGCTTAACTAAGGGAAAGAAGAAGGTTGGCAGCTCATCTAAGGGAAAGAAGAAGGTTGGGAGTAGAGGGAATAGGAAGCAGTCATCAACACCACCCATCATTGATTCCTCTAGTTCAGGGGAATCAACAAATGATGAAGTTTTTATCAATTTCCGGGATGAGCAATGGGTAGAAGCAGCAACAGCAGCAGAAAATGTTAGTGATGGGAGTTATAAAGCAGAAGAAATGCGTGATCCAATTAGCACAGATGAAGATGATGATGAGGGGAACACACTAGAACAAGTGCAAGCTCCACCACAAGTGCAAGCTCCAGCACTGAGGGTATTAAGTTTTAAACTTAAGGAACTATTTTGATTTTAAGTTGCTAATCTCAAGGATTGTTTTGATACTAATATTACGATTTCCAAATTTTATAGGGAAGGAGAAATGGCATAAGAGGTCCTCTGTTACCAAAGGCAATGCCAGTCAGACCCCTAGCAGCTGAACCAGCTCCAAGCCAACCACCTCCACAGCCTACCATCAACCCAATTCCACTAGCTCCACTGCTTATCTTGGTTCAAATTCCAGCCCCACTAGGTTCTACAGGATCCAGGGGAGGTGAACCACAGTTCATGTCTTTCATTCCAACTCCAGGGCTTCCACAGAATCGTCCAAGGCAACTTTGAGGATGTGACCAATTTTAGGAGGCTGTAAATGATGTGAATACACATTTTAGGTGCTTATTTTTTGGTTGTAAATGATGTACATGCACTCTGGTTTTACATGTGCTTCTTTTGTGGATGTAATTGCACATTAAGTTGCATGTGCTTCTTTTGTGTAAAACATGCTTTGACACCTTTTTGGTGCTTAATTTAAGTTCAGTTTTTACTTAAGTTACATATGCTTAATTTTAGTTCAGTTTTCACTTAAGTTCATCACAACAAATTAACTAACAGTCAATATTGATGACCAAAACAATGGGCAAAAAATTGAAACTTCTCATTTAATTACTTCAATGATAGCACAATATATTACATTAACTTAAACCATAATTTCACAACCACAACAGAACAAACAGAGGCCAACTAAGACCTATACACTCTGCCTATCAATCCACAATACAAAACAAAAACTTAGCAATACACATATTACTGCACTCACAAATTTTAGCATTCTAACATCTGTCACCAAAGTATCAACCTTGCCCATTAACTCCATCAGCCCTGCCTTCAATATTTTTTCACTATCATTGACATTAGTTGCACATATTTCAGGAAGCTCATCAACCCAGAATAAATAGCCACAATTTCCCTCATTCTGCAACAGCAATTTGACAAACATAATAAGGGGCAGAATGTTGAATGTTGCAAATGAAATAAAAAATGCAAAGAGAATGGCATTTGAGATTTAGTGATACCTTTGACAAAGGACATCCATAGAAGGCCCTACCTAGGTTCCTAAGAGTCATAGAAACTCGTAACACAGCTCTCCTCTCACAATTGCAAACCAAAGCAAACGGGTTGTTGATTTCTGCCCCATTAACCCTAGAGCTACCAGACCAAGTGGAACTGGTGGCTTTTTTAGCTTGTCTTGACTGCATAAATGGCGAACCACCACCCATCATCATCACGTTTTTTGGAAGAGCTGACGTGAAAACTAGTATCAATTTAGTCCCTCTATCAATTTAGTTCCAGTATAGTGACAACGGTGCTAACAGGGCACTTAATGTGTCACATCAGCGCCGCCGTTAATGGCGTCAACTAACTGGGGTTGACGAAGGGACCAAATTGATTAACGTTTTACAACTTTAGGGATGCTTTTACCATTTCATTAAATCTAGGGAAGTTGATACCATCTCACACACTTTCCGAACCAAATTGACTATTTATGGGAAAATAGAAGCACCAAATTGATAATTGATGAGAATGAGATGGGAGGAGCAGCACAGCCAGCACAGAACCGGGGTGTAACTGAGACCAAGGTTCACTTTTAACGTCTTCCTTCCGCCACTCTCGCAACCGCACCAGTCGCTAATATCATGTCCTAGACCTCTCGCTTCCCTCAGGTTCTCTCTCTCTCTCTCTCTCTCGTCAACATTTTAAAAAATTCTGATTGCTTTTGGCTAAATGTATACCGTCTTAGAGATTTAGAAAAATAATTGATTGATTGATTGAATTGAGATGAGATGAGATTTCTCAAAGTGAAGTGAAATGCACGTTGAAATCTTGAGTGGACATTCTATCTATTTATATAGAGATAGAAGTAACAAAGAATACTTTTCATTCTTAAGAAGAGAAGACATTACACACCAATGCTTTATCTGATGATCACGTTCACGTGTGTTTGATGGGAGAAACTCATCAAATTGTATCACCTTTTGATTACATGATGATTAAGCTCGACTTCATGTTTTGGCCTCAATACAAACTAATGCTTCGATGGATCTGCTCTTGGGATGTGGGCCTAGGGTTTCATCTTGAGAGGTGACAAAAGAATCATAAGTATATTTAAAGCACAGCCAAACCAGGGAAGGCAAAATAGAAGAAAAAACCTTCTCTTTTTTTAATAAAATCTTAACTCCTTTTTATATGACACAGGAACCCTCTGAAACAGCTACAATTAGCATGAACAGTACTCATACGGGATAGTCCTAACAGAAGCATTAGTCTTGCATCATATCGTCTTTTGAGTGTCATCTCCCTATGCCCAATTTAAATAGTATGATTGGTGAGGCAAACAAACATCTCGATTGGTATTTTGGAGGCTGTTAATCTCAAATTAATATGCGTATTTCTGTATTTTCCTTAAAAGCATACGAGGCTTTTACACGATTGGTATTATTTTTAATAGAGTAAATGCAGATCTAACCAAACAAATATTTAGTCATGTGACTTTTAGTAATATGAACTCTTGCATTTAAAGCATTTTGATAATTAGATACACAAAAGGAAGAAACATGGTGACTAACTATTGCAGCTTTTTGTGTGGGGGAAATATTATCAATTTAAGGCAACACAAAGAAGAAACTATAAATATCAAGAAAATAAATCAGTAGCATGTGCTTTTGGCCCCTGCAGGGGAAACATGCTGTTACAAGGTGTTGTTTCTAATCTTAATATTTTGGTTTTTTTTTTCCTTAGTCATTGTTCCTTTAATTTCGGTCCCAGTTAGTCAAATGATATATTTCATGCTTGTATATGATTAATATATTTTATATGCAAAGTTTAATCTGAATCTCACTCATCCATTAAATTTCAGTTTTGAATTTGCAATTGATTATACTCTTCTAACTATGATAAAATCAATTCTAATTCTCGACTAGCTGCTTGGTGATATGGCTACTTCCTTGTAATAGATTTGTCTTTATTAAAAACATCCATTCCATTTAGTGAATAGATTAGGTAACCTACTAGTCTATGGTATATTCATCATCCCTCATGTCCAAGCTTGCAGAAGCCATGGCTTAGCTTAACCTTGAATTTTTGTGTACATTTTGTTCTGGGTGTCATACCTTAGATGATTAAAAAATATGCTTCTACTGACAGGGTTTAATCTTGTTATCAGATTTCCTGGATGCTTTTGCATTTTTGTAACATTGTTGTGCTGAAAATCCCATTATCACTGTTAATTTTTTGTCTTAATTGAATCTTTGCTCTCTCTAGTAATTGCTCATCAAAATAATTTAGTTCTTGTTCTTTCAATTATCTTAGTGTTGTCCTCATATTTATTTTATTGCATCAATTAAGAACAATTCTAAACTTTTGTTTGGTAGATGCTTTCAGGTTTTTTTTATAAAGTGTATGTATGTCCGTAAAATAAATGAATAAATAAAACATTCATGGAACTTCGGTTTAAATATTTACAAAAAAAACTCTCTTTCGCTCTTGACTATAAACTAGAGAGCTATAGCAGAATTTGGTCTTTTTTGTCAATCTGAAATAATTTCCTGTGAGAATCTGGAGATAGTAAAGGGGATTGTACATTATAAACAAGAAATTTATTATCATCAGCAGTGACTGATACACGTAGACTAAAAGAAAGTCACATACAAACACACAAGGTTCCAACCCAGATCAGGAGGGTAACTCTGATACCCATTGGGGTATACCAAGAATATACACTTGAGAAAACAAGGATGAGGGGTCAAACTTTGATATCTAAGAGCGAACATCTTGCACCTGACATGTGCAACCAAATGTTCTAATGAAGATTGGGAAGATATATGTAATAGGAAACATGACAGAAATATGATACATGTAGAGACAACATCATCCTAAATATATTTAAGAACTTTCATATGAAATAATAAGGTTCTGGCTATCTCTATTATGTGCCTATTCTTTCTTCCACTTCTCCATTCTGTTGAAGTGTGGCAACAGAAGTTTGATTGGTAATTCTGTTTCCTTTCATGTATGAGCTAAAAATAGCTGAGAAAAACATTCCTTGTATGAGATTATTCCATATTCCAATTTTCATCATCTTTTCATGAAGACTTCTATAGAATATTGGGATTATTATGCTTTAGGACTTAGGAGTTCTATTATCATAGGAATATTATTGTCCTAAGCTTGTACTAGTTGTAGTTGTGCTACACTTCTGCTTGACCTGGATTTATTAGAATAAATAAGAGTTATAAGGTTAGTGTTTTATATAACAAGTATTCAAAATCCTACTAGTGGGATATATTCTTTTTTCCATCCAATCCCTAAATTTCAACTTGGTATAAGAGCAGTACCATACATCGTGACCAATATCCATTGTTCCACCCATTGTGTCTCCTCTTTTCATTGTAATTCACCATTAGATGATTTTTTTTTTCCTTTGTCATTTGTCATAGGGAGAAGTTTCCTGTTCTTGTCTGTCCTCTTCATCATCAAACCTTTCCTTTCCCATCTACGTTGCTTTTAGTGTTAGTCATGGGAAGGCAGAGGTAAACAAAGGGCTAAATAGTGCCAGTGATTCTCTGATCCGGTTTGGATTTTTCATGTTTAGTGATTTCAAAAACCTTTAGATTTTAAGGTACCAACATTATAATTAGAATCAGAATTATTCAATCTACAAGTTTCTAGCTTTGTCATCACTCATTGTCACCCGAATCTCACTGGAAAGTTCATCTCGTGGTGGCTGTTGCATTTTCTCCCTCTTCTGGTCTTTCCCCCTCCCCTGAAAAAAGGACATCACCATCGTGTTCAGACTTAGGCTATTGATTAGCTAGGAGGTGGAAGAATTTTGCTGGAAACCTCGTCAATGCCATTGGCTCTTAGCTATTTTCAGCCCGAGCCAAGCGACAAGCCAATCTTTCTTTGATTAAGCTATTTGAGGAAGCTAAGTCAATGTTGAATTGAATTAGCTGATTCAAGTTGTTGACTGAACCTTTTTTGAGCCCATCTGATCCAGGTTCAGTTTTCACACCGTGGACATGTTCTGCAAGGTTTTTGGGTATTGATTTCAAATTCGAGGTTGTTTTTGCTATTTGAGGCTTTCAAATGATGATTTGTATAAATTTGGGGAGAAGTTTTCCTGTGTGGCTTGCCAAGAAATTTCTCTTTCCACCATGCATATTTCCACTTGGTGATTTTGTATTCCAGAAGTGACTGTCTCCTGCAGCGCCTTTCAAGTGGTGTCTCTTGTTCCTTGGCCATGCATAATTTTAACTCGCTCTTGCGGCTGTGCATCATTCTAGCCATTTATTTGGTGTATTGTCTCTCTCGTTCCTGTCGACTGTATTTGCAAGTCATTGTTTGGGCTATATCCCGGTGTGCTTTGTGAAGCCTTTCAAGTTTCAACTTGTTATGTTTTTAAGTTTTTTTCTTTGTTAGGTGTGTTTATTTTGTAACAAGCTGAGAGCTCATTAAGTTTCTGCTTGAGGGGGAATATTAGAATATTAGTATTATTATTGTGCAAGGAGTCTTACGTTGGGCTGGTCTTGTTCTAGTTGCACTACAGGTTAGTATTGTGCATCACTCAATATCACAATTATTCAGAGTCCTATTAGTGAAATGTATTCTCTCTTTCTCTTTTCCACGCAATCCCTAATTTTCAATAGATTATTCCATCTTTATAACCTTTTCATGACGATTTATTGTGCTGACTGCTGAACGAAAAGGGAGGACTGTATATGCTAATTGCATGAAAGATAGTTCGCAATTGAAGAAAAGAGGTCCATGTTTCCCTTTACCATGGACCCAAAGAAGTTACAGGAGTTGGATGATCAGGTTGTACAGTGCTTTCTTGGTTGCCTAGGTTTGGAGTATGACATTGCTTGTACTCAGCTTTTGACAGTGGATGGAACAAGTGAACAATAATGGAACAAGAGCTTTTGGCAGTGGACTCTCCCTCCCTCCCTTCAATGAGTGTTGTTTGTACCTGACTTCTTTGGGTTTCTAAAGATCATAGGATGTGACCCCTAAGACATCTGAGTTCCGTGATGCTTCTACATTTTTCAATACCAATTCAAGAGATGGTAAAAGAGGAATGGCTGGTTCTTGTTGCGGTCCAGGGAGTTGCTGAGATGGTGGCCCTCATATTTGCTGTTAGTTGTTATCATGACGAGATTGTTGAAATGTCAAGTTTGCAGAGATTACAACTAGAACTTGTAGAGAGAAAATAAATAATTTAAGAGTTAAAAGGTTGAAGAAAGACACACATTTATTTCATAAATGAGAATGCCTATTTATAGGCTTACAACTAATCTGAAATGTGCTAAAAAATCTCAACTACTATCAGATTGTATTGGAACTACTTTGCTTACTGAAAAGTAGAAAATCATGGAGCAATAATCTGGAACAATAACAAAGAATAAATCTAATTAACACTTTTTCTAAATTTCAAAGTCCAACTCTCATAATCCTAACACTCCTCCTTGCGATTTGCCTTGGACATTCCAAGCTTCAACCTTAGGAACTCCAACCTTGTTTTAGGAAGTGCCCTGGAAGAGTAAGAAACAAAATGTTGTTGCAAAGTCAAGTGCTGAAGCCGAGTATCGTGCCATGGCATCAGCTACTTGTGCACTCATCTGGCTCAAACAATTACTTCAAGAACTGCGATTTGGGGATGTTACGCAAATGACACTCATTTGTGATAACCAAGCTGCACTACACATTACCTCGATTCCATTATTTCACGAGAGGACCAAGCATATTGAGATATGTTGCTTCTTCATCAGAGAAATGATGGCAAAATAGGTCGATTGGTCCTATACGTTTATTTAAATTTTCACATCGGCCCCATAAGTTTTATTTTTTTCAAATTGGTCCTACACGTTATATTTCGTTTCCACATTGGTCCTTTTCGTCAATTTCGACCTAACGCCGTCAGTTTTGACCTAATGTGGCATTATATTAGTGCTACATGTGGCTTTTGATTTGACGTCTTAAGGTCGAAATTGATGGAAATGATTAACGTGAAAACGAAACATAACGTATAGGACCAATTTGAAAAAAATAAAACTTATAGGACCGATATGAAAATTTAAATAAACGTATAGGACCAATCAACCTATTTTGTCGAGAAATGATCTTATCTGGGGACATCACCATTGACTTTGTCAATTCAAATGACCAACTGGCCGATGCTTTCACCAAGCCTTTGAGAGGTCCTCGAATAAATTATATATGTAATAAGCTTGGTGTATATGATTTGTATGCTCCAGCTTGAGAGAGAGTGTTGATATTTATGTAAATAATATATAATATATTCTGATTGTAGGAATATTAGGTAATTAGGATAGCCAGATATTACGTTATTATGTAATAATTGCTCATTACTATCTTAATTGTATATTGATTTGTTCAAAGCACTATATAACACATTCTCCGTGGTGTAGTTGAGACACACGGGTTATACCAATAGTCTCTTGTTTTTCTCTCTTTTCAACAGGTTTTATGCCCATGAGAACGTCTCTGATCCTGTGCTGCAGTCAGTTGTCTGTCTTGATGTTCTGCATTGCAGCTTAATTGTTGTCTAGGTAATCCCTCCTTAGAAGTTTTGAAGGACAGTACCCCACCTTGATTTCTGTGTCTTCTTTAGATTGTGAGATTTGTCAGTTTGGCAAACTTCGTAGCAGTACTTCTTTTCCTAGGGTTAATAAGTGATTGGGCACCCTTTTGAGGTAGTTCATTTTGATGTTTTAGGTCCTTGTCCTATTGAGCCTAAATCTGGTTTTTGGTATTTTGTAACTATTGTGGATGGTTATTCCTGAATAGATAAGCCCATGTACTAATACATATTCTAACATCCTCATTCACAACACCAAAGAGAAACTCCATGCAATCCTCTTCCTTCGGGCACATCTCTGTTGTTTTGCTGCATCCACAAGATCACAATGCCTTTGTTGAGCATTTAATGGAGGTGCAACATTCTTGGCATCTGAGAGTAATATACAGAATGAGTTTTAAAGTACTATTGAACCTACTACTACAGCAACTTCTCTATGTAATTCCCCAAATATTCATTCTGCTTCATACGATGCACTGAAAACTCCAGCTACAAAATTGGCTGTTATTCTTGAGGCAAATGACAAGCCGTTTCTAAAGCATATTTGATATTTTAAAGCTGATTAAAGCAATTTGTAAACTTTGCTTCTCAAGCTGCAATGCCTCGGCCCAAAGAGATTTTCAAGAGTTTGGCAACCCTAAATGTATTACTAGACAGAAGGGATAGTCAGCATTTCTATCAACTCAAACTTACTATACGAATTGTTAGTACTTGAAGGAAGAGGGACTAGATTGCTTTCATGAACACACTAGAGGGACCAAAAAAACACAATTAAGCCTTTCTTTGGGACTCGTCCGTATGCTCTGGACATGATGCCTGAACATCAATATCTAAAGTAGAAGATATGTGACTCCTTGTTTTACAATTATAGAGCATGTGGTTAACTTGGAAATTGACAGATGGGACTTGTTTCCAGAAACATCTTATTTCCTTTGTATAAATTATCTATGTTTCTTTGGCTTCAAATTATCTAGGTTATCTAGGTTTTTCTTTTTTAAACGGAAAAAAATGACTACTGTTCTGGCAACTACATGCTACCTAATATTTAGCTTTTCAGGACAGCTGGAGATGATTCAACAAGGTATAGATTCTAAATTTTGTGAGTATGGTATGGGAAATTCTAAAATGGACTTGCCTAATCGTGATAAACAACTGACTGTTGCTGCGAAGAAGACAGCATTGAAAGATCTCCAGAATGATAATAAAATGATGATGCCAACCTCAGTTGGAAGCTCTTCATTTTTAAAGGATAAGGATCCTGGTACCGATTCAAATAGAGTTTCTGGCACCAAGAGATCCTCCTCCGACAACCCAGTGAACCACCACCTTCAACATTCTCCTGGCAGTAATGCTGCAAATGGACATCTTGTGTATGTCCGTAGAAAATCAGAAGCAGAATTGGGCAAGAGCACTGCCTCTGAAAATCCAAGTACTAATGCTTATTGTTCACATTCGAGGCAACTTTGTTGTGAAGAGGAGGCTGCTCACGTGAAACCTCATACAAAGGAGCCAAAGGTTTCTTGTTTCCCAGCATTTGCACCTTTTCCTATGGCTTCTTCAATGAGCTCATCTGGAAAGCCGTCAGTTCCTATTTCTCTTGGGAAGTCTACCATGAGGTTAGCACCAGTTGAGTCTAATTATGTGTCAGCTTCTTCTAGCCCTACCATTGGTAATCCAAAGGGATTAAAAAATTTGCACTGGGAGGAGCGATACCAACAATTGCAGATGTTTTTGAGGAAATTGGACCTATCAGACCAAGAAGAATATATCCAAAGTATGTTCAATCCATGAAAAAATCACTTAAATGCTTTCTTACAAAGTTCTTGAAATTTTATATGGCTTCTATTCTCCTTTGGCAGTGCTTCGGTCACTGTCCTCGGTTGAACTTAGCAGACATGCTGTTGAGTTGGAGAAGAGATCAATTCAACTTTCACTGGAGGAAGGTAATGGAATTGTTGCTTTGTATGTTCCCTTTCATAATAGTAGGCTCAGAGATGATGCTTGCTTAATTTATACTTGATATGGGGTGTGTAATTAGGCATTAGCTCAAATCTCAAATCTATTCAATATCATGCTTTATAGTTTATTCCCCCTTGTTCTCTCACTTCCGGCTGTCAAAGCTCGAGAGAGACAACTGTCAAAACTTTGATATATTCATTTTTTGACAGATTCACCTTTTTTTATTTTGTTTCTTGTAGCATTAAAAAAAATATAAGACAAGCTACAAAAGTACAATTTGCATACCATGCTAATTGTCATGAGTCTGGATGGTAGAATGTGGACATGATATTTATTCCAAAAAAAAAAAAAAGAATGTGGACATGATGTAGTTATATTTTGTTAGGGTTGCAGCTTATCATCCCCAACCTGTTTACATGCATTCTTATCCGTAAAAAAGTTCCAGCAACTATTTGTATTTTAATTTTAGCAAACGACATATATTTTGAGCCTACATGAAGCTGATGATTTTTTGCTCACATATTTGCAATGATGACAGCCAAAGAATTACAGCGTGTTGCGGTTTTAAATGTCTTGGGAAAATCAGTGAAGAACTTCAAAGCACCAGCAGATCATGGCGAATGTTCAGATAAGTTGATGAAGACATCATCATGATATTCCTGCCCTTTTGGCTGCAGTAAATTTCCTCAGGCGATGGAAACTTTCTGATTGATGTCGTGCTAGTGTCTATGCTGATTGTTTTATAGTGTTCTGGTTGTCGAGTTGACCAAGAAAGAGTCTTGCACCTCCTAGTCGTGAAAATAAAAAACGGGGATTGATTTCCACCTCTACTTCCTGTACAGTTGGCTATCCTTGTTTCTTTCTGATCATCCTTGCAATTCATCAAAATTTACACTCTGTTTATAGGGACATGTCTTGAGGCCTTACGGCATGATGCAGTACATCCTTGCATTGCATCCCACGAAAAATGTGATCTTTAATGCTCGAGCGCCAGCGTCCCTTGCTGATATTTGTTTAAGTAGATATCCATCATAATGGAACATATTCAGCAATCAATCTATAATTAGTGTAAGGAAAATTAATTATCAGAGATCTCCTTAGAGTTTTTTATTATTTAAAACTAAAAAAATAGTTATAAAAGTGAAACTAAACAAGTTCTTACTCGGGGCTCTCTATTCGACCATAATGAAAATACCCCGCCACCCATTTTCACATTACCACTGTAATAGATTTCATAGTCAATATAGTACATGATGGAATTAATAGAGTCATATTTTCCATGATCAGATCACATCCATGCAAAAACATAGTTGACTTAGGTTAAAAGTTTAACAAATATTTACAGTGAAGGAAGGTATGGTGCTACTTTAATAGACTTCACTGTCAGCTATATATACAATGGAATTAATCGAGTAATATTTCCCAAAAGAGGAGCGTATTCGATCCAAAATCTAGTCTCATTTATCTACCTAAGATGAAAGTGTTCCCTTCCAAGCTTGCCAAGCATCCTCTTCCAACAGGATATAGATTTGTTTAATTCTATATCATTGCTACTCTCTTCCGCCCTTGTCAATAACATAATGAAACCAAAAATCATCTATAATCTTGCACTACAAAATTTATGGACAGAATCTTGTAGCAACACTACCTGTGGACAACCATCATAAAACAATATTCCAGTATGCATTCCATTAAATTTTCAACCATATTTTCCTGTTGTATTAGTGAAAGAGTAATAGACATTGGGGTAAAAATAGTCATACCCGTCAAATAAAGAATTGAGAGTTAACACCAATGAATTATTCTAAAAAACTTATTACCCCAATATGTTGAGGATCTATTGCAAACTAAGGGGGGAAAACATTAATCTGAAGTTGGTAAAATAACAACTCTCAAAAGTTACTCGACACGTTCTTGTCAGGTCACGTATCTACCTTCATAAAAATAGCATATGTTAACAGGATGCAATGATATAGAACAGTTTAATATGAAGCGGATTCATTTTAGCGTTGGTTTCACAGGACGCAAAATCCTGTTTCTCTAGTGGTTTTTGCTTTATACATTATGCCTAATTTATGTCGGCCAAATTTTATTTTTAGTTAAGAATCCATGAAGACCTTCAGATTTGACGTGATGTTCTCCACAAATTTTACCGAATGCCGTTTCTCATCAAAATGTTAAAAAACTGCATTTCAGTTTCTCTTTAGGAAACAAATATATTACATGTGTTACAGTTCTCAAAAATTACAATCTGTTAGTGAAGAAGAAAAAATAAGGATACAAAATTCACTATTCGCTAAGGTTGCAAAGTCGAAGATACGGATTATCAAACATAACGTATCTGGACCAATACGATTTATACTTGGAAACAGCAAGATTCAACCACGGCTTGTAGTTTCCATTGAAGTGAATGACAGCGGCGTTCTCTATCTCTGTTAGGTTCAGAGCAGGATCATAGCCAAGTCCCAAAACATGCCAGCCTCGATCTAATGGATAGGTCAGATTATAAAAGGTGATTAGTCCTGGGGGTAAGGTTCCAAGCTTCCAGAGGGTTCTATCATCATTCTGTAGAGAAGAAAAACCATCAATTCTACATCTGCTATTAATAAACTACTATCTACATGCACAAAACAGAAAGATATGGCTTTCAGGTAATTGAATTGAGGCCTGAAAAAGAAAATAAACACGGGCACATTGCACACAATATAGGAATCCTCGGGAAAACAAACACAAGGGCAACCCCTTTCATAAAACGATATTCAGGAATAGAAAAGTTGAAAATAATAAGAGGACAACTATAAAAGGAGGAATAAGATTAGCAAAATTTACCATATCTTGCCACCGATGATATATTCCAGTGATGTTTCGTTTCTTCCACTCCTTCAAGTCAAAAATATTCATGCCAAATGCCCAGCCACACGCTTCAGGACTGAAATTATTGGAGATAAGTGGATTACTAAAGTTGAGGTATTTATCAAACCTATGGAAGCTCTCCTTGCATGTCTCCACTGCACCATTCACCATCCCTTTCAGATCAATTGACCAAAGAGTTGTCAAATCTTTCTGCACTACAATGTCATCATCCAAGAATAGAATTTTGTTTAATTTGGGATAAACTTCAGGAAGGTAGAACCTCAGGTGATTCAGCATTGACAAATATTTGGGGTTTCTATATTTTAGATTGTCAGATCCAACGGAGAGGGAGGAAGGATGATTAGCTTTAAAGTAATATTCCTTAATTCTTGCTGATTCAAGTTGACGTAGAACGGAACAATATGAGGAATTCAGCCATTTGAAATCATCAATATTCTGAACTTCAATGGTTCCTTTAGCCGGAGGGTTGATGAGAAACCACATTCTCATTGCTGCAAAATTTAATTTATCAGTTACTATATGGAATACATGCTTCTCAGGTTCCTTTGCATTCTGCACAGTAGAATTAACAACCACAGATGTAGCCAGTACATTATCAGAAAAGATAGCATAGTGGTAAAGAGATGGATCTTCAATCTTTTCTTTGTCAAGAAGTCCTTTCTTATGATAGCCCTGCAGGTAATAATCCGCTGCAAGCTTAAGGGGAAGGCAATGCAATGGTCTAGGCACTGTTTTCGCAGCCAGCTGAATCAAGAATGCACTTCTTTTCTTCTGTATATTCACACTATTTTCAGTTGATTGAAGCATCGCCCTTAACTTCCTTGCTACCAAAAGGCAGTCATAGAGTTGGTCTTTTGCTATAGAAAGAACATGACCCATAGCTTTTGCTCGATCCAGTGCTCTATGAAAAGCAATAAATAGAAACTGTGCATGAAAATTGAAACAACCTAATAACCCTGAGAAACAAGACTAAGGCAATGTAAAAATACCCAAAGTGAAGCTCAAAATCGGAACTGGCATCTCCGATAGCTTGTTGATTTTCTCTGCAGTGTTTGACAAGAGCATTGTAAAGAACAGTTTTGTTCTTAGACTTTGCAATGTTGGTATATGCTTTGGCCATTATTATTTGATCTCGCATGAGTTTCAGAGTTGAATCGGAATTTGGGTTTTCATATTCTCTCCTCCATATACTATACTTTCCCCTGACAGTTAAGTCATATCCTTCAGAGCGTTCAATTGCAGCTGATATGATGTGATTTTCAGTTTCTTTGTCTTGCTGAATAAGTTCAGCAGCGCGAGCTTTCCTTCTTTCTTGCCGCATTATCTAAGGGATTCAAACTCTTAAAGAAGCCCAAATCAACAGCAAAACCAGAGAATGGAACAAACACTCGTTCTCCTATCTCTATCTTTTTTATTTGGCTGAGTTGCAAAAGATAAAATTGGATAATTACCCGGCGCTTGATCTTCACTGGAGTCATTGACAAGGAACGTGAAGTTTTGACTCTGCTTTCTTCAGAATAATATTCATCTGTGGAGTGCTTGGAATTGTCTTCAAATCTTGAATCAGTTCGAAATGACTGGACCAGTCCCTATAAGTGTATCAGAATATGAATATTACCAATCAGTGATCGTAGACTGAAAATGGCAGCTCAGATTGGTATTTCGTAAACTTCAAACGAGAAACGGAAATGCCAAGTTAAATATTGTTTTGTGGTATATATTTTTCATATGTCATATCTGCTAGATATACTCCCAAGTTGTATCAACAACATGAACAAAAGAAATTAATGAAATCGAAGTAAAGTACCTGGGAGCTCTTTTGATGTTCATTGTTTCCATTAGTTGGGTTTTCCCAAATCCAGGAATCAGATAAGTAGCTCATTTTCAACCTAGCTAGTCGAACATGGCCAGATGCATTGCTGTACGCTGCAATTATATCAATGTCCTATATAAAATCATGACTATATAAGCATTATTATTGATGGCTTCTCTCCAGTGGATATAAACAGCGATGTCTAATAATACCTTTTCATCAGGATAATTGCGGGCTCTAGTAGTAGAAATATCTTGTTCCTGCTTGCACAGCAATAGCAACATGGTCAAAAAAGTGCAAGGGGTATGGTCGAAGACAAATAAACGGGTAAGATTAGTTAGTTTCAATGTTGATCTACACATCATCAACATCTGAGATGAACATACATACCTTTGTGCGACGACATTGGTCGCAATCATAGAGGGCCCGAGATCCTCTGATATCTCTTTGACTGTAAAAATTGTGAAGAAAATATGCCAAAAGAAATTTGAGAAAGTAAGATTATTAACAGCAGCAAAGATGATAATAACGGACTAGTTACCTGGTTGTTGAAATGTCAGAAGAATCTGCTACTATAACAGAAACCTGTCCACAGAATTTAAACAGTGAAATAGAGATCTTTTTTTCTTTCCCTTGCTTTTCTTCTCTAGTTATTAGCTATCACAAATTCCAGTTATATACAGGCGTGAACCCTAAAAATCCAAGATTGAAAGGAAATGAGAAATTACCGATAATAAGAAGAAGAATATAAGTAGTAGGGAACACGAAGAGCGTGGAGAAGTGTCCATGTCTATTGGAATTGAATTTGAAGACTTGATAATTGAATCTACAATCTTGCGTGGTGATAATAACTAGTTACTTCATTACATCTTTTTATTCATTCCTCTCCTGTTGTGCCTTGGATTCTACGATCAGATCCTCATTCACATGAGGGTGTTGCCGGATCGGTTTTCGAGTTTTGAGCCAAAGAATTATTATTGAACAAACAAGAATGATTAGGAAAATCAAATAAATTATTGAACAATTAAATATTTTGTTTTTTTTTATTTTAATTAATAAAATATGTTATTAAATATTTTCTATTAACTAATCTGGGCTATGGAGACAACCTGGTTGGGAGGGGAGAACTCACCTTGTGTGCCCAACAGGTTCCCCAACGGAGATTAGTCACTGCTAACGGTGGTGGATATTTTCGTACCTATATCATGGTTATCAAAAATATTTTCTATTAACTATTACATGTATCATCAATAAGGATAAGTATTAATGTTTTAAAATCGAACCAATCATTGAATCGGTGACACCAGTTCACGTTTCACTAGTCGAAACATTATCGATTCGTGATCGAACCAGTTTTAATTAAAGAGTTTAATTGCGATGCACTGACAGTGTAAAACATTTTTACACAGACAATCAATCACCAATCATGGTATGAATGATTTTTAAGATAATTAGGATAAAAGTGAATTTTCTTACCGATGTGCCAACTTATGATTGGATGTCTATGTAAAAATGTTTTATATTGTCAGTATATAACAATTAAACTCTTAATTAAATATATATTTTTAATTTTATATAATATATTCAATAAATTAACATACTGACAAAATAGTTTACGTAAGGTTTATACCAATTAATCAAGACTTCTTCAAGAACATTCAACCCACTTTATAATGTTTAATGAAATGTCCAAAACAAAGACCAAGAGAATAATATGTGTAATTACCAATGTTTTAAGACCGAACCGGCGAGACCTTCGACTCATGCTTCAATTGGTTCAACCAGTTCAACAAATGGTTGAACCAGATGAGATGACTAAAAAATAAACAAATAATTCTATATATATAAATAAATAATTCTATTTTTTTGAAGTTTCGTTTTGGCCCCTCTTTTATTTTTTATTCCGAATTGGTCCCTTATCTTGCAAACATTGGCACATTTGGTCCTTCCCGTTAGTTCTGCACTAACGATGTTACATTTACAACGTTAGTCGCTGGAAATCATCTCTGGTCATCGGATTCTGGGAAAAGTCACCGGAATCTGCGAAAAGTTGTCGGAAACACCTTATCTCTCTCTCCATTTATCCCCCTCTCTTCCCCTTCTCTTCATCTTTTTCCCTCTTTTCCCACACCACAAAGGTTCTTTCTCTCTCCACCACTTCATGTTCTTTTCTACTTTGTTGCTTGGATTCCCAAGCATGTCATTAGATTGCGCTAAAACGGATCCGCCGATGAATCCTCCGACTCTGGAGCCGGAGCTGGTGACAGTCGGACCTATTGACTGGAGCTACCTGGTGTTTGCCAGAGGTGGTGGAGAATGTCGCGAAAGTATTCCCAATTCTTTGTTGCTCGTGCACATCGATGTTGCATTGAATTCTTTTTCAGATGAATCGGTATGTGATATATTCTTTGTGATTCCATTATTCTTATGAGATTTGATTTCGTAACAATTTTTTTTATAATTCGGAACTGGAGGAATCAGATCTGGTTTTGATTCAAATATTTTTGTTGTTATGTGATGCAGTGCGAATTAATGATTGTTTGTGTTAAAGTGTGAGGAATTTGTGCTCGTTGCTCAGTTTTATCTGCATGGTTGAGAGAGGAAGAGAGAGAGAAAAAAAGACGGGAAGAGAGGAAGAGAGAAAGTGTCTTTATGGCGACTTTTCCAGATTTCGATGACTTTTTCCAGAATCCAGCGATCAAAGATGATTTCCGGCGACTGATTGCATAAATGTAACACCGTTGGTGCAAAACTAACGTAAAGGACCAAAATGTGCTAACGTTTGCAAGATAAGGGACCAATTTTAAACAAAAAATAAAATAGGGACCAAAATGAAGCCTAAAATAAAAATAAGGTACCAAAAGTATAGTTTTAAAAAAATCTTATAACTCATTTTCATTAAGATAAAAAAACATGTAATTAGTAGAACATAAAGTTCAAGCTTAAAGTCTCAAACATGTATAGTACTAAACATAATAACACATCTTCGAAGTTTCAAATAGCGGAAGTACTAAACTTCATAGGTATTACATGCAAATCATAATTCATAAGTGAAATCCATAAAAATACATAACAAATACAAATCTTCATAATATAAATTCCAACATCAAATCTCGAACAACCAAACAACAATGCAATGCCCATATCTTTTCGTCAACCATGCAATAGATCGATTTTAAAAAAAAACTGCTAAAAATAAACACTTTTGTGCTTTCACACTCAATTCAACCAAACAAATCATTAGCTGCATTAACATTTAACATGACCATACAATATATATAGTTGACAAAAGCATGTTAGTCCTTGAAAAATGCAACTGTAGAGAAGATCCACAATGAAACAATAGGAAATCTTTATGTCAATGTTCATATCTAACTAAATCATGCTGGTAGTTTGCCCAACCTAAACCCTCATTTAGATGGTGCAAACTTGGCTTAACTAAAAAAAAAATAACATCAGCATTGAACAGTCCGGTTTTTAATAACCAGGTCCACATCATCCGATTTTAATTCAGTTCAAACAGTTTTTTCCCGATTCCTTAAGACTTTAGGTTTTTTTTGGATTGAATCAAACTGTAGGCACAACTGATTCCTAGTTCAACCGGTTGAACCGGTCGGTTCAGTTCGATTCTTAAAACATTGGTAATTACTAATTAAACATGTCAATATCTCCAAAACAATTCTAATAGAAAGATTTGCAATGCTAATAGTCATAGACATTAAGACAGTGTGGTGGCTGTGCAAGTTTGCACCATGAAGATAGCAGAAGAGGAAGAGAACAAACCTTGTTTTGCAGAAGAGGAAGAGGAAAAGGGAACGACTACACAGCTGAGATGGTAGAGAAACGAGAAAGACAAAGACTACTTCCTTTATGCGGCTGAGAACGAAAAACGAAAAACAAAGAGGAGGAAAGATATTGAGCCCTAAAGAGTTCAAGTCAAACGACGTTGGTTGACGTTTTTTTTTTTTTTTTTGTTTTTTTATAGAAATTGAAGTTTTGGGCAAATCGTTGGATTGTTGTTTTTCATGGGTTTGGCCGGTTTAGCCCTGGTTTGACTGGTTCTTCTCCGATTTTCAACACAAGCGATTCTTAAAGGGCCCCAAATCGGTGCTAGGACCGCTGAACTAGTTGAACCAGCCAATTCGATTCGGTTCTGACAACCATGATTAGTACAATCGTGAGCGAGTTACACTCAATGACCAAAGTTCGAACCATAGGAAAGACAGTTGTTGTAAGGCCTCCTAATCACAACATCATGTTTCATGTAGGGGATACTTACTACACTTATTAGTGTGGTGTGGTGGAGTTGTGGGAGGGATGGGAGAGGGAAGAGAAATTTGTCTATTGTAAAAACGAGAGAAAATGTTACAAAATATTTGAAAATATATATTTAAAATAAATTAAATTTACTAAGATATTGCTAAATTTAAATATTTAGACAAAAGAAGTATTTGAGTTTTTCGTCCAAAAAAAAAAAGATGTAGCTTACTAATAATGTATTGATTCTGAAAAACAATTATCTTACATGGGTAGTTGTTCACTAATAAAAACATAACATGTGTCATATTTTTTAGTCACCTCATTAATGAGTTGTTGGAAAATTATATATATATATATATATATATATATATATATATATATATATATATATATATATATATATTAATCTTCTTAGTGAACAACACTACACTGGCACTTAAAAACTTTATCGAAGTTTTGTCCTTTCTATTTTCTTTGTCATATTTTAATCAAACAAATATACATTCCTTACATTCCCTAAATAACAGTCACTTTTTAAAACTTATTTTATTCTAAATTAATTGTTATTTTTAAAAAATTGATAAAGTATTTATTAACTATTTTCAATATTGTCTTTATTTATTGATATCTCCACTAATAACTTTTTTCCCTTTTATATTAGTTGTTTTTTTATCTTGTTAGTGGCAATTTTGTCAAATATCATTGTTCTTATTAAACTTTAGGTCATTATTTAGTTTCTTAATTAACATACTTAAACCTTGAAGGACTATAAGACAATGAGTTCAACATTGGTAGGTCGCATTAGAAGTAGACTACGACTCTGGGCGACCTTCACCTGCAATGTCAGCAGTTCGAATCCCGGACTCGCCATTTCGAGGAAGGCTTTACCTAACCACCATTTTCGGTCCAAAGGTTAGTCTCATAGCTTGCCTATGAGAATACCCGGTTGAATACCAAAAAAAAAAAGAATGGAAGACAATTATCTTTCTTAATATTGATTTTCACACATTCAAAATACTACAAATCAAGAAAATCTCCTTCTAGGAGAACACTTAAGAATTTCCCATTTTGTATTTATTGGAGCAGCAAAATCAGAACAATTGATTGGAATATCTTCTCAAAACACCTAATAATTTTATACACAAAGTACATGTTTTTTCCCCCATAAATTATCAAGTGTCGCGAGAAGTTATTTAAATAAGTTATTCAAATCGCATTTTTGTTATTAGCTAACATTCCAAATACAGTTGTTATATTCAATTCTTTCTCTCATTTATAGTAGATAGTTCCACACCCTCTCCACAAAACTTAATTATCATGAATGATATGAAATGGAAAAAACTCCTTAAAAATAAAAGTGAATTTATCTCTAAAGTGAGTAAGTAAGAGTATATATATCTTATGTTATTTAGTAAGTTGAAGGCTCTATTTGGCATATCCATTAAGATAACTTATAGCTTATTTGACTAATTTATAAGTTTGTTTGATCAAAATAAATGTGTTTGATAAACAAATTTATCTCATTAACTTAGTTTTTTTCATAAGCTATTTTATTTAGCTTATAACTTATTAACTTTTATCTCATTTTTACTCTTATTATTTTAACGAAACCCCTACTTTACCTAGCCTCTACCTCATAAAATAAAATTTATATAAAAAAAAATCATATAAACATGATATTTCATTTATTTTATTTAGTAAAAATATTTAAAAAGTAAAAAAAAAATTTTAAAAATTAATATCCTAATTATAAAGCTTTAATTTAGAATTTAAAAAGAATTTATATAAAAATCATATCAATAACTAATTTTATCAAACGCTTCAATTCTAATCGATTAATTTTTCAACTATCAGCTATAAGTTTTATCTTCCCAACTATTTTTGCTAGAGGGGGCAGAAATCTCTATACATTATCAATGAAAACCTGGTTTGCGAAGGCATGAATTCAACCATTTTGGTTGGTGACCTAGATATTATGATACATCAATCTATACAAGATACCACCTTCCCTTTTACTGCTTTATAATAGAGCTGACAAATCGGGCTGTCCAGCCCAACCCGACTGGGTTAGAGTGTATAACTGGGTCGGGCTGGTCCGACCTGGATTTACATCGGGCTCTAAATTTGGTGGCCTGGCCTAGCCTTATGTCGGATCATCGGGCCAAATCAATCCTAATTAAAAATTAAAAAAATATAATTAAACATCATTATATGCCACACAGGCTTTAATCCATTCCGGAACATGGTTAGTTTGCGCAAAAACCCAAACCATTACTTGAAAGTGATATCAACAAGTCACGTTAATTGTATTGTATACCAATAGCATGCTACAGTTTTAGCAAAATAAATAAAAATAATCCAAGTCTAAAATATAATAAATGTCATACCTGTTGTTGACGAAGGTGCTTCTGTGCTGTGCTAAGAGAGTGAGAAGAAATTAAAAGTGTCACTTTTTTTTTTTTTGATGAATAATTAAAAGTGTTATTTGATTGAAATAAAATAATAGGTTTTCATGCTGCAGCTTAAATTATGACGTTGAGTGAGTGGATAGTATTGCCGCTAGGCCAAAATTTTATATTGGGCCAAATTCTTATTCAGTGAGTGTGAGAGTGGATACTGGACACGGAACCGTGTTTAGTTTGTTTACATTACTGTGACATATTTTTTTGTTCTCCGTTGCTTTTTACATCATAAATATTTCTAATATACCGTCAAATTTTTTTTTTAAAATTAATATCTCAAAAATACCCTTGTAACCTCCTTCCTCCCTTCATATTTCCAAAAGTTTTATTTTAGAGTTCCGGAATTTAAATTCCGGTATGTTAGAAAGTAAATTTTCGGAACTATAAAAAAAAGATTCCAGAAAATAATTTCCAGAAGGTTACGAAATCTGAATAAAATTTTGGAATTTAATTTTCGGTATGTTAGAAAATGGCTTCCGAAAATTTATTTCTGGAACTATAAAAAAAAGCTTCCGACAATTTCCAGAAGGTTACGAAATCTGGACAAGGTTCCGAAATTTAATTTCTGGTATACTAGAAAATGGCTTCCGAAAAATTTATTTCCGGATTATAAAAAAAAACTTCGCCGGAAAGTTATGAAATCTGAACAAAGTTACAGATTTTAAATTCCGGGACGATGAATTTGCAGAAACTTACATACCGGACACACGAAATGCAGAATTAGAGAAGGACATGAAGTTCTATAAGGGAGAAAGCTATTAAAGGGAAAGAATGAAAAAGAGGGGAAAAAACCTATCAACCTATCAAAGGGAAGTTATTCAATGGGTGTGGGTGAGGAGGGAGAAGAGAGAAAGAGGAAGAAGAGATAAGGGGAGGGATGTATTTTAGAATATAGGTTATGAGGTGTATAAAGATAATTGAGGGTATTTTGGAGATATTAAATTTTGTTTAAAAATTTAGTGGTGTATTAAAAATATTTGTGGTGTAAAAAGTAACACCCTTTCTTGTTTTGCTCATTTAGCGGGCCAGCCCGGCCCGAACCCGACGAGCTAATCGCGTCGGGCCAAATTGCCCAATTTTTTTCGGACTGACATTTAAAGAGCCCACCTAGGCCTAAAATACGGGTTGTTCGGGTGAGCCCATCGGGCAGGGCCAAAATTGACAACTCTACTCTACAACACATTTAGGTAAGGTAGAAGAAGCCAAGCATTACTCTCTTTGCCAGGCATTACATTTAGGTGTTGAATAAACTTGGCCAGAATTTTGAGACCTAGGTCAGGAGCCTGAAATCTAACATTGAGATCTAGAGAAACTGATTCTGGCTTCCGCTGTGAAGGCAGTCCTGAAATAGACGTCTTTTGATATGGCTGCCAAGTTGTTGGCAGATGAAGTCCTGGCTCTAGGATTACTAGTACTCGCTCCTTGAGTTTGCTAATTAATGCACCGTTGCAACTTGAATAAATACTCTGGGAGCCAACATCATCTGCTTTTAGCTATTTGAAGGAGTAGAATTGGATGAACTATTATTATTATTATTAGGGTGAAGGCACCACTCAAGTGGCACAATATGGACCATCCAACAAGCCACTTAGGTTAATTGATTATTCGACTCATTTTCCATTTTTAAATCCAACCCCACCTTTTGACATTTTGACCAACCCAAGTGACAAAATGAGTGGATTAGAATGTGTCGCTTGGATGGTGCATCACTGTACCACTTTGGTGGGTGGTGTGCCTTAGACGACACCTATTATTAGATATAGTTAATGTGTCAATCACTAAAGAAGAATGAAGATTAAACCCAGCAGGTTGGGGCACTTCAACTTGTTTCCCCAAAGGAGCTGCAATATTACACCCATTCATCCGATCGAGGCTGAAGCCCAGGACTCGGATGCACCAGAAATGGATTCTAAGGCCGTTTTGCTGTAACACCGCTACTCTGTATATTGCACCACGTAGGAGAATTCAATCCCCCATTAGCGTCTCTTTTTCCGGTTACAGCTTAGAAGATCTATTGGCAAGAACAGAAGAGGATGAGGAAATGAAACATGAAGAACTTATAAGGCCATCCGGAGGTAAGTGAATTGAAGGTGTGTGCTTCTCTGAAAAAATATTTCCTTCATGTTTTTCGGATGATTTGTCATTCTTCAATTCAACTGTGCCAAGCACAGAAGCTGATAAGGAGCTTTGAGCAGACAAGGGTTGCAAAGGTGATGGCAGAGTCGGTGCAGGCACTTAATTATGTCCGGAGAAAGGCACTTAACTGTCTTCATATATGCATTTCTCCACGCAACTGGTCCTGGATGGGCAGCAAATTGTGCCAATCTTCTAGCATAAACAAACTCTGAAACTGAAAGAAGGCCAACCTAATCACATCAGAGCCAAGTCTAGATCAACCAAAGCCAAGGAGATACATATTTAAAAATAGGTCTAACAGAAGTATAGAGTAGCGCATGCAAAGCCAATTGTTGGCTGTCTCAATATCACCAGATAGAAGCAAGTACTGTTATATACCCAAAATATAAATAAAAAATAAGCAAGTGCTCTTGGCCAAATGCAGCAAGTTACCAGAAACTGCCAATCACTTAGTGTGTGTTTGAATGAGCGTTTGACAAACGTAATTTTGAATGAAATTAATCTGAATACAATTGAGTTTGAAGTGACGTGATTTATGTTTGAATGTTTTTATTTTGAAAGAAAGTTTGATGTAAAATTTAGTGTAATTTTTCATTTCAAAAGCAGAATTTACTCCAAACTGCTTCAGATAGAACCGATTTTGAAATGCAAAATTGTTTTTCCCAATACAAAGCCAAACATCTTCAAAAATGATCAAACCCACGTTTGACCATTGCAAACATGAGTTTGCCGGTTCTCTACGTGGAATCAAACAGGTACTTAGTCCGCTAATTTTGGCATAGGCAATTGATTGCTATGATTTTATAACATAGTGGGTATAGTAAAACCTCAATTGCATCCGGCTGGTGCATTATTTGCATAAACTTATTTTTAATTTAACAAGGATGGACCAATAACAACAACAACAACCAAGCTGCCTTTTTTCCACTAGATGAAGTCAACTACATGGATCAATCCACATCATAATATCCAATTCAAAAAAGGTGCAACACAAAGGCTTCGTGAGAGATCACACATTCTAATACAACTCTTGCCCAAACATCCTTAAGTACGTAGTTTTGATGAGATCCGGTGCATTAATAAGGATTGACCACCACTATAAAATACCAATGCAAGACATCAAGTAGTTTTCATCTGCAATTTTCAAAGAAATTAATTGAAAGATTGAATGGAAATCAGACACATACAGGTAGCAGTAATTTCCTCTCTCCATCAAAAGTAGTCAAGACAGATGGCTCTCCCCCTCCAGCTGATGACAGAGAAAGCCTATATGCGCTTCGCCTATTCTCATCAAGTAGAAGCTGTTTTTTCACATATTTCACCGTATTTCCCCTTAAAGTTGATCATATAACAACAGAAAAGATGAAAGTAAAAACGACTTGCTTATCTGAAGAAACTAAATAAAAGGACAAAAAATATATTGATAAATGGGAAGGATCAAGACGGTTGTCAGTTATGAACCTGTAAAATCGCTAATCTTTTTTAAATTGTTCTCTACTAACCAACCACTACAAAAATCATTATTGCAAGTGACATGAGTTCGTTCAGATAGATCTGCAGAAGCAGACTTCTGTAAAAGGTGAGATTCTTTTCTCGCATTGTAATTGGACCAAATGGCATTTTCTCCCCCAGTGAAGAGTGTCATCGGATGAAAACTCTACATTAGCACGATCCAATAAAGTCCTGACTAGTGGTTTCTTCAGTTTCCTGTTGGGTGGTCTGCCTCTTCTTACTAATCTTGGCTCTGGCTCATTATCTTCACTATCTTGCCGAAGATTTTCAAAATTCTTTCTTGCCAGTTCTTGAATTGATCGTGCCCGGCATCATTTTATTATTTTTAGACAATAAGATAAGTGAAAGGGGCAATTCGAGCAAACGCAGCAGGAATAGATAATTACCTGTCTGAAATATATGGTATCTGGGGCATTATACTGCATCGCATTTGTACAGATTAAGAAAATGTCTTTCTGCACAAGAATATAATCATTTGAGTTCTCATATTGAAAGATAGAAAATCAGCTTATAACAACAATAATAGTAGTAACCATTCCAATCAATTCCTAAACCAAGTTAATGATGAATAATCTTCTAGATGTGAACTTCCAGCAAAACCTAATTATAGATTAAAGGATGCCACTGCTCGTCATATACTCAAACAAATAAAGATTGGCAGGAGCACATATGCTGGCTTCTTGGTTAGAACTGGCTTCCTTGTGCTTAGCAGTTCACAACAAATAAACACACAATGAGGACAACAATAAATCTGCAGGTTGGGCCAAACTGTCAAAACATAAATTAGATACCAACCTCAAATTGTTCCAAATTGACATAAGCTCCATCATCTAGCTTCTTCCTTACAGTTCCGAAGTCCATTGGAAGCTCAATAACTTCAAGGTAATCTGGAAGCTGCAAGCAGTGATTACCACCTTAAAATAAAAGAAAATTGGGTGAGAGCCAAAAGTTATTATCACAAGTATTCTCAAGACTAACCTCATTTGGGGCGATCGGCTCCGTAAACACACTATAAGTGTCCTTTCTGATTTAAACCAAAACATTCTCAGTAAGATTATGGCATTTAATTTAGTTGCTGCGTCAAAAACAAATTAGCTAGGAAGGGTGCTACAGGGAAGACATACAACTGAAGCCTGTCCAGAATAAAAAGTAACAGCTTTTTATCCGGTAAAGGTGTTGAGGGTCCAAAATCCAACTCATGAGTCCCTGCACGGATCGGATAATAGTCATGAAACACTCTGTGTGTGTGTGTGTGTGTGTGTGTGTGTGTATTTTGAAAAATAAATCCTGTCTGCAGTTGCTGATTTGCTGTAAGTAGTTATAAGGTTAACAAACCTTGAGGGACTTTTGTTAGCTTTAAACCAGTAGACTTCTGGCCCTGCAAGAACATACACACACACAAAAAGTGATGAAAAACATGCTTGTGCTTTTCCCTCGGTGAGAAACGTCCAGCAAAGTAGCTGTTAGAGAGAGAGAGCAAAGTCGGCAGCCATATTTCCAAGTGTCGAAAAGGGGGGAAAATGCGGTTAGAAACTGTGAAACGGCTACCGTGTTGAAGAAAAGACAAATGGAAGCTTTATTATATGAGATATGACAGTCAAGTTGATTTTTTCCTTTTTAAGTAGAGATGGAAGATAGATTGGGGAAATTTTTGGGAATAACCCAAAAAATATTATTCTTCTAAATATTTTTTTTTATTATATATATAAATATCTTTTTTTTCCCTTTCATTTTTTCTCTTTTATTCATGACTTTCCACTTTCTTCTTTTTATTATTTTTTTTTTATGTTGAGAAGTCGGGTTTGGTGAAACCGATTTCTCAACGTGCTTTTAAAATTTTTTTTCATTTCATAGTTAAGAACCCGACTTCTCATAGGAATTTTTTTTTCCGAACTTTTTTAAAAAATACAATTTTTTTGGTTTTGTTTTTTGTTTTTTTGGATTTTATTTAAATTTAATTGGTTTTAGAGTTTAAAAATGGGTAATTAATTTTTTAATTAACTAATAGTGTTGGATGTTAATTATATGATATCAATAATCGTTTTATGATTGCAATATTAATTTTATGAAATTTTAATAAAATTTAAAGATTTTTAGGATTTAAAAATGTGTGATTAATTTTTTTTTAATTAAGTAATTGTATTGGTTGTTAATTATATGATAACGGTAATCAATAATGCGATAGTAAACATTAATTAAAATTTATAACAAGAAACTATTACAAAAACTCATACACTGAAATTGATAATGCCTAATTTTTACACTATGGTTGCGTAGAAGTTCCAGCACGGTGAGGACAGTTCTTCCTTGTATGCCCTGGTTGTCGACAAAGTCCACAACATTTTGGGTGACCCCTTTCCCCGAGGTCCATCTCAGTACTAATGCGAGTAGACTGTGGACGACCACGTGGATCTCTTCGCATGGCAGGATTGTGGCACACCTCGACTCTATTATAATGTGGCCAATAAGCTTCGTTGGGTATCACGCCGAATTCTTCGTTATAAACGTTGAATGCGGATTGCAATTTGTATTTATCAGCCACATACGATATGTAGTCATGTAAAACAGACGAACAAGCAGCGATGATATGTGAGCATGGGAGGTGTAATACTTGGAATTTTCCATAGTCACACTACTTTTTAAGTAATTTCACCCTAAATCTCCCCGCAGGTCCGCCTTCGCGTGGTTGTACTGTTTCCTGGACCGAGAAAACTTGGTTGTCCCTATGAAAATTAATGACTTCATGAGAGTTGGATGCGGTTCGTTCTTTATCAATGGCCTTAGTGAGAATCTCGGTATAAACACGGCCAAATCTGATCATTGCCTGCAGTTTCTCTCCCTTCTTAACGAAGTGACTAACCAACCTATAATAGGTTGATTGGACTATCGCAGTGATTGGTAGATTTCGCGTCCCCTTAAGTACGCCGTTGATGGACTCAGCAAGATTGGTTGTCATGTGTCCCCAACGCTTCCCCTGATCCCATGCTTGAGTCCATTTTTCCTTCAGGATACTGTCTAACCACCTCGCGGCCACTACGTTTTCTTCTTTGACAACATTATAGTAATAATTGAACGTCGGATATGACGTGGCGTATCCTGAAGAGTCAGAATAAACTAAGTTCCAAATTGATATGAAGAGAAAAGAAACAAAAATTAATAATAATATAAATGAATGCACTACCAACCCATATTAACAACTTGCTTTCGCATATCCGCATTCTTGAATTGCATCATGAAATTTTGGGCTATGTGTCGAATGCAATAAACATGCGACCATCCACTGTTTACTCGCCGAAAGGCACTTTTTATTGATTCGTGCCTATCTGAAATCAAGCAAATATCAGGTTGGGGTGTGACGTGCCCTCTCAAGTTTCAGAGAAAGAAATACCAGGCGTCCGCCATCTCACCCTCGACTATGGCGAAGGCTATAGGAAATATGTGGTTGTTCCCATCTTGAGCAATTGCCATCAAAAGGGTCCCTTTGTATTTTCCATACAACCAGGTGCCATCGATGGACACAACGGGCTTGCAAAACGCAAAGCCAGAATGCACGGTTTGAAAGTCCAAAACACTCGATGGAATATTCGCTTATCACAAATTAGTTGCACTCCGTTGTAGGCCGGCAGTGTCTCTAGCTCTACGATCGTTCCTGGAACAAACTGTTGCATTGTGAGGAGCCATCTTGGTAGTTGATTGTATGACTCTTCCCAGTTCCTGTAGATCAGTTCAATAGCCTTTTGCTTTGCTAACCATGCCTTCCTGTACGTGGTGATGGACGAGTATTTTGCTTGTATGTGGGCAATCAACACTGGCACGGTTACTGATGGATCTTTTTGAACCATACCCCTGATACTTTCACAAATTAGGTTATTGTCAAGCTTGCGATGATCTTATGAAAGAGTTGCTGATGCACATGTGTGATCCGCCCCCAGTTTTCGGATCTCCCAAATTTGGCTCTTCTTTCCCAATGCTGCTCTACATCTCCACATGCATCCATCAATCCGGCATTTGGCGATGAATCTCGCCTGATCAGATTGCACTACCGAGAAATCCAGAGAGCGGTTGATATGGAAGTGCTTAATCGCGGACATGCAAGCTTGTTTGGTAGGGAACTTCATCCCTACTACTAGGTTTCCTGTCGTGTCGAATGACTGTAAGTTCTGGCGAGTCAATGTGTGACCGAATTCACTAGGCTCATTCATTTGGTCAAAGTTCAAAGTATGCATGTGTGACGGTGGGTCATAAGCAGGTGCGATTGATAAGGGCACAACGACAGGTTCCTCATCGTCCCTATCATCGTCATCGTCGCCAGACAGGGCAAGATCGTTGTCTTCATTTTTCACTGAAGTCACCGACTTCTTCATGGTGGAAACCGGCAACATAAGTGACGGGGATATCATGAGTCGAGGATGGGTTGTAGTCTTGGGTCTGAGGAAATGATGGATTGTAGTCTTGGGTCTGATGAAATGATGGGGTGTATTCTTGGGTCTGAGGACATGATGGGGTGTAGTCTTGGGTCTGATGAAGTGATGAGTTGTAGTCTTGGGTCTGAGGACATGATGGGGTGTAGTCTTGGGTCTGAGGAAATGAAGAGTTATAGTCTTGGGTTTGAGGAAATGAAGAGTGGCAGGCTGAGGAAGTAGGAAAAGATGGGTGGTAGTCAGAGGATGAAGGAAAAGATGGGTGGTAGTCAGAGGATGAAGGAAAAGATGGGTGGTAGTCTTCTGTTTGAGGAAATGATGTGTGGAAGGGGTGTGTTGGGGCATTAAGATCAATGGCTTAGGGGACAAGATCGGACACATCCTCCACCTTTGCGTATAGCTCAATGGTAGAAACGCCGAGGCTTCTGCAGTTATCGAACATGTCGAACATCAACTGTACATCATCATCCCCTTCAAGATTTAGCGGCTGGTATCGGGCATATCCTTGAGCAATGGATGTAGGGTATCGATAAACAATTTCGACTACCCTCTTGTTGTTGCCGAGTTGTATCTTCCTCTGTATAAACTGTTTCAATTGACCAAGTTTGATGTTGGTCTTCACCTTCATCAACTTTGGATGGTCGCATTGAAACATCACACCTTCTGGGCAGTCCATTACAATTTGTCCATTGTAATAGACAAAAAGAAAGGCGAATGAGGAACTCATGACTTAGGAAGTGAGTAGTGTTGAGTGAGGCTGAGTGAAGTTCTATTTATAGACATCAATAAAGGAGCGGACGAGATTCCACCGACGAAATCGACGGACGAGATTGTATCGGGGGAGTAAACGTCATTGTGCGCGCGTCAGGGCATCATAATTAGCTTTGTCCTTTGCGCCAGGTAAAGGAGCGGGCGAGATTGCATCGGGGGAGTAAACGTCACTATGCGCGCGTCAGGGTGTCATAATCAAATTTGTCATTTGCGCCAGGTAAAGGAGCGGACGAGATTGCATCGGGGGAGTAAACGTCACTATGCGCGCGTCAGGGCGTCATAATCAACTTTGTCCTTTGCGATAGGTAAAGGAGCGGATGAGATTGCATCGGGGGAGTAAACGTCACTGTGCGCGCGTCAGGGCATCATAATTAGCTTTGTCTTTTGCGCTAGGTAAAGTAGCGGACGAGATTGCACCGACGTAAAGGAGCGGACGAGATTGCATCGGGGGAGTAAACGTCACTGCGCGCGCGTCAGGGCGTCAGTGTGTTCCATGTGTGTTTCTTTTGTTTCCTTTATGTACCATTTGTGTTTCGGAGGTATTTCTTTTTTGTATCATGTGTTTTTTCACATTGTACCTTGTGTTATTGTCAGTGAACGTAGTACTAATAATGTTGTGTCTCAATTACTCCTAAATTGTGATTGATTTTCTTAACCATAACTTAACCCTAAAGCACAACGAACAAAAATAATAATGCCTCTCTGACATCTGACCCACGCACAATGTTTCGATCTCGGCCGTTGATTCCGTCGGTGCAATCTCGGCCGCTCCTTTTACCTGTCACAACGGACAAAAATAATAATGCCTCTCTGACCCATGCATAGTGTTTCGATCTCGGCCGTTGATTCCATCGGTGCAACCTCAGCCGCTCCTTTTACCTGCCACAACGGACAAAAATAATAATGCCTCTCTGACTCACGCATAGTGTTTCGATCTCGGCCGTTGATTCAATCGGTGCAACCTCAGCCGCTCCTTTTACCTGCCACAACGGACAAAAATAATAATGCCTCTCTGACCCACGCACAGTGTTTCGATCTCGGCCGTTGATTCCGTCGGTGCAATCTCAGCCGCTCATCTATTTATGTCAATAAATAGAACTTCACCACTCACCACTACTCACCATAACTTCAGCACTTCACCTCTAAAGGACTTCATACCACAAGTAATCCCTCTCATCCTCAACAACACACATGCTTCAATGGCTCTGCCGAGACTCCAACACGTTCACAAGTCATCATAAGTAGGTGAAATGGTAAGTGATTGTAGATGATAAGGTCATTAACTCAACCTTAATCATTCTATACTTACAACTTTGATTTTGGTTGCAGGATATGATTGATTGTCACCTACATACCACAGAGGCTCCAAGTCCGTTAATTGTACCATACTTGGAGCAAGCTGGGTTTTCTACCGTTGCAACAGTGGGACATGTTAAGATTGATAGATCATTGGTGCTTGCAATGGTAGAAAGGTGGAGGCCAGAAACACACACGTTCCATCTTCCCATCGGAGAATGCACAATAACATTGGAAGATGTTACTCTTCAGCTAGGGTTGCGTGTCCACGGACTTCCTGTTACTAGACCTAGCTACCTTGGCTGGCAAGAGGAATGCCACCGACTTTTGGGTGAGGTTCCTCCATCTAATCAGATGAAAGGACAAGCCATAAACTCAAGTGGTTGCAAGAGACGTTTGCCACTCCCCCTGTTGATGCAACGGAAGAACAATTACAAGGATATTGTAGAGCATACATTTTACGCTTGATCGGGGGGTCTTGATGCCTGACAAATCTGGTAAGAGAGTTCACTTGATGTATCTTCCACTGTTAGAAGATCTCTAGGGTGCTGGACGCTATAGCTGGGGTTCGGCTTGTTTGGTAAATCTGTATACGGAAATGTGTCGTGCATCTGCACCGGCTTATTCCTATATGGGTGGATGCGTATTGTTGCTACAATCTTGGGTATAATACCGCATGCCATTCCTTGCACCACGATGCAACCGCGAACCATCGTTTCCACTAGCACGACGGTATGTACAGAATCTTCATAGTAGCTAAAAAACCCTTACATATATGCTTATTATACTGACTTTACAATGTATTTTACTAGATGGAGTGGCAGGAGATTGCAGTACACCGGAACTCCTCGGGGTGACATTACGGGGTACAGATCATGGATCGATCACATGGAAAGTAACCAGTTTAAGTGGTTGCCATACAGAGAACTTCAACACTGCCTTCCACAGGAAGCATACCGGGAATCCAGATTGTGGGCATCATGTACCGCTTTGATATGTTTCCAGATTGTAGACTGGCATCAAACGGACAGGGTGAAGCTTCAGTTTGGCCTTTGGCAGGAAATACCAAGTGCACCTGAAAATATGGATGACCTCCACTACTCAGACATGCGAGGCAATCACGTTGAAAACTGGAAGGAAAAACATGCATACTGGATCCAGTTTTGGAAGGAACCCCGAGATCGCATCATTCAGGGGAACCCGATACCTGGTTATGTGTCTCACACGGAGCAATATATTACGTGGTTTAGACAAAACTCAAGACCATACTTGTTTGTTCCACAACAAGTGCAAGACCCATGAGGTGATGTTCAACACCATCCGGATGTTGGACCCAGTATGACCACCCAAGAGCGTGCCCGACGTAATGCACGTCGCCAACCCAGCCCCCCAGTTGCCATGAAAAATGATGACCCCCAACCGCCTCGGCATTCATTTGCTTACACCCCTACACAACAAGAGGCGCCCATACCACCTAGACATTCATTTGTTTATACCCCTACACAACGAGAGGCTTCCCCACACTTTGACCAAGGTCGACACTCTTTCGCATCCAACGAAGGAGATTTTTTGAGCAATCTGTTTGGTGCAGACTTCGGAACGCCACAGTCGGCTGCTGCATACATGCAAAGTATGTACCCGTTTGGTGTTTCATCATTCCCAAACCAGGCAACCACTAGTTATTCAACTTCTCCCGCGAATCTTAATCTGAATGAAGCTCTGCAGCAACCCAAGCAACCCGCTGCATGCGATGAGGAACAGCTAGATCAACCCCGTCCATGCCGTAATCGACGACCTCCACGATATGGGACTGGACACCATTTAGGAGATTAATTTTGTGTACTTGTCATTATCCCCCTTTTTTTAATAAGTAATGATATCATATTTTTTTTAGCTTTTTCCATACTTAATTTTAATTAATGTATTTTAATAATATTATTGATTATATTAATCATATAGGGTTGCATAATATTATCCCCTAACCCTAAAAAAGTTTAATACTTAATTTTAATTCATGTATTTTAATTAATGTTTACTATCGCATTATTGATTACTGTTATCATATAATTAACAACTAATACAATTACTTAATTAAAAAAAAATTTAATCACACATTTTTAAACCCTAAAAATCTTTAAATTTTATTAAAATTTCATAAGATTAAATATTGAAATCATAAAACAATTATTGATATCATATAATTAACATCCAACACTATTAGTTAATTAAAAAATTAATCACACATTTTTAAACTCTAAAATCAATTAAATTTAAATAAAAATCCAAAAAAATAAAAAAAAAACAAAAAAATTTGTATTTTTTAAAAATATTCGAAAAAAAAAATCCCATGGGAAGTCGGGTTCCTAACTATGAAATGAAAAAAAAATTTAAAAGGCCATTGAGAAGTCGGTTTCACCAAACCCGACTTCTCAACATAAAAAAAAATAATAATAAAAAGAAGAAAGTGGGAAGTCGTGAATAGGGGGAGGGGAAAGTGAGTGAAAAAAAGGGGTTATTTGTATATATAATGGGGGAAAAGGGGTATTTAGGAGAATAATTTTTTTTTTTTGGGTTATTCCCAAAAATTTCCTAATAGATTGAACGCATATAAAGAATAATGATAATGTACTATGAGGTCTTAGCAAAAAATAATGTACTACCAAATAATAATACTAATAATAATTAGTTGGCAAGTGCTCTCAGACCGAAACCCGCTGAAATTCTAGAAAGGCAAAAATTCAAGGTAAAGAAAGATGTCAAAAAAGGAATTGGCAGTTCGAATCCACGAAAAGAAGAAGAAAACATTTCCAAAAATATATACCGTATCCGTATGGGATCCATCTACATCTAGGATGCGATTGATGTTGCGCTTCTTGTTATTGGAGGCAACGTGGTCATCCTGGGAGTGGGAACCACTCGAATTGGAAGACGCGGAATTATGAGCAAAGCTGTTTCGCTTGAGTTGTTGTTGTTGTTGTTGTTGCTCCTCCTCCAGAGTTCGTTTTTGGAGATCAGAACATAGGGTTGTCCTATCTTCTTCCTCTTCCTTTGTACTACCTTACCCATGTGTGGTGCTGGGATAGTTGTGCTGCCCCCTCACTCTAATGAGATAGACAAACAAACACGACGTAATTTTTCTATTTTTTTCATTTTAACAAATTCATGTTTTATTTACTGCCTGTTTGATACTTTTTTTTATGGGTGTCGCTGGCTATGGCTCTTATTTGTTTTATTTTTAAGTTTAATTGCCATACAATTCACCATGTAAATCATTTTTATACCAACATCAAATCAAAAATGGTCACATTAATAAAAATGTTAATTCTTATTCTAACTACCTTAAAAATCACTCATAAATTTTTTACACTGTCAACCAATAATAAATCATCCTATGTATGACAATTTATGATAAAAGTCAAATATTTTTAATTATATAAAAATTTATGATTGGTTGATAATATAACGAATCTTTCAACGACGATGCATATGAATTAATTCCTTATTTTTAATAAAAATATATTTTTTAATATTATTTAACTATTATCCATTTATAAATAGCAAAATCGTTTTTTATAAATAGGTCAATACTTCCTTTCTTTTATTTTTTGACAAACTCCTTGTTGCGTTTTTTTTCTGTCATGAACCCTTGGTTGCTACTTAGCCAACATACACACTGAATATTCATATTGGGCTTCAGCCTTCATGGGTTGGGATACTTTTAAGTAGGGATGGCAAAGTGGGACAACCCGTCCCGTCCCGTCCCGCCATTAACTCACCCAAAATGGGGCGGGGCTGGACGGACCAACCCGTTTTAGACATATAGGTTGAACCCCCCAACCCACCCCATCTAATGGTGTGGGTTGGCGGATTGGCCCGCCAAACACATAAAAACACAAATTGGGTTGGTGGGTTGACCCGCTATAAAAATAAAAAAATTAACAAAAAATCATATAACATTTCTTTTTTTTTTTGGGTAATCTTCATATCATTTCTTAAATTATTATTAAAAAATTGAAATAATCTTATCTTATGACATACAATTTGTGTTACAAAAGTAAAGACATTATTTTTGTAGTATGAAATAATTCCAAGTAATAATTAAATTAAATTCAATAATATTAAATAATTAATAAATTAATTAAAAAAACATTTTTTAATATGACGGGTTAACGGGTCAACCTGCCCTGACCCGCCACCAACCCATTTTCGGGTGGGTTAAGCGGGGCGGGTCAAAATGGGTTGGTGGGTTGAGAACGCCAACCCACCCCGTCAAATTCTGGAGGGTTGGCGGATTGACCCGCGGGTCACAACCCACTTTGCCATCCCTACTTTTAAATATAGTTATCACACATTTATTTTGCTGTTGTTACTTGTATCACCCCATTTATTGTTGTTACTTGTATCACCCCATTTATTTCATCCATCACTATATCCTTATTTTAATTTTTTTAATTTTCATAATACCCTTCACACACCATCCCATTCTAACAGGTTCATGACCTTCCAACAATTAATTGTTGAAATACAAAAAAATTTGTCTTTCGGCAATTAGTTATCGAAATACAAAAAACATGTATGTATTCCAATAATTAATTGCAGGAAAATAATTTTTTTTTGATCTTGTTAACAAGTGTCCTAAGGTCATTGTTTAAGGAATCCAAAGTTAGAAAAAAAAAATTTAGAAAATGCAACTTTTGAATGTTAAATGTATTAAATACATTACTTTCAATACAATATTTCTATATTTGAATCTTTAACCAATGCCCTTAGGACACTGATTAGCATTTATCTTTTTTTTTATTCGGGCAATTAATTGTCAAAACATAATTTTTTTATATTTCTACTCTTAATCGTCGGAACACATTCGAGCCTATGTAGTTATCAATTCGGGAACACAATTGCCGAAAAAAGTGTCTGCCTTATATTTCAGCTAGGTTTGCCTTGCCAGAACTGGTTCTTGTCTTGGCGATAACGATGACATTTAATGGCATCATTTGACTGTAGTTATGTGCTCCAGTATTCTCCTTTCAGGGTAAAAAGGTGAAAGTTTTGGATTCAGATTGCCCGCAGTCAGGCTTTTCACAAATTCACACAGTCAGGAACTTTAAGACCGTAGGATTAATCACTTGATCAATAATTAAATTTTCGTAAGTTTTTTAATTTTTGGATATGAAACGATATCGTCCAGCTTGGGTCATTAATACCATGAAAATTTGGCGCCATTGGAACTCACGTAACCTCTTCGTCTGGCTTTGGGAATCCTTGTTTCATCCATTATTTGCCCACTTCATGCCCTATTGCGCAGGTTTGGATGCTTTGAGCATAACCGAATTTTGATTGGGGAGGGTGGTGAAGTGCCAAGAAGTGAGATAGCAACAAGGGCAAGTGGAGACTAGCAAGGCTCTGCTGCAAAAAAAAAAACAGGGGCACGCAAGTAAGAAGATGGTTAGCAACAATAACAGGTGTCAATTACTTGTTTTGTTTTCTATAAGCCTATTGTCCAGTTCATGGTTATGCCAGTAAGAACATTTTTTTACTTGAAAATATATCACAACTTTAAGCCTTAAGCGAACATTATTTTATATCACTATTTTAATCATTTTATTTAGTAATATGAAAACAAGCTCCACAAGTAACAGAGCACTCTATTTATTCCAGTATTTTTCTTTAGTTGATTTTGCTTTACAAAGAGCACATTGGTATTTTCTCTTCTTTACCACTTGATAGGTGTTTGTGGGTTTTACGTGTGTTATGTTTATAACTTTATTCTATATTGAACCTTATAGATTTGGCCCAATAATGACAATACCAAGTGTCGGCATGGAATTCGACAGTGTAGACGAAGCCTGGCAATTTTGGGTTGAATATAGTAAAAAAAATGGCTTTGGAGTCAGAAAACAATATGCGAATAAGAGAAAGGAAGACGGCTCCATTAGATCATGTAGATATGTTTGCTGTAAGGAGGGTAATCGGATGGATGACGAGAGATCCATTTTGGTTAAGAACCCCAGGGCTGAGACAAGAACCGATTGCAAAGCAAGAATTGCACTTAGTGCAAAGAATGAGAAGTTTGTAATCCATGAGTTCGTCGAGGTCCATAACCATCCTTTACAGCTTGCAGAAACAACACACATGCTAGCATCACACCGTAAAATATCTGAAGTTCAAGCATATGAGATTGAAATGGCAGAGGACTCCGGATTGATGCAAAAGGCATCGTTTCAGCTTATGAGTGCACATGCGGGAGGTAGAGCTAATCTTGAATATACAAGGTTGGATGCCAAGAACTATCTCCAAGCAAGAAGACAACGCAGCATGGTGTATGGGGAAGTTGGTAGTCTCATGCAATATTTTCAACACCAGTCATTGGAGAATCCATCATTTTACCATGCATATCAAATGGACTGTGATGAACAAATCACAAACGTATTTTGGGCTGATGCAAAAATGATCTTGGACTATGGATATTTTGGTGATGTGGTTTCTTTGGATACAACATATTGCACCAATCGTGCTAATAGACCGCTCGCATTGTTTTCAGGCTTCAACCATTATAGGGGCACAATCATTTTTGGGGCTGCACTACTATATGATGAAACAGCTGAGTCGTTCAAATGGTTATTTGAAACATTCCTTGAAGCGCAAGGGAATAAAAAGCCTCAAACTTCGTTTACTGACCAAGACCAAGCAATGGCTAAAGCCCTAGCTGAGGTAATGCCAGAGACTCGACATGGGTTATGTACATGGCACTTGATGCAAAATGGGATCAAACACCTTGGTAACTTGATGAAAAAAGGAAGTCATTTCTTGTCTGACTTTAAGAAGTGCATGTATGATTATGACCAAGAAGTGAAATTTGAGGCAGCTTGGAGCAAGTTGGTTCTGGAATTTAATGTCAATGAAAATAATTGAGTGAAATCGATGTATGCTATCAAAGAAAAATGGGCAGCTTGTTATATGAAGGAAGCATTCACCCTGGGAATGCGAAGCACTCAACTTAGTGAGAGTTTGAATTCAGATTTTAAGGCCTGCATGAAACCAGACGTTAATGTCATCCAATTCTTCAAGCACTTTGAGAGAGTTGTTGAGGAGAAACGATATAATGAGTTAGTATGTGTATATGAGTCTCGACATAAACTACCAAAGTTGAGATTTGAACACTCACCAATTTTAATGCAACTTGCACAGGTATACACGCATACAATTTTTAACCTATTCCATGATGAGTATCAGCTTGTAGAAAAAGGAGTGCTTGACTTGTGTAAGCAGGTGATGAAGGTTCGATTAGAAGAAAAAATAATGGTTAATGATGAAGACGATGTCTCAACAACGACAAGAGAATATGTGACACAAGCAAAGGGATTTAAGAAACGACATGGGTTAAAGAGACACAAACGGATAAAGAGTTGGGTTAACCTTCAGTCTAAAAGAAAAAGAAAAGCTCCAACCATAAGACCTGCATCAAGTAAAAGATCTGAGGTATTTATGATTTTAGCAACCTTTTTTTACCTTATTTTTAGACAACTTTTAAGTGTTAATTTCTAAGTCAAATGGTATGTGGATATTGAAGGTTATTGAATCTCTAGGTCAAATGGAGTGCGGAACACCTAGTTTGGAACATCCAACATATGAGTTTTCTCAAACAATGGGAAATCAATTTAGTTTCACTAGATTATTGATGGTAAGATCACTCATCATGACTATTTTTGGATTTCTTGATTTGTATCATATGATGATATTAAGTCTTTTATTTTTAAACTGCAGGAGTCACTTAATGGTGAATGAAGATTCATGGGAGATTGACTTTTTGGCATGACAATGGATGTAAATGGGACTTTTTGTGCAATTCCTTTTTTTGTGCTGTCATATGGTATAGAGGTCTAATTGCAGATGGCACCATATTTTTCTGGACAATGTAATCTAACACTGGATCTTTATTATGATTGGAATACAATTATTATTATTGCCACTATTATTGGCTGGTTTCTTTATGTTATTTTGCTACTGATATAGAATACCAATATATATCTGTCAAGGAAGCCAATACAATGACATGAGATTTGTCAAGGAAGCCAATACAGAATGCCAATATATATTTGTCAAGGAAGCCAATCTTTATTATGAATGAATCATTGTAGCAATTACAAGTTTTGCAATTTTACACCATAACAGTTCCAAGGGAGGAGATTTTCCAATTTTACATTATACAAAACCCAACAATCCCATAAACCCTCCATTGTTCATGATTCTTGAACATTCCTATAGTTCAATCACTGTGCTGCTAATGTATCTTTAACTTTTGCTGGTGGAGGTGGACCATAAGCATCTTCAGCCAATAATATAGTTCATGTCCAAGCAGCATCTTTAGTCAATGTCTTTGAAAGCACATACCACATCTGAAAGCATCAATAGGAACAAATACATTAGCATTATAGTTGGACCATCTCTATATCAGGATTTCGGGCATAGGATGCCAAAGCAGAGAATATCAAAAATCAGCTCTTTAATGTGTTCATTTATCAATTACGACGACATACAACCAATATAGATAACCAAGATAGGAATGATACCAAGTACTAAGGAGTGGAAGAGTGAAACAAACAAAGTCACAACCAACTAAAAGAGAATTTGAGAATAAAAAGCCTTTCACAGCACATAGCTTATGGTTTGTCAGGTACAATAAAAAGCCATTCACAGCAGTTGAGAATTTGAGGCTTAAGATGCAATGCAGCTGACCATCAAATGATGTGCAAAATACACACACAAAATGTGTTTAATCATTAGTTCATCACTGTAGATGGCATTTGAAGGCAACAATGAAGTTGAAAGACTTCTTATTTCTCAGCTGATAATCTTGAAGAACATAAAAGAATCAAGAGAAATACCTTATGGGAACTCACAGCACATAGCTTAAGGTTTGCCGCCGCCGTTCCGGGATCAGGTTCAACACCGTCGTTTTGAGGTCGGGTTCGTCGCTGTCATTCTGAGTCGGGTTCACCACCGTCGTTCCGGGTCAAGTTCATCGCCGTCGTTCTGAGGTTAGGTTTGTCGCCGCCATTCTGAGGTCTGGTTGGTCGTCGTTGTCTTCTTCCTCCGCATCGTTGGAGACTCTGGTGTCGGGCTCAATTCGTCCCTCTCATCTCTCAAATTATCTCTCAATTCGACACTGAGAGGAGGGTTCTTTCATTTTTTTTAATTGCTGCAATGATGCCGTTTTGAGGATATAAGTGGGAGTTATACTTCACCGTGAGATTGATCCTACGGTCTTAAAGTTCCTGACTGTGTGAATTTGTGAAAAGCCTGACTGCAGGCAATCTGAATCCGAAAGTTTTCCGCTCTTGAGGTAGGTATCAATTCGAGATTCGTATCATTTTGAGAAAATCTTAATCTACTGTGATAAACTTCGCATTTAATCAAAAAAAAAAAAACGTCTTCTCATGCATGATCAATATCAAGAAATGTTGAAAAGAATAGAGAGGACAAAAGTTGATTTCTTTAATAAAATGATGGCGGTGACATCTTGCCCACGTGAAGTGGACATCATTTCTCAAGGATGGAATGTGTTTCGAAAATTAATTATCGGAATACAAAAAGAATATATATTTTGATAATTAGTTGCTGGAATAAAAAATCTGTACTCCGGACATACATGATTTTTTTGTATTCTGATAGCTGATTGTCGGAACACAATTTTTTTGTATTCCGACAATTCAAGAAATGGCAAGAATGGGATGGTGTGTGAAGGACATTGTGGGAATAAAAAAGTTAAAAATAAAGATTTTGCGATGGATGGACTAGATGGAATGATACAGATAACACAACCCTTTTTGTTTAAAGAGAAAAATTATCACACTTGTTTCATGCTATAACTTGAGTAAATATCAAATTTGGTCCCTGAAATTGTAGGATCGTATCAACTTAGTCCCCCACATTATCAATATTCCAAAATGATCCTTGTAATTGCAAAATGTAGCAAATGCATCCCTGATATTATTCACTTAGTTTCAAATGCATCCCTGACATTACCAACTTAATGTCATTATAGTCCATGCAAATATCAACGAAGGGACGAATCTGATTAACTTTCTGCAATTCCAGGGATCATTTTGGAATATTGATAATGTGTGAGACTAAGTTCATAGGACGCTATAATTTCAGGGATCAAATTGAGTACTTACTCGGTATAACTTACACCTTGTCCACCTGTTAGTAGAAAGCCCAAAATCTCCGAAGAAAAGGAGGTGGCCACACAAGCATGACAAACTATTGTTTTTCCTTACACTATGTTTAGATGGGAAGAAAAGTGAGGAAAAGAAAAATACAGGAAGGAAATGAGGAGAAAAAGAAGTTTTTTTTATCGTTTGGTTATGTTTCAAAAACGGAAGTAAAGATAAATTTTTGTAGGCCCACATGAAAAGTGTTCCTTCCGGGGAGATATATGATATGTAAAGACATAAACACTACGGACTTATTTATTACATCATATTTTTACTTTACCGATATTTATATCATTTTAAAATATGTTTTTTTTCTCACAGTTTTTACAAAATCAAACAAGAGGAGAAAAAAGTTTTAGTTATCTTTTCTTTCATTTTCTCTCCTATCAAACAACTAAACAATTATTTCATTTTCTATTTTTTTTTTCTCACCTCCCCCTTTCTTTCCTTCCACTTTCTTTTCTCCCATTTTCTATCCTAAACCAAACAAAGTGTTAATGTACACTGTACAGGACAAGTGTGACATTTTGGTGCACATCGTCGACTCAAAATCAATTTTTTTTTACAAAACTATACTAAAATTTTGTTACAATTTTTTTTTAAAAAAATTTAGTCTATTTTTGGTCTCTTATCATATTTTTTTTATTTCGATTTGGTCCCTTATCTTTAAATTGTTTCGTTTTAGTCCTCTAACTATCAAACGGTATACAAAATGGTTCTTTCCTTCACATTGTTTGGTTTTACGATATATGATATGTAAAGACATACACACTCCAGACCTATTTATTACATCATATTTTTACTTATGGGTATTTATGTCATTTCAAAATATGTTTTTTCTTTTCTCACAGTTTTTACACAATCAATCAAGAGGAGAAAAAAGTTTTAGTTGTCTTTCCTTTCATTTTCTCTCCTACCAAACAACTAAACAATTATTTCATTTTCTATTTTTTTTCTCGCCTTCACCTTTCTTACCTTCCACTTTCTTTTCTCCCATTTTCTTTCCTAAACCAAACAAAGTGTTATGTACACTATACAGGACAAGCGTGACATTTTGGTGCACATCGTCGACTCAATCAAATTTTTTTTTTTATAAAACTCTACTAAAATTTTGTTACAAATTTTTTTTAAAAAAAATTTAGTCTATTTTTCGTCTCTTATCATATTTTTTTATTTCGATTTGGTCATTTATCTTTAAATTGTTTCGTTTTGGTCATCTAACTATCAAACAATGTACAAAATGGTTTTTTCAGTCAGTTCCGCTAGGAACACCGTTAGCTGTGGCTAATGAGGCAATTAACTCTCATCACTAGGCGGTGACATGACAACTCTTCCACCCTGGAGATGACGTGACAGGTGACATGACAACTCGTTCAATTTTTTTTTTTAAAAAAAAAAATTAAGTCTTCTTCCCCGAATTTCCATTGCAGTCAAAAGTCACAGGTTTTTGCTTCTTTTTCCTTTTCAGTTCCATTTCCATTCGGGTGCTTGCATTGACTGCCACTAACACTAACTCTAACACTAACACCGTGGAATCAACTGAATAGGTTACTGCAAAAGCGGTGAAACTCCGTTGTTCTCTCCTCGACGCTGTTTTCCCAGCTTCTAATCCTTCACACGCCACGTCTAAGCATCTAAGCGTGGAACTTCCCCCAACTTCAACAACTCAGTAGCCAAACCCATTTCATTTGTTTCAGTGACAAGTGTTGTTATTGTTGTTTGGTATCTCATTTTCCTTCTTCTTCTTCGGTTCATCACAACCACCGCAAAAGGATTGATAATTTGATTTGCTTGCTTCTTTGGTTTACCCAAAACTTTTTTCTTCTTATTATTCTTCTTCACTTCCTTAAGAATAATCCAATTTGCTTGCTTTTTTATTTTTTTAAATTAATTCTAACAACTTTCACTTTATACAACTAATTGGTAATCCCTATTTACTACTAATTTCGTAGATGAACATCGAGAGATGTCACCAATAGAAACAGAGGCATCTAAGGTCAATGAAGTCAAGGAGGATAAACCAAGGGTATAAGTACAAGTGTTTTAATTTCATCCATCGCAATTATTTTTCTTGCACTTTCTTGGAAACCAAACAGAGAGTAAAAAATGTTGTGCGGACATTTCAAGCAACTCATAACATAAACTCAAATGAATCGTTTTCTTTTTCTAAAGAATCAAATTTGAACAAGAGTGGCGTGAGTTTTCTGCATTCCAATCAAATTTGTTTTCTATTTGTCTCAAAACCCTAAAATTCTCTCTTCTCTATTCCAATACTCTTCTTTATCTTCCAACCTTGTTGTCGCCCCTCTGCTATTTTTATGAGCCACCTCTGCAAGGAGCGCAACCCACAACCCAGCTATCGATGTAGCCTCTTTGCGCCAACTCTGCTGTCAACGTGGAGGATTGTCATCGTGGGGCTATGCTAATCAGATCTCGTTCGGGTCAAAACCTAGGCATAACGACAACGAGAGGAAGAAGGGAACGCCCTGGACCGAAGAGGAACATCGGTATGTCCATTGAAATATTTTTGTTCATTTCGATTTTTTTTCATTGGGTTTTGATCTTGGGGTTTCCTTACTTTCAAGGAATGGAAAACAAAATTGGAACAATTTTGGGTTTTTGTTTGATGTTGTTTTTTTATCAAAAATAATTTTTTAAATTTTTTTTCTTGATGTTTTAGTTTATCTCCTTGATGATAATTCTTTTACCATCTTAAAAAAAAGGGTATTTTTGTTGGAACCAAAGTGGTTATGGTCCAGATAATCCCTTAAGTTTTGATGTTAACAAAGAGCTAATTTAATATGAACAAAGATTTGTTATGGACTAACGTTTTATATTAAGTGTGCAGGATAAAACTTAATTGAGTCCAAAGACTATCGCCAGTCCAAAGACTTTATCTCGTCTAACATTTAATCTTGGTTCACGACTGGACGGTAATATATAGAACCATGAGTCCAAAGACTCTTTCGGTTACTTTTGTAATAGCTAGTCCAATAAATGCTTTTATACTTCAAGCGCGAATTTCTTGTAAAAGCATTTGAATTTATTATTCCCTGTAAAAGGCTTATATTCTTGGGACAAAACATTCCTTTTAATATTCCTACATATCTAAAGCGTAAGCCAAAATGTCCCTCTCACTTTAAGAAGTTGACCTCCTTCTTTCTAATAAAGTTGCTTAAGTTTTTGTCTTCTTCTGCTACAGTAACTCATGTTTCAGAACTTTGTTGAAAATAGTGTCTCATTTTCTGATAAAGCTTGGATTTTGAATATATTAATACTTTATCCAAAATCACTTGCCCAGCCATCAAATTGTTCTATATTCTGAGTAGACACTTGATTAGCTTCATTAGACGCTTCTTAAATGAGCTCGGATGCTTTGTTCTGCGGTAGACATATTCACAAGGCTGTCAAATTCGTAAAATCTACCAAATCAGCGTATTTTACTTCTTTGACCTACTTAACCTTCGAATTAGTCTTCGATGTCTTCATGAAAAATATAGCTATGGAAGTTAGCTTTAATTTGACACCTACTTCGTTCAATTTGGACACCTACAGCTCCAGATATTTCCATTGGACGCATGAATGGTTTGGCTGTCAAGAACAGCATTACGTCTCCAACTTGCAGACAAAATTTCACCCCGATAGAGATTGATTAAGATCTCGACTTATTCATAAAAGATGTAGATCTTTCTCTTATCTTTCCAACGAGACCAAGATCATCTTATTTGGATAAGTTTATCACATAATATGTCAAATCTTGCTTTTGACCATTGATATCTTTTCTGACCTTCATAGCTTCTTTCCTTATAAGTGTTACGTCGGACCTTTAGTCTTTGTTTTCCTGGAGTATGTACTTCACTATATTGGATGCAGAACATTTACTATATTATTAAGGTATATTCTCCTCGTTCTGCTACTTCGCTTCAACTTGTAAGATGGTTGATCATTGAGATATGTTGGACGTGCTTAAGCTTTGGACTTATATAACTTCCTTTGATATCATTGGACTCTTCGTGCAGTCCTTACAGTCTTTAAACTATAAAGACATATCTTTGATTTATCAATCTGCACACTTGAGCACACATTTAGCAACGTTCTCACGTTTATATGATAAATTATATATGCAATATTTTAGCAAACTTATTTATTTGATTTGTTATTACTCAAAACCACATAAGTAATTGTTCATAACAATTACAGCATTTTCAATCTCCCCCCTTTTCGATGATGACAAATCACTTAAAAATATGTTATATATTTATCCTATATTTCTCCCCCTATTTGTTATCAACAAAAAGGATTATGATATTTTATATGATTGTTTCTCCCTCTATAACATTTTTAACATATACCAAAGCAAGATACACTAAATTTCTTACATGAGTTGATCAGAGTTAAGCACATAAAATTGATATATCATAGCAGATAGATCATTAGACACTTATTTAAGATAACGCATAAACAAAGTAACACATGAACTTTATATCAGAGTATAAGATACTCAAAATCAGTTATGACATCATATAAATCATATATTTCCTCCCCCTTTTGACAACACAAAAAGAAGGGAGTATAAAAGCAATCTAAGTATCATAATAGTAAAGAGCATGAGAAAGAAAATTACTAGGCTCAGCCCTGAGATATGAAGTTTAAACATAATTTTTCTTCCCATCATAAGGTGATTTCAAGTTCACATGTAAAGCCAATAAAATTTGTCATGCAATCACAACTTTTGAAACCAATAATTTTTTTAACAAAAAGCATCATGTTATCCCAAGACAATATAACAATTTTGGGAATAGAGATACTTATTGAAAATTGTGATGTGTGATGCTCTTTAGTTGAAGTGGCTCATCTAGTTCTTCATTTGTGCTTGGAAAAATGGGTTGATTGAATATATAAAAAGCTTATATCTGTCTTATATGCCTTAAATGTTTAGACGCTTTAAATGATTAGAATGTTTGTCTTAGGGGGAGCCCTTCAGCTCTCTAGGACTCTTTATTCAATCAAATTAGTATGTTTTGTCATCATCTACTCCCAGATGGAGAGAAAACAAGTATGATGATGCTGAGATCATACTTGAAGTGCTGCCACCTCCTGATGCTCCTCCTCCTCCTCCTAAGCCGGTTACTTCTGAAGAGTTTGGGGACACCAAAATCGTCTATGCGGACCCCTCCTCTGAAACTCATGCTGAGGAAGTGGAACAAGTTGCAGACTCAGCACAGTCCAAGTCTCAACCTATCCCTCTCTCAATGGTCCATCCTGTTGATCCATCTCCCTTTCAGTCTCTTAGTATAGTTCCTGATCAAAGAGGTGTGGACGCAACCAGGGCCACAGCTGAGAGTTTCGCCTCGGTTATTCCTCCTGAGTTTCAAGAGTTTGTCCAATGGACCATAGAAGCCAACAATGCGGTGCTCCTTCAGCAAATTGCTGCTATGTTCAAAGATTTTATTCCAAAACCTCCTCCCTCTTCTTAAAATTTGTTTTATCTTAAAAATTTGTTTTATTTGTTTTCAAATATACTGACTATGATGTGTTTCTCACTCTTTTGTCTGATGACAAAAAAGGGGATAAAATGGGTTGATTGAATATATAAAAAGCTTATATCTGTCTTATATGCCTTAAATATTTAGACGCTTTATATGATTAGAATGTTTGTCGTAGGGGGAGCCCTTCAGCTCTCTAGGACTTTTTGTTCAATCAAATTAGTATGTTTTGTCATCATAAAAAAGGGGGAGACTGTTGGAACCAAAGTGGTTATAGTCCAGATAATCCCTTAAGTTTTGATGTTAACAAAGAGCTAATTTAAGATGAACAAAGATTTGTTATGGACTAACGTTTTATATTAAGTGTGCAGGATAAAACTTAATTGAGTCCAAAGACTATCACTAGTCCAAAGACTTTATCTCGTCCAACATTTAATCTTGGTTCACGACTGGACGGTAATATATAGAACCATGAGTCCAAAGACTCTTTCGGTTACTTTTGTAATAGCTAGTCCAATAAATGCTTTTATACTTCAAGCGCGAATTTCTTGTAAAAGCATTTGAATTTATTATTCCCTGTAAAAGGCTTATATTCTTGGGACAAAACATTCCTTGTAATATTCATGCATATGTAAAGTGTAAGCCAAAATGTCCCTATCACTTTAAGAAGTTGACCTCCTTCTTTTGGAAAAACAAAAGGCAACTTTCGTTCTATTCAGAGGATATGTCAGCACCACTTTGAGCTATCATCCTGACAGTCTATCCTGCTAATCAGAAACTTCAGAAGCTATCAGACTCAACGGATCAAATGCATTCAATGCTCATCAGAACGGATCCTTTTCCATCCGTTGAAGAGTGAAGTTTGCTCAAAGACAAGAGGCTATATATACCTCCATCCCCTGAAAGTGCAAGGCAAAAAAAAACGAACACCAATCAGACAAAACTTGAGCAAAAATACAAGTGAAGCAACACTTAGCAATTCAAAATCTTTCAAGAGATACAAGCAAACATTAGCTCAAGAAATCAAAGAGAAAATCTCAAGCTTGCAAAGCTAGCAAAGCTACTCTGATCCTCATTTTCATATTACTCTCTGTGTGGAGTTGTTTTTAAGAGTCTAAGCTTTAGTTTCGAATTCTCACATTTAGTGAGTTAGTAGAACAAACTCTTTCAAAACCTTAGTTTGGTTGAGCCTGAAGAGGCTTGTCTGTAAAAGAATACTTAAAGAACCTGAAGAGGTTGAGAATACTGCCTGAAGAGGTGTTGAATACTTTGTAACAAAAGGTTTTTGTTATAGTGGATAAAGCTCTCAAGTAGAGAGGACTGGACGTAGCTCTTTGGTGAAGAGTGAACCAGGATAATATCTTTGTGTTCTTTTCTCTCCCTATTCCTCTCTTTAGTTTATTATCTAACTAACTAACTGGGATTGAATTGTCTTTTACTATGCTGCTTTCTTATCTTTGTCAAACTAAGTTAGCGTCCAACTTGGTGTTTGGAAGATCTCTCTTTGCTTTTAATCGTTTTAGCGTCCAATCTTGCAAAAACTATTATCTGCTTATGAAAAGAATTTAAAATCGTCTAAAATACAATTCAATCCCCCTTCTTGTGTTTCAAATAGGTTCCTTTAATTTTTTGTGTGAAAATCCGTGTATGTATGAAGATTTGAATCTTCAGCAGCACTTAGTTGGCGCCCCTATATGAAATAGCACAATTTTGTTTCTCTTTAATTCAATAAATTTGTTCTTGGACTTGAATTTTCATTTCTCTTTAATTCAATAGTTCACAATTAATTTTAGGTCTTACATTGAAATAGGTCGAGGCTTCTCTATGTTGTGAGAACCTTTTTTACCTTTACTCTATCATAATTCATTTTCATTGCTTGTTAGCTAATGAAGCGCTCAAATTTTGGTTGGTAAGAAATTGGAGTAGAAAAAACTAAAAAACCTACAATTATGGTCAAAATATTCCTCATCAAATATCTGCATTATGTCATGCATTTAAAGATGGTCCAAACCTTCAATTTTGTGGTTTTTTTAGTGACACGTAAATTCAGTTAAAAAGAAAATCTACATTTTTATCTATATTTAGTTAACTTTTATTCATGGATATGACACAATTTTAAAAGGTGTGCATTAAACATTCAAGGATATTACATTCTGATTGTATGGCACATTTGTGAAACCTCAGATGTTGAAACATTTTTATTTTCCTTATAACATTTTAAACTCTTCATTGATAATGTCATCTTTTGAATTTTTATGTGACAAACTCTCTTATTTGTAGAATGTCTACTGAACAAACCTCTACTCCTACGAGTGATGGGGAATATTTTTAGTGACAAAGTCTCTTATTTGTTGAATTTCTATTGAACAAACCTCTATTCTTGTGGGTGATGGGCAAGAGTTATTGCAACTCACATTACCTAATATGGATGAATCAAACGTGGGTGCATCGAATGATAGTTCTGTGAATATTTTGAAGATTTCATTTCAAACGTCATAATAACGTTGGTTGCTTGGATTTTTATTTGGATGCTTTTATTTCAGCAATCAAGTGGCCAAAATGTTGTTACCGAAGTGATTAAACAACAAATAAAGAACTTTAGATTCTTAATATGATTTAACTCTTTAAGCATTCTTTTGAATTATGTTGAATGTGATTTAATAATTTTTATTTGGACTTGTGGGACTAAATGTACTATATTTAACTTTTGAATTTAAGTATTTTGATCAATGTGTTGAGTATGTCCATGGATTTAAGTATTTTGATTAATTTAAATTTAGCTTCTGAATTTAAGTATTTTGATTCATGTATTCTGAATGTTTAGCTTCTGCACTTTTTATATTTCTTAAAAAAATTCATGGTTTAATAAATATTCACGGATACCCGCGGATATTCATAAAATTCGCTAAAAATCCAACTAACAGATACATGTGCGGGCACATAGCTGATCTTCATTCGGCGGGGCCGCTGGTGGGGGATTACTACTCGTGCCCACCCCACCCCATTGTCATCCTTACTCTCGACATGACATCTAAGACATGCCAGCGACTTCAACATGCGAGTTGTATGAGATGGTACTGCAAGTTCCTGCATCTGAAATATTAACGTGGAGTGAGTCTACCTACTGAGTGTGGGAATTTTCCCTAACACTTGCAATCATACAATCTCAAATGTGTAATGCCCCGGATTGCTTTCAGGATTGTCGATTGTTCCCACAAACCAACACGGGTCTTTTCAGCGTGCTTTGTCCTCACTCACATGCTTTCTAGGAAACTTCCTAGAAGGTCACCCGTCCCACTAATGCTCTAAGTCAAACACGCTTAACTATGGAGTTCTTATATTCTGGGTTCCTAAAAAGAAAATGCATCTTGTTGGTATAGGTAGTACCAATTAATTCTTATAAGCCTTCCTTCAACTGTACAGTCCCATACCTGCATAGCCTTGGGATCCCTCTCATTCCGATGTGAATTCGGTTCATTCATGTATCTATTTGTCTAGAAGCCTGCCAGGAGCCGCTCCTTGTCTGTGCCTCATGCATCGGCGATCACTCCACGCCTTCGTCAGCCTCAGGCGTTACAAAATGTGCAATAAAGTCATACAATCACGCAAGCACAAGGTCAAACGACTAGATAATCATTTCCACAATACACGTCACAAGCATTCATTCATACACAATTAATTTCATAAGTAGCCATGATATCATGTGGTGATCTATTGTCCCTCAACAGAGTACTTATGGAATGACTTTACTAACTTTCTTTTCTCATAATTAATATATTGCTCATAAGGGAATACATATCATATAACATAGATACTCATATCGAGTCTTTGTGTCTCGCTTGGGGTTGTTCACTTAGGTTTCCCACCTTGACACTTTTAATTTTGTATCCTGGAGATATTGTCCCCTTTGGTCGTCAACCTCCCTCCTCAACTTTGGGGTTGTTCACTAAGGTCCCAAACCTTGATAGTTTTAGGTTGTATACTAGAGATATCGCATCTCCGACCAAATTTCCAAAGATTCACATCATTTCCAAATCAACCCATTTGACACAGTACCTTTTTGAAAATTGAATTGCAATCACACAAACATAACTTAACCATCTTTAAATTCAATAGAATCTCATATCACCAAATTGAAGCTCACAAGCAAGTCCTTACATAATGAATATTTCATAATGTATCCGAACATAACAATGTAATCACACTCAGGAACTGTGACACCCTCAAACCCAGTGCCACTTTCGTAACTCAAAACCCTTAATGAAACGATAAATAAAATTTCGCTGGTTTTACTTTCGGAAAATATATCTTTTATGTAAGCCGATTCTGGAAATCGTGACCAAAAATTTTCTCATTAATTATACGTATGAACACCACTCCAGATAACACAGGATTACTCATATACAATAATTAGAACAAGATATATATATATATATATATATATATATACATATATATAATGGACAACAAGCCCCTTTACAAAAGAACGAATGATTACTAAACTTTCTAAAAAGCTATAAAACTAGGCAGCGGCAGTCTGGAACCATATCTCGAAAACCTATGGCCATCAGTAGCCGTTAACAGACTACCCAAAAACCACTGCCTCAAAAAAGGTCTACACCCTAAGCTGGTCCGACTAATGGAAACCATTGGACAATCCCCCGGAGGGAAGTCCAATGCTGGAACCAGAGGAAGAACTCTGGGAACCTACATTCCCGTTCCCCTGTGGATGGGGATCGGAAGCATCCGAAGAATGATCCTCCGGGTCTTCCTGAGGATCCTCCTCAGGGTCTTCCTCCTCCTCCTCCTCCACATCCTCCACGACGTGCTCGCCCGCTACCAAGACAAAAGGCGGGGGAGGCGTCTGGGGTAACTGTTGCTGCGGGGACTGTGCAGCGGGGGCGACCGACTCGATCACACCCTGCTCCATAAGGGCCTGCAGCATCAGCCCGATGGGAGGGAGAGGCACCTGGATGGTCTCCACTGTCCGAGTACTCTTCCGCGGTCCCGTCTCCGTCGTTCCGCTTACAGTGCAAACTGGTCCAGTATACGCCGCACTTCCCACCCCTGGGTGGATAACCCACGCGGCTGGGTCTGTCCTTCGATCAAACGCTAGGACGCGCATCCCGGAGTGCGCTAGGTGATCCGGCTCCGGCTCCATCTGTAAACACGATACAATATATATCCAAGGACAACCCGTCCAAAAACATGCAAGGGTGAGAAACCAATATATGAATCCATAAACAACAACTATATGCCCAATCCACACAACAGACCCAAATCATCATATAACATGGCATATATCATTAAATACAAAAGGCAGTAAATGCACAAGGGTTTCGTACCCCACAATCAACGTTATCTCCTAAACGTATGCATGGCACTTCCATATATCTCAATATTCACACTAGATTACTAGATTTCCGGAAATCCCATCACCATTCGAAATGAGCTGATCAGGCTCCAATATTTGGCCCAAAAACGAGTACTTTGAATCCCATGACACTACGCGATTCTCACATGGGGGCGCAATCAGAAGTACTCCACAAGAAAACGGTCATACTGCATTGTCCAACTCAAGGCACAATACGTTCCCAGAACACGTATGACACCATTGTCCATCAAGGCACAATGTTATGACAAGTAAGTCATCTCAGGTTCTCCCTGTTTATCAAGGTCCCCCGTATCACGGCACGTCTGCCCCGCATTTAATGCATGAGAAACCTATCTAGTTTCCGATAATGGATCTTTGTCGCATCAATATTTCTTCGTTGTAGCATCAACGCTAACAACCACCATAATGTCTTAGACTCTTTAAGCCTCAAGAACACATTTTCTCAAAACAGGACACTTAGCCCAAAAACAACTTAAATCCCAACACCCCTAACCGATGCACCAGTCAAGGACGTTGGATTCAAGATCATAAAAACATCCTCAAGCTTACAGGACCACAAAAATTGTCCCTAAGCCGACAGGACCATAACTAACACGGATCCTTGATCCACGTGTTCTGCAGAACCCTAGAACCCCGACGTCTCGGTTTCTAGTTTCTAAGCTTTAAGCTTTAAAACCACTTTCCTTGAAAACTCGAAAACCAAAAACCCAAAATCTCCGATACTTACACAAAGTCATCGGGATCGGTTTTCCTTAAAACAAAACTTGGTCCAGAGACCATTTCTTTTTCTTTCGTTGTTTTTCGGTAAAATACGAACTTAAAACAAAACTTGCACAAACTCATGAGATGGATCAGGGTGTCACTTTTGTACCCCAAAATATCCATTTACCCTTATTAACAAAAACTTTTTCGAAAATAATTCTATAGTAATTGCGAAAATCTGATACCAAAGGAAAAGCTTTAATAATCCAAGGAAACAAAATGAAACTCATCATATATGACAATAATTCTAGTTCTGCCATTAGGCATACATACTTCGAACCTCTCAATACACAACACTCATAGTCACAGTCGGACGACTGGACTTACATATTTATAAATCTTAAGAGCTGGTCTGACAAAAGAATTCTATGGACAATAAAACTTACTGTCTAACATAAGTCATACCAATGAGACTGGGTCTCGTCGTCAACAAACAACACCTCTTCGTCGTCAACCTCAAGCACTCAAGCTAGAGGGTCCAGAGTGATTCAGAAGACTGTTAATAAAACATCTGTACATGTATCCAAAAACACACAGGGTGTCCAACATGTACAGGCAAGGGTGAGAAACCAATATATGAATCCATAAACAACAACTATATGCCCAATCCAAAACAACAGATTTATATCATATAACTCATTCAAATCATCATACATCAGATAGTATAGCATGTATAATCAAGCACTAATAGCAGTAAAAGCACAAGGGCTTCGTACCCCACAATCAACGTTATCCTCTAAACGTATGCATGGCACTTCCATATATCTCAACTAATATTCAAACTAGATTTCCGGAAATCCCATCACCATTCGAAATGAGCTGATCAGGCTCCAATATTTGGCCCAAAAATGAGTACTTTGAATCCCATGACACTACGCGATTCTCACATGGGGGCGCAATCAGAAGTACTCCACAAGAATATGGTCATACTGCATTGTCCAACTCAAGGCACAATACGTTCCCAGAACACGTATGACACCATTGTCCATCAAGGCACAATGTTATGACAAATAAGTCATCTCAGGTTCTCCCTGCTTATCAAGGTCCCCCGTATCACGGCACGTCTGCCCCGCATTTAATGCATGAGAAACCTATCTAGTTTCCGATAATGGATCTTTGTCGCATCAATATTTCCTCGTTGTAGCATCAACGCTAACAACTACCATAATGTCTTAGACTCTTTAAGCCTCAAAACACATTTTCTCAAAACAGGATACTTAGCCCAAAAACAACTTAAATCCCAACACCCCTAACCGATGCACCAGTCAAGGACGTTGGATTCAAGATCATAAAAACATCCTCAAGCTTACAGGACCACAAGGATTGTCCCTAAGCCGACAGGACCACAACTAACACGGATCCTTGATCCACGTGTTCTGCAGAACCCTAGAACCCCGACGTCTCGGTTTCTAGTTTCTAAGCTTTAAGCTTTAAAACCACTTTTCTTGAAAACTCGAAAATCAAAAACCCAAATCTCCGATACTTACACAAAGTCATCGAGATCGGTTTTCTATAAAACAAAATGTAGTCCACAGACTATTTCTTTTTCTTTCGTTGTTTTTCTGTAAAACACAAACCTTAAAACAAAGCTTGTAAAAACCTTTTTCCTTGGATAAAACCCATAAATTTTGAAAATCACATTTCTCAAGCGTTTTTCCTCAAATGGTTAACTTTATTACTTTAAAGACTAATAAAGGTCTCTAACGCCCTATTTAATTTAAAAACATCGTTTTCCATTATTAAAGACCACATTTTCACGCCTTTGCTCATTTAAGTTGATTTTCCTTAAAAGCAGCTGTTCATTATATTTTATTTCAAAATATTTTATTTCTAAGAGATAATTCATTTATTTTCTCTTAAATTAAACTGAGAAACAATAAAACATATTTCTTTCCTCAATTTAACATTTGAGACTTTTAAAGTTTTTAAGTTACACGATGTCGGATCCTAACCAAAATTAGGTCCTCTAACGCCTTAAATCCCACAGCAGGGCACACGATACATCCATATAATTATTCAACAATTATAGCATGTATTCAACTATATCAACAGTTATATCATACATACTCAAATCATACATACTCAAATCAACAGCAGTAAACCAAGCAATCAACCAACAATCAGGTACAGAGTATTTAAATACAATACAAACACCGATGCAACACATAGCTGCCGGAAATGGAGTTCCTCAGGTTTATCCCCTTACCTTAAATGAAGTCTCTCTGATGAACAACTCCAAGCATCAAATCCAAACGTCCCAACTCCACAACAACTCCGAGAATGCATATCCAGCTCCTCCAAGTAAACACAGCCACAGCCCAAAAACCAAGAGATAACATCCAAACACATTCAGCATCCCAATAACATATCAATTAACTAGTCATACTTTAAAAACATAATCTAATGATTTTAAATATTTTACTTAGTCCAATCAAATTACTTTTCCAATAAAATCAATTTGGGAAAAACCAATTGGGTCACGGAAATATAAAATTAATTTAGGGAATCATTAATTAATTACCCTAATTGCACTAAAACAGAATTAATTTCATAATTATAGTAAGATAAAGATTTAGGGATTTAGTGAAATTGGGGAAATCCGAATTCAAAGGGAGATTTGAACAATTGACATAGGGAACTTGAAATTGATATACCCAATTGCATAAAAACATAATCAATTTCACATTTAAAGCATGAAATTAAAATGCTAGGGTTTTGAATTGGGGATTTAGGGTTAGGGTTCCTCATAAAATCAAAAACCAAGATAAATGAATGGAGGATTTTTACCCAGGAGGAAGAAAGAGCAGCTCCGGCGGTGGCGCACGGTGGCAGCGCACGGCGGCTCCGGCGGTGGCAGTGGCGGTGCGTGGTCTAAAACGTGGAGGAAGATGCCGCCTTCCACGTGGTTGGTTCATTTCTGGAAAGGGAGGCCAAACGGTGGCCGGAAAACCCCATAACAGTGGCGGTTCTACGGTGGCTCCGCCGTCAACGTTGTCCGTTTGCAAAAATGTTGGGCTAGAAATGTAGAGGAAGGTGAGGAGAGTAAAGTTACAAGGTTGGTTTGGTGAAAGGTGGCCGGACGGTGGCCGGAAAATGCTCTAACAGTGGCGGTGGCCCCGTCATCAACTTTCTCCGTTTGGAAAAGTGTTTGGTTAGAATTGTAGAGGAGAAGACAAGGAACATTTCTATGATTTTGGTTTTGTGAGAGGTGGCCGGAGTTGGCCGGAAATGAAGAGAGAAGGAGAGAAAGTTTAGAGAGAGAGAGAGAACGCCGTTCTCCAGCGGCGGAAGGAGAAAGAAGAAGAAAGAAAAGAAAAGAAAAAGAAAAAGAGAAAGAGAGAAAGAGAGAGGCGGTGGGGGTGGGGTTTTTTCTTTATTTCTTTTTTTTTTTTTGTAGTTATAGGTAAAAATTGAGTAGTTGAGATTAAGTCAAAAAAAGAAATAAATCTTGACCCTTTAATCTAAAAGCAAAGAGAAACAAATCTAAAGTTTCAAAATTCGAAATAAGATAGAGATTGATGATTAAATTTATCAACCTAGGAAATCAATAATCCAAAATAAATTTTTGATTAAATCCAAACCATTTTATTTTCAAATCTAAAATCAAATAGATTAAATTTAGAAAATAATTTCCTTCAATCATATTATTTAAATTACATAAATAATAATTTTCTAAATACATAATAATAATAATAACAATAGCATAATATTTGCTTTATAAAAGTGTATAAACTATAATAACACACCCAATAAAATAAATAAACTAATTTAAGCAAATAAAATTGATTATTAACATATATAGGATTTTCGGGGTGTTACAATACTACCCCACTAAAAAAAATTTCGTCCTCGAAATTTCGTGGCTCAACTAGACAAGATCTCTTCATCCTCAGGTTTCCCCAAAGTACTTCCCGTACGTACTTCTTCCTTAGATAACACTTGTAACTTACTAACAAACTTCATGCCTATTACCCGTTCGATTTATCGTTAAAATCAAATCACTGCTCCTCAATCCGTACTCCTTCTCCTCAATATCTTACCTTAATTTCTCACACATGAGAGGCGTAATTAAACTTAACAACTTCTCTTTCACTTTTAATTCATCCAGAAAGTCTTCCTTCCACATTCTTAACTATTGTTATTTACATCTCGATTTAAATTACGGTACACCTTCCTATCACAACACATCCATCAGTTCTGATCCAAGACATCCAATCCTAGTCTTAGTTTTCTGTTTGAACGTAGTCCATCTCTTCAATTTACATGAACGTAGTCCATCTCTTTCAAGGGTACTTGATCAGGTTCAATTACATGAGATGGATCAGGAATATACTTCCTCAATTGTGAAACATGAAAGACATTATGTAAATTTGAAAGAAAAGGAGGTAAAGCAATTTGGTACGCTACTGGACCAATACGCCGAAGAATTTGGTATGGTCCAATGAATTTAGGAGTGAGTTTTCTGGATTTCATTACCCGACCTACCCCAGTCGTTGGATTGACTCTCAGAAACACATGATCGCTTTCTTGAAATTCGAGAGGTCGTCTTCGCTTATCCGAATAACTCTTCTGTCTGCTCTGAGATGTCCTCATTCTTTCCCGAATCTGTTTGACTTTCTCAGTCGTCTCTTGCACAACCTCGGGTCCTAGAATTGTACTCTCTCCATCCTGATACCAACAAAGAGGAGTTTGACACTTCCTCCCATATAGGGCCTCATAGGGTGCCATCCCTATGCTTGAGTGATAACTGTTATTATACGTGAATTCAATCAGAGGTAACAGTTCATCCCAACTTCCTCGATTATCCAACACACAAGCTCTTAGCAAATCTTCTAACGATTGAATCGTTCGTTCTGTTTGTCCATCTGTCTGGGGATGGTATGCTGAACTTAGACGTAACTTAGTCCCCAAAGCTTGATGTAAGCTTTCCCAAAAACGCGATGTAAACTTCGGATCTCGATCCGAAACAATACTTGAGGGTATTCCGTGTAATCTAATTACTTCTCTTATGTACACCTCAGTCAACTTTGCTACTGTGTAGTTTGTCTTCACAGGTAAGAAATGTGCCGATTTCGTCAACCTATCCACGATTACCCAAATCGAATCAAAGTTCCTTGGTGTTCGGGGTAAACTCACTACGAAATCCATAGAGATACTCTCCCATTTCCATTCCGGTACATCTAGGGATTGCAACATCCCTCCAGGTCTCTGATGTTCTACTTTTGCTTTCTGACAAGTTAGACATGATGCAACGTATTCTGCAACTTGTTTCTTCATACCTGGCCACCAAAATCTTTGTTTCATGTCCTGATACATCTTGGTTGCACCAGGATGCATACTCAATCCACTCTTATGGGATTCTTCGAGAATCATCTTCCTCATCTCCGGGTTGTTGGGTATACAAACTCGTCCATTACACCTTAAGATTCCATCTGCTCGCAAACTAAACTCACTAGCTCTCCCTTGTTCCACCAACACCTTTTTCTCCTGAAGAGATTCATCATTAGCTTGTTGTTCACGTATCTCTTCCATCAAACCATTAGAGATCTTAAGCATTCCAAAGCTTAGTTTCTTAGGACTTATTTCTAATCCCAAGTTCAGATCACGAAACTCTTCAATCAGTTTCAATTCTCTCACCATCATAGTTGAAATATGAACGGCTTTCCGGCTCAAAGCATCTGCCACGACGTTCGCCTTCCCTGGATGGTATTGCAATGTGAAGTCGTAATCTTTTAAAAACTCCATCCATCGTCTTTGCCTCATATTGAGCTCCTTCTGGTCGAACAGATATTTCAAACTCTTGTGATCACTGAAGACATCGAATTTTGCACCATACAGATGGTGTCTCCATATCTTTAGTGCAAAAACCACTGCAGCTAATTCTAGATCATGGGTGGGATAATTCTTTTCATGAATCTTTAACTGTCGTGATGCATAAGCCACCACTTTGCGGTGTTGCATCAGCACACAACCTAGACCTTGATGTGAAGCATCACAATATACTTCATAAGGTTCACTCAGTTCTGGAAGTATCAGCACTGGTGAAGTAGTCAGAAGTTCCTTAATCTTTTGAAAACTTTCTTCACACTGATCAGTCCAAACAAAAGGTTGATCTTTCCTCGTCAATTGAGTCAATGGTGACACAATCTTAGAGAATCCTTCAATAAACCTTCGGTAGTAACCGGCTAATCCAACAAAACTTCTTATCTCGGTTACAGTCTTTGGTTTTTCCCAAGAAAGTACGGCTTCTACCTTAGCAGGGTCCACAGAAATTCCTTGTTTTGTGATAACATGACCCAAAAATCCGACTTCTTCAAGCCAAAACTCACACTTAGAGAGTTTCGCATATAACATCTTTTCCCGCAAAACATGAAGGACTTGCCGTAAATGCTCCTCGTGTTCTTCACGATTCTTAGAATAAACCAGAATGTCGTCTATGAACACTACAACAAACTGATCAAGAAACGGACGAAAAATCCGATTCATGTAGTCCATGAAAACAGCAGGTGCGTTTGTCACTCCAAAAGGCATCACGAGATACTCGTCATGTCCGTAACGAGTTCTAAAAGCGGTCTTTGGTATATCCTCCGTTTTCACTCGAATCTGGTGGTATCCTGATCTTAAGTCGATCTTTGAGAAAACAGCAGCTCCTCGCAGTTGATCCATCAAGTCATCAATCCTAGGCAACGGATACTTGTTCTTGATCGTAACCTTGTTCAGCTGACGATAGTCCACACAAAGTCTCGAACCTCCGTCCTTCTTTCTCACTAAGAGAACCGGCGCTCCCCATGGCGAAACACTTGGTCTGATGAACTGCTTTGATAACAAGTCCTCGACTTGTGTCTTTAACTCAGCAAGCTCAGTAGGCGACATTCGATATGCAGCTATCGATATCGGTCCGGTTCCTGGGATCAGATCGATGGAGGATTCTATGTCCCTCACAGGTGGCAAACCTGGAACATCCTCTGGAAACACCTCGGGAAAATCCCTCACAACAGGCATCTGACTCAGCTCGGTCTTCCCCTCGACTTCAAAGTTGGTTAAAAGCACGTATTTCGGATCTCCTTCTTTCGAAGAAGTTCTAACATGGTTGGCGGTTAAAAATCCAGAAATCTCAGTACTAGGAAAAACTAGGGTTTTATGTGCACAATCTAATAGGATCTGGTTGGAAGATAACCAATCCATGCCCAAAATTACATCTAACTGTATTAAAGGCAAACATATTAAGTTAACAAGAAAATGTCTATCCTGGATAACAATAGGACAGTTTAGACATATAGAATTCACAACAACAGGTTCAGCAGTTGGTGTAGAAACAATTAAATCAAATGACAAGGAAGAAACAGATAACTCTAAACGTTTCACACAATCCATAGAAATGAATGAATGGGTTGCACCTGAATCAAAGAGCACTAATAAGAGATTACCGTCTATGTCACACACACCCTGTATCAGATCTTCGGAGTTCGAAGCCTCAGCACCACTCAGGGTATAAACTCTTCCCCTAGCCGTCGGTCGTTTGGCTCCACCACTCCTGTCCGCAGTTTGGACTGGATTCTGGGCTCTACAATCCCTGGCAAAATGACCTGGTTGTCCACAACGATAGCAATGGTCATTCCTCACAGTACAGTTGTTTGCCAAATGCGATGAATCCCCGCACTTGAAACATTTCCTCCCTTGGTTTTGCCCTCCTTGACCTCCACTGCCCGATGCACGAGCAATAGGTCGATAAGGTTGCTTCTGGAAGTTCCCAGGTGGTCGAGAATATGGTTTCTTCTGAATCTGTTTCCCTCTCTGGTCCTGAGATTGACCCTTGAATCGGAAAGGTCCTCCGACGTTTCCTCTATTGTCTCTCCCACGCTTCATTAGTTCTATTTGTCTGCTTTTCTCAACGAGCGCTTGAAAATTTCTAATTCCTTGCGGTAGGACCGACTCTTTTATCTCGTACCGCAGTCCTCTCTCAAAAGCTTCGCATTTCCATTCTTCCTCAGGGTTATTCTGAAAGAAACGGAAATACTTGGCCAACGATTCGAATTTAGCTGCATATTCTCCGACTGACATATCTCTCTGTTGTAGTCGCAAGAATTCTTGCTCTTTCTCTGCTCTTGCACTCTGAGGGAAATATTTTCCCAAAAAGCGATCCTTAAACAGCGTCCACGAAATTACCTCGTGATTTGCCTCCAGTAGTTGTTTCGTTCCTTTCCACCAATACTCCGCATCTCCTATCAGTAGGAATGTGGCATATGGCACCTTCACTTCTTCGGGACTACGTATCAACTCAAAAATTTTCTCAACTTCATGAATCCAAAGATTAGCTTTCTCAGGATCCACGTCACCAGAAAATTGTGGCGGATTCTGACGCCTGAAAGTAGTCAAGCTTCGACCCTCAGCGGCCTGGTCAGCACGGAGTTGTTCCTGAGCATTGTGGGCGTTCATGGTTGCAGTTTGGACCGCAATAGCCGCAGCCATATTAGCCATCGCCTGAGCAGCAAAATCCATTCCAGTTGCTCCAGCAACATCCTCAGCTTGGACACCAGCTCCCCGACCGCGACCACGTCCACGGCCACGTCCACGTCCACGTCCACGTCCTGCCTCTGCTCCAATTTCTAGTTCCATATCGGACCTACAAGGCCCAAATTCAGTCAAATGGCAACCAGAAAATAAAGCAAATAAGCAGTTATAAACATACAACATATCCAAGAGTAGTAACATCTCAACCCTTGGTTTCGCTGCGCGAAACAGATTCGCTACGCGAAACATATTCGCTACGCGAACCAAAGAGTCTGCCTGAGAAACAAGGAACAGCTCCTCGGATTCGCGACGCGAACACTCATTCGCCTCGCGATCCTGGAAGCCTACATAACTCTCGGCCTCGCGACGCGAAAGTTCCTTCGCCTCGCGATAAGAAAACATGCCCTCTGCTTCGCGACGCGAAATCCAGTTCGCTACGCGAAACAGGGGTCCTGTCCGAGACACCACTCCTCGGCCTCGCGTCGCGAATCCCATTCGCCACGCGATGCAGAGAACACATCTAGAAAGCTTCTCTGCCTCGCGACGCGAAATACATTTCGCTTAGCGAATCAGAGGCCATGCAACTCCACTCCTCTGTCTCGCGACGCGAACTCAATTCGCCACGCGACGCAGAGGACCTACCTGAGAGACAGAGCACTATTTCTCTGGCTCGCGACGCGAATTTCGGTTCGCTACGCGATCCAGAGAGCATGCAACTCCCCTCCTCTGCCTCGCGACGCGAGATCCATTTCGCTACGCGACGCAGAGAACATACTCGAGGAACAGAGCATCATCTCCCTGCCTCGCGACGCGAATTTCCATTCGCTACGCGAAACAGAGAACATGCCCTAAGAAACTTCTCGGGCTCGCGACGCGAATCACTTTCGCCTCGCGAATACAGAGATCACACAACAGCAAACACAACAGACCTATTCCCCAAGGATTCCCGAAAGACTCGACCAGCTCTGATACCACTAATGTGACACCCTCAAACCCAGTGCCACTTTCGTAACTCAAAACCCTTAATGAAACGATAAATAAAATTTCGCTGGTTTTACTTTCGGAAAATATATCTTTTATGTAAGCCGATTCTGGAAATCGTGACCAAAAATTTTCTCATTAATTATACGTATGAACACCACTCCAGATAACACAGGATTACTCATATACAATAATTAGAACAAGATATATATATATATATATACATATATATAATGGACAACAAGCCCCTTTACAAAAGAACGAATGATTACTAAACTTTCTAAAAAGCTATAAAACTAGGCAGCGGCAGTCTGGAACCATATCTCGAAAACCTATGGCCATCAGTAGCCGTTAACAGACTACCCAAAAACCACTGCCTCAAAAAAGGTCTACACCCTAAGCTGGTCCGACTAATGGAAACCATTGGACAATCCCCCGGAGGGAAGTCCAATGCTGGAACCAGAGGAAGAACTCTGGGAACCTACATTCCCGTTCCCCTGTGGATGGGGATCGGAAGCATCCGAAGAATGATCCTCCGGGTCTTCCTGAGGATCCTCCTCAGGGTCTTCCTCCTCCTCCTCCTCCACATCCTCCACGACGTGCTCGCCCGCTACCAAGACAAAAGGCGGGGGAGGCGTCTGGGGTAACTGTTGCTGCGGGGACTGTGCAGCGGGGGCGACCGACTCGATCACACCCTGCTCCATAAGGGCCTGCAGCATCAGCCCGATGGGAGGGAGAGGCACCTGGATGGTCTCCACTGTCCGAGTACTCTTCCGCGGTCCCGTCTCCGTCGTTCCGCTTACAGTGCAAACTGGTCCAGTATACGCCGCACTTCCCACCCCTGGGTGGATAACCCACGCGGCTGGGTCTGTCCTTCGATCAAACGCTAGGACGCGCATCCCGGAGTGCGCTAGGTGATCCGGCTCCGGCTCCATCTGTAAACACGATACAATATATATCCAAGGACAACCCGTCCAAAAACATGCAAGGGTGAGAAACCAATATATGAATCCATAAACAACAACTATATGCCCAATCCACACAACAGACCCAAATCATCATATAACATGGCATATATCATTAAATACAAAAGGCAGTAAATGCACAAGGGTTTCGTACCCCACAATCAACGTTATCTCCTAAACGTATGCATGGCACTTCCATATATCTCAATATTCACACTAGATTACTAGATTTCCGGAAATCCCATCACCATTCGAAATGAGCTGATCAGGCTCCAATATTTGGCCCAAAAACGAGTACTTTGAATCCCATGACACTACGCGATTCTCACATGGGGGCGCAATCAGAAGTACTCCACAAGAAAATGGTCATACTGCATTGTCCAACTCAAGGCACAATACGTTCCCAGAACACGTATGACACCATTGTCCATCAAGGCACAATGTTATGACAAGTAAGTCATCTCAGGTTCTCCCTGTTTATCAAGGTCCCCCGTATCACGGCACGTCTGCCCCGCATTTAATGCATGAGAAACCTATCTAGTTTCCGATAATGGATCTTTGTCGCATCAATATTTCTTCGTTGTAGCATCAACGCTAACAACCACCATAATGTCTTAGACTCTTTAAGCCTCAAGAACACATTTTCTCAAAACAGGACACTTAGCCCAAAAACAACTTAAATCCCAACACCCCTAACCGATGCACCAGTCAAGGACGTTGGATTCAAGATCATAAAAACATCCTCAAGCTTACAGGACCACAAAAATTGTCCCTAAGCCGACAGGACCATAACTAACACGGATCCTTGATCCACGTGTTCTGCAGAACCCTAGAACCCCGACGTCTCGGTTTCTAGTTTCTAAGCTTTAAGCTTTAAAACCACTTTCCTTGAAAACTCGAAAACCAAAAACCCAAAATCTCCGATACTTACACAAAGTCATCGGGATCGGTTTTCCTTAAAACAAAACTTGGTCCAGAGACCATTTCTTTTTCTTTCGTTGTTTTTCGGTAAAATACGAACTTAAAACAAAACTTGCACAAACTCATTTTTCTTGAATAAACTCAGTATGACTTCGGAAACCACATTACTCAAAAGGATTTTCTTATCAAATTAAGACATATTGAAGGTTTCTAATGCCCTATTTGCTTTTAAACTTCACTTTTCCTTATCAAAACACATTTCAGACTTTTAAAGCTTTTAAGTTACACGATGTCGGATCCTAATCAAAATTAGGTCCTCTAATGCCTAGATCCCACAGCAGGGCACACATTACATCCATATAACCATTCAGCAAGTATAACATGCATTCAACTATATCAACAATTACATCAATACATCAGCACATCAATGCATATTCCAAACAACAACAGTCAATCAAGAAATCAACTAACATCATGATATAACTATTTAAATACAATACAAACACCGATGCAGCACATAGCTGTCGGAAATGGAATTCCTCAGGTTTATCCCCTTACCTCTTGTAGCTTCCAGCTCAACTCAGAACACCCGATCAACTTGTTCCTCTTCTCAACACGCTGCCGATCACTACATACACGTAAAACATATCGGCATTAACTTACAAAACGAAGATTTCTCCTAATGCACCACCCCTAGGGTTCGGCTCTACTACGCTAAAAATAGCTAGGGAGCTCCAAAATTTCTCATTTTCTGGATAACACCCTAACTAAGTGTGACAGCCCTAGATATCAGATCAGATCATCAAAAACCAACCAAAACCCTACCCTACACCCATAGGGGGTTTCGGCCCCTACCTAGAAAACATAGCTAGAGGGATTTCTTGGCTCTAAGCTCTTAGATCATACAAGTATGTCATGAACCTAGGCCATAGAAACTGGTTTGGTACGGATACGATTTTCCTACAATTTTTCATGGATTTTCAAAGATTTTAGGGACAAAACCCTAACATCCTTGATCATGAAAATATAAGGAGAGAAAAGAGAGATTGAGAGAGATAGAGTTGAACTACTACCTCCTATGAAGCTTTCCTCCAAGATTGGTGAAGATTACTCCACAAAAACTCAAGCTTTTGGCCTTCAACAATGGTGGTTTTGAGAAGAAAAGAGAAAGAAGAGAAAGGAAGAGAAAAGAAGAAGATGAGGTGACTTTGGGGGAGGGGGCTGCCGAAAATGAGGGAAAGAAAATGAGAGGATGAGGGTAAAAGTTGTTAGATATTTAGGGTTTATTAGTTTAATAATAGGAAAGGTAAATTGGTAATAAAATTAACCAAGGGCAATTTGGTCAATTCACCTCCCGATATTTGGAATCGTCCCGACACTCGTATGAATTCCTCAAATTACTTGATACAATTTTGGTATGAAAAACATCTGATCGTGGGTCTCGAAAAACCCTAAGACAGCTCGAAACGTCTCCTCGATCGATTATCGGCCCGAATATAAAATATTATTTATATTTTGGACGTCAGGACACATTTTAGGAAAAAGATAGAGGAATGTATTCTAAGACTAATGGTTTCGTTCGTTAGTCCAGATTAGGTCGTGATAGTAGAAAACACTATCATCTGAAAAACGTAGATCGGTTTTCGTTTGAGTTTTCGGCCCAAAACTTAACCGAAAGATCCTACGATTTTATAAAACAAGACTATGATCTTAGTTTTTCCAAAATCATTTTCTAAAGCACAGATAAAAATATAAACTCATTAATTGAGTTTATCGTCCTTAGAAAGCATGAAAAATCGGGGTGTTACAGGAACATTGAATAACGTCAATCTATAATTCTCGTGTTTACATCACTCTTAAACTTAACAACAAATATCACCTCTAAATACTCCCATTAACATAACTTATATCATATTTAAGAATCAGCATCACTTATAATTGTACCATTCTCAGCCATACGATTCATACTACCATCAATTTTTTGATTCATTTCGATTATTCACATTAGGACATACATACAGATAATGCAACAATCACCCCATAAAATATTATCAAGAGGAAACACTAACCATGTACCTTTCAAGCTCATGAGCATATAGTCAATAACTATGCCCATACTTGTAGTATCACCCTAAACCTTCATATAGCTTAATAACATATTTACTTACAACTCATCATTATATATGTATATGAATTATCATTAACTATATCACCACAAAAATGCAAACATCACTCCCCAAATTCAAGACAAACACTTCTCTTCGGTAAGGCATTTCACGCAAAACATTGATATGTATATATATATACATACACACACACACACACACTCACACACACACACACACACACACACACACACACAAATAACACCGCAACATATAGAGGGAAACGTATTACTCCAAGCAAAAATAAATAAATAAATAAACAAACCAGAATATACTTATTCACAGATCTTAAACCTATGCTCCAATCCCTTGTCATTTTCCTTCCTCTTTCCCTTCTTCTTCTTTCTTTTCTCTACCTCTGCCTCTGCTAGGGTTTCAAAACCCTTGAAGCCAGACATGAGAGAAATTGGGTTCCTATCTCTGTTTAAACACAATTTCAAAGCTTGGACAAAAATGTCCTTCGTTGCAAAGACATTTAGGGAGAAACTCAACAATTATTTTTAGCTCATTAATCATGTTAATCAGATTACTAAGGTGTGCCAACTTACCCGCTACTATATCTAGGTCTTAAAATTCTTATATCAATTATTAAGGAGTGTGCAAAAAGGATTTTTTAAATTAATGCATAATTTATTGATTTAAACATATTTATAAATTACATAACATTACAAATTTTTTTTACCATAAAGAACCCTTATACAAAGACAAAATTTAAATTACTGCCATAATGTCATTTAAAGCATATAATTAAATTATTAGAATTACGCGGCATTACAACTCAATCTCCAAATTCATATTTTATTTTCCAATGATCATTTTTTGTTAACTCAATGTGGTGCTGTGGTAATAAGACAAGTCTAATTACTTGTTCTATTTGCCTTGTTTGTGTTCTACTTGTGCTTATCCTTTATGGTAATCAATTCTCTTGTTATGAAAAGAGTAAGCAAGTTGTCGTGGTGTGTGTGTAGGTTCATTCACAACAGAGATGACAAAAGGAGCACAGGCTTGGACAAAGAAGATTGTGATGGCAAAGATGAAGGCGACTGAGTTTAGGGCAATGAAGTCTTACGGATTCATACGCAACACTAACACCAGTGTCATTGCCCTCTCACCACGACAAAATATTGCTTTAATCTTCACTGCTTTGGTTCAATCCATGAATTGGATATGGTCGATCTATGACTTCTAGTGACTTCAGGATTGTGTGAGAGAGATTTGAAGCAGAGTAGACACAACAGATGTTGGAAGTCTCTCATCACCTGCCTTAATTCCTAGGGTCCGGTTTTTATACCTACTGAGAAACTCTATTTAATGTTAATTGGTTTTAAGATGGAATCTATAATGGTATTGGAGTCAGAACTCATCTCCGTTGTTTTCGCCGTCTCATTGCCATGTATCACCTGTTCCGGCATACATCTATGGAGGGGGTGTTGGAAACCCCACACCGCTTGCTTCAATTCATGGGGTGCAGTTTATATACCTATGGGGCAACTCTACTTAAAGCTAATTGGTTTTAGGATGGAATCCGATACCATGTGAGAAACATATACTTGAATGTATTTCTAAATGTGTTCAAATGTACAAAGGGTGCCGGATGAGGATCTCCTATCCCATTTTGGTGTATCACACTATGTCTCAACCAATAATATATTGCCATGTATTTATAGCATCAAGCTATTTACCAATGGAATCTCATATTAACTACACGATCGATGATGTGGTGGATGGAAATGCAGTGTGGTAGGGGTAAAGCTGTCAAAGTGAGCGAACTCGAGTCGGGTTGGTTCACTTTAGTTATGAGCTAGATTTTGGCTAACTCAGTTCAATGAATATTGTTTGGTGGGTTAAACGGATTGACTTAACATAATTTTAGAAAAAAAATTACAACTAAATAAATAAAAATATAAAAAATATAAAAAATTAAATTACAAATCAATGAGCCGCAAGTTTAGTATGCTTACTTGATGTCAACTTGGATTTTTTCAAGCTGAAAAAAAAAAAAAAAACAACCTAACCCGCCTTGAACCCGTAGTGAGTTGGGTTAGCTCGCGGGTTGTAGTTCGCATTGACAACTCTAAGTGGGGTTGGGTTTTTAATTTTAAAAGTTTAAAATTACCTCATCAACAACGTATTCAATCATTAATCTCAAACATTTGTTTAAATTAATAATAAATCAATCATTGTTTGATATAGGTGCATCCATGCACCACCACACTTCATATCCATTTAAGATAGAGCCCGCGACAAGATATCAGAATTAAGAGAAAATTGGTGAGCAGTATGGAGAAAGACAAACGAGCCATTCGAGAGCAACATTGAAGAAGAGGAAAACCAATGTTGTGAAATGGAGGACATTGCGTTTATTTTTGTATGTTTATGTCTATGATATATTGATCAATTCTCTAGATTGAGGAAATAACGAAATTATGGTTATTTCAACATTGTTGTGTTGATTTGTTTTTATATAATTTTAGGATTTAATTTTTATCAATGAATACAATTAAAACTTAGGTTGGTTGTAGAAATAGATAGTAGAATTGTGCTTGTCCCAATGGTTCAATGTATTAAGGTTTGATGATAACAAATACAAGACAAAAAAGAATAACAAATATGCTACATATATATATGCTAAATGGAGTATAATATATCATGCATGGTTATGTATTCTACCTTGTTATATTTTACTTTAGAATCATATATACAATGAGATATGTGTAACATTCTTAATAAAATCTATCCTAAAATATGTTATATATGTTATAATAGATAAATATTGGATATGTTTCTAAGTGTTATATGCATGTTGTACTAACAAGGGTTAAACATCATTAAATCATGCTTTTTGAGATGTTGAATTATGAATTTGGACCAACTATGATTTTGAGTAAGCTATGCTTTGTAGAATAGTTTAAGTACCACAAGCGAGCATAAGACCAAGAAAGTAAATACCAAAGTAATCTCCATCTCAAGAAGAAAGAAAATGATAAGAAAGCACTTGGAATGTGGATGAGGAGAATCATTGAAGCTTGGATTGCATAAAAAATGGGTTTCAAAACCAAGTAGGAAAGCTTCAAGATTAATATTTTTAAGGTCTTAGGAACTTATCAAAGAGATATATTAAATTATCACATATAATGTCTATTAAAGTTTGTAAATAAAACAATTAAAATTTACGGGCATAACATTTAGTTTGTGAAAAATTCATTCTTTTCTCTAAAAGTAAGCAATTGATTGAGGTTGAGTGATACAGGAGCAAAAATTATCAAAGCAATGGTTGAGTTGCAGGCATGGTTAAGAAGCAACGATTGTTGGCTTACAAACCCTAACATTTGGGGAAGAAGATCCCACGTGTGCATGCCACATGGTCAAGTTCGTCAAGCTCATATGCCACATGTGATTTCTATTGGCCACGTATGATACTAACTAATGACGTTACGACAGAGTTAATAATTTGGACGAACATAATTAATGGTTGTAAATTTAAAACTCGGAAATGAAACAAATAAAAATAAAAGATAAATGATAAAATTGGAAAAACAAATAAAGATGTTTATTTTGCCTAATAAATAAATGGTGTGTTTACAAGAATAGGCTTAAATTTGATTTTAGTCGCTATAAAGTAGGGTTCCTTTTCTTCTGTCCCTAGAAAAAAAAATTGTTTTTTCATCCCTAAAAATATGAAAATACCTATATTTAGTCCCTAACATTAACTTGCTTATGTTAAGTGCTGATTGGCAAACAAAATACTACACCAGCTCTGACACATCGAAGACCACTTTTTTGCTTTTGGTTCCTATAAGTATGCTTAAATATGTTTTTGGTCTCTCTCCTCTAATGAAATGTTTGACCCTTTCCTCTTTCCTTTACTTCTTCATGTTCCCCTATGATATACACACATCCAAAGACTCCACCACCTAACCATTATCATCACCCAACCCCATCTCTATAAATTCCTAAAGAATCAAACCAACAAATCATCATAATAAAAAACCACCCCAAATTCCAAATACCCCTGTAATGCCCAAGCTTCCACCACCACCACCACCACCAAATCACATAGAAACCCAAAAGTAGATGCCAAATTCCATAACCAAACCAAAAAAAAATCACAACTTTACTACTTAAAACCCCAAAATACCATAAACCCCCAAAAATAAAAAAAATTAAACTGATAAAAAAAGGATCACATGAAGCATATCAAAACCCGAAAAAGAAAAAAAAATCTCTTAAACTCTAGATTAATCAACTTTTGTGAATAAAGCGAAGAGAGTGTGAGACATCCAAAAACATATTTATAGGGACAATGGCAGGTTGTATCGAGACTCATGGTGGTTTTGTGCGGTTGGTTGCAGGTGAAGGCGTAGGTACGTGGATCTGGGCGCGAATTGCGGGTGTTGTGCTTGTTTTTTGGCGTGGTGGCAAGCTTGGTAGCGCTATTGCGAGTGGGTTCTATTGTTGTGGTGGGTTTTGAGAGGATGAGACTATTTGGTGACAATTTGGTCATTGGTTTCGAGGCTTTATTTTTTGGGGTAAGGTTGTATTGAAATGAAGAAGATGTGATTGAAGTTTGATGTTTGTGGAGACTTGATGTCTTTTTCGGAAATGGTGAACGAGGGGAGGTAGAGTAGAAGAGAAATGAAACGAAGAAGAAGAGAAGGAGAGAGTGACAAAGGGGGAAATGAGAGAGGGAGAAGAAACTTCTTACAGGGGAGAAGAAGATGTCACGTGTCGTCCATGTGTCTCAGCTGATATGGTCTTTCGTTTGCCACATCGACACTTAGCATAATCAAGTTAGCGTTTGTGTTTGTTTCTCTATTAAAAAACCACGTTCTCCCATTGCAACAAAATTTTGTTTTCACATTGGATGACAAAAAAATAATGATTTTGCCACTACAAACTTACTTTTGGGATTGCAAACGACAATCTAAACACACACTAAAAGTAGGTATTTCCCCGTTTAGGGTTCAAAAGTAAAGGAGTCCTACTTTATAAAGACTTTAAACATATTTAAGTCTCTCACGTGTCCATATACGTCGATTGATGTGACCTTTCATTTGTCACATTATCTCTTAACACAAGCAAGTTATCGTTGGAAACTAAAAGTTAGTATTCCTTGTTTTTAGAGATAATTTTTTTTGGACATTGCTATGGTATCCTTGAAAAATAAAGGGTTTGAGTACCCTATGTCCAATCAGAATGCGTCACCTCAATTAAATAATTATGCCAATGTCACATTGGATTAAATTCTCAATCTGATTGGACCACATAGGCACGGATATGGTACGTAAAGGTACCATAGATTTTCCCAAAATTTTCCCCACAGTCCAAAAGCAAAAGAGCCATACTTTGAGAGAGCTAAAAATATACTTAACTCATATCAATATTATTTAGGACACGTTTGGATAAACAACTAAATTAAACACTTATTTAATAAGTTATTTTGAAATAAACTAAAGAATAAGTTTCTTTCTTTTTTTCTGACAAACTTATCTTATCTACTACTATATAATATCTGGATAATGCAACTACAGTATTCCCGCTAATCAACTTTTATTATTATTTAATGAATTTTTATTTCAATCTGTCTGCAATCTTCCTCCCTCAATTTTTTCTCTATTGTTTTTTTTTTTCATTCATTCTTTTCCCTCAGAGTTGGGATCCTTTTCAATTCTCGAAATAAATGGAGGGTCTATTTATGAGAGAGATAGGCACAAATGATTTTTAATGATTTAAATTTTTGTAAATGATAAAAAAAGTTTGAAATACAAATCTCTACTTTATATCTATCTCTCTCATAAATGGACCCTCCATTTATTTTGAGAAAAGGAAAGGATCCCAACCCCACGATAAATCCCTCAACCCCCTTCAATCAATTTGAGAAATGTGTTGCTTAGGTATGAGTTTAATATTTGTTACGTTAGAATTATTTCCTTTTTATTTTTATTTATTATATAATTTTAGTTTTTTTTTATTTTAAGCTGCCCTAATTTAGTTATAAAACAAAAATGATATTAACGAAAAAAATACATTCCGACTCTTCTTATGTGTCATATTATTATTTTTATACCAAATAAAGATATATATAATAAATTTTCATATATACCAACGTGGTGTGGGGAGAGTTGGTAAAGTGACTCTTCACAAGGAAAATAACGCATGTTCGATTCCTGGAGTCGTCTAGTTAGGAGGCAGCCCAACCCCGTGTGTAAAAAATTGGACGTCCGTCCCTATCGAACCGGAGATCAATCCCATAACCGGTCCAAAGGGCCGAAGCTGTGAGGACATCCCGATGGACTCACCGGGGAGCTAAAGGCCCTAATTTCGATGGGTTCCGAACAAAAAAAAATCATATATACTCATTACTTGTAATTATTTGTTTACAACTCTAGATTATAAAATTATCTTTAATTTATTATCGATGTTTAGTTATAAGTATTTCAATTGTGTACAAATGTAATTATGAGGTTTGAACTATAATCTCACATAAGCTACCTAAGTCTCTCATCACTAACTCAAATCTAATGACTTAATATCAATCAATATACTTAATACATTTATTAGAAGTTGTTGTAAAATGTTTTCTTTATCTTACAATTTTTGTTGTTTTCTTATTTTTAAAGTATAATTGAATAGTGTTTTTTTTTTTTTTTTATGAATAAAAGTTTAGATTAAAGGAAGGTACATCTCCGTGTAAGGTCATGGAAGACTACCAACCTCTATGATGATTTATAATGGAATTTACATATTGCCTACCAATAGGGAAGATCTGAGAATCGAACCCAAGTCACAACGAGTGTGGGCGGAAGGCTCGATCAGATGTACCAACCCCTGTTTTCATAATCGAATAATGTTTAATTTGATATTTGTAGTCTTAAATTCTGGATTTAATTACTCTGCAGGTCCCCAAACTATTTGAAATTTTTTATATACGTCCCCAAACTAAAAAAGTTTGTAATTGGATCTCTAAACTTCTAAATACTTTGTAATTGGGTCCCTACACTTTAGACGTTTGTAATTGGATCCCTAAATTTGTAAATGATTTGTAATTAGGTTTCTAGGGTAGCAAAACAAACTTGTAATTAGAGCACCCTATAAATTTCCTTCGAAGATTCTTGTCTATCTTGGAGGTTAAAAGAAACACTAGATTCCTCACAATAACAAAGGTTATTAAAATGTCTCCTACCCCAAGGACCTAATTACAAATTATTTATAAGTTCGGGGACCCAATTACAAACGTTTAAAGTGTAGGGATCCAATTACAAAATATTTAGAAGTTTGGGGACTCGATTACAAATTTTTTTAGTTGGAGGACCTATTTAAAATTTTCAAATAGTCTAGGGACCTGCAAAGTAATTAAACCTAAATCATGTAAGGTGATTATTTTTGTTTTCATATAACTAATTGGTATCTTTTAAAAATATTACAATAAATATGGGTTTGTACATATAAATTAATTATATAATTTGAATATATTTTTTATTTAAATTAATTAAAAGAAGATTAAAAAAAGATTTAATTGATATACACTAACACTCAACCAATCATATATTATCAAATTATTAAAAATATTCCTGATTATCTTAAAAATCACTCATACCATGACTTTTAATTAATTAACAGTATAAAAATTTTTACACTAAAAATAACTATCAATTAAACTTATTAAAAAAAGGTAAAACGAGGACGTGTGTGTAGCACGGCGGGTTCTTCTAGTTAAAATAAAAGTTAATTAGGATGCGTTTAAAAGAGTTTATAAGAATAACTTATCAAAATAAATTTATATAAACCGTTTATGAAAATAGTTTATAATCTTCATATAAACTCTTATTAACTTATTTCCATAAGATTGTTAGAGAAATTTATAAAAATAATTTATTTTAATTAATTGACAGTATAAAAATTTTTACATTAAAAATAACTATCAATTAAACTTATTAAAAAAAGGTAAAACGAGGACGTGTGTAGCACGGGTGGCTCTTCTAGTTAAAATAAAAGTTAATTAGGATGCGTTTAAAAGAGTTTATGAGAATAACTTATGAAAATAAATTTATATAAACAGTTTATGAAAATAGTTTATAATCTTCATATAAACTCTTATTAACTTATTTTCATAAGATTGTTAGAGAAATTTATAAAAATAATTTATTTTTAACTTATTTTAAAAAATACTTTATTGAATAAACACAAATATATTGTTTAATAAAACATATCCTAAAATCAACGTAATAGGAAAGTTATATTTTCATGAGCTTATTACAATTTACAATCTCACAAATAAGCCCTTATTGGCAATCGATAACTGGGCTGACTTGGGTAGTCAACGGTAGCCGAACGGAGGCGTAATGAATCTCGGAAACCTGCTGTAGTGCAGGGTGGTAATTTCAAATTTGGGCGAAAGCAAATGGCGAAAGTTTTCTGTGATTTTCGGTTCCTTCTATTGGTTGCAGCCGGCGTTTTCATCTACATCCAGGTGTTGTCTATTTCCGTAACCCTAACTAACCCTGTGACTGTGTGCTTCCCATTGCAATGTAACATGTCGTTTCCACTTCTTCAGATGAGGCTATTCGCAACACAATCAGAATATGCTGATCGCCTTGCTGCTGCTGTAACTCCACTCCACCACTTCTCATAACAATCTATCTGTTCCATTTCCCATGATTAGTATTTAGTGGATCATCGACATCATATTGTTCTCGTTTCACAGATTGAAGCTGAAAACCATTGTACAAGTCAAATGCGATCACTGATTGATCAGATTAGCTTGCAACAAGGACGAATTGTGGCCCTAGAAGGTTTGCTATTTTTTATTTGATAGCGGAGTATCTTATATTTATCTGTGATTGCATACGTTCTCCTTCGTTAATGAGGTTAAATAGTTGGATAGGTTCATTAGCAGTTGCCATTTTGGTTTTATTTGTTTATCTAATCTTTCCCTACTTTGCGTATAATATTTTTGTCAAGTTAAATTGTATGTTGTCTTGGATTCTTTTAGAAGAGAGGAAGCGTCGAGACCAAGAATACAGACAAATAAAATCTCTTGTTCAAGATCTCGAAAGTATGTTATGATCAGTTATTGGGTCTCTCTCTCTCTCTCTCTCTCTCTCTCTCTCTCTCTCTAATAAATAAATTGCTATTGGTTTCTCTATCTCTACTATATATCATTTGATTAAATTGATAATTATCTGGTCTTCAGCATTTCAGTTTCTTCATAGCCATAGGTTTAGGAGTGATCCAATAAAGAGTTTGAGACACTTGGTTTGCTAAAAACAATCATAAATAATCATATTCTTCTGGCATTTGTAACAGGATTTATTTTCAGATAGATTGGTTTTAAGAATTTAAAGTCTACTTTTAGCCGTTTTAGGAAAATTAGGATTAATAAAAATGCTGTTGGAGTGCTGTCTGTTGGAAAATTTTATTGTTCTGTGGGGATATTACAGTTGCACTTCTAAAGTGGAACTTTTAAATCTCTATAATTTTCCTTACTGAATAAAAAGAAGGGTGAATAACAAATAGTAAGCGGTTGCTTAATTGGTGAGGAATACCTGTATTTTCAAGGGTTTCTCTTTGTCCTTACATATGATATATGGGATCATGGTTATTTCAAGTGAATTTGTTTTACAATATGCCCAGAGATTGGCCAAGTTGTAATTTTTAGCTTGCTGTTTTTGTTTTATTTTTTAGTATAAGAGGACTTTTTATCCTCCCCCATGATGTATTCTCTCTTATGTGTAAGTTTGTTGACTTTGTTGACTTTCTTCTTTCTCGGCTGTGTAGTGTGTTTTTGGAGTGGCACTTTACTCAGAAAATGAGGTTTATGGAGAGGAAAATCAAATTTATGCTAGAAAGAAGCCTAAAGAGGATCTTAAATTTGATTCTGGAGGACCCATATCATGGTTTGAGATAGGTGAGAGAGAGAGAAGAGCGAGAAGTGAGAGGAGTAAGGAGAGAGATAGAGAGAACTCTCTGAAACTGAATTTTCTATTTCTGAATTGTTAGATCTGAACTCTGATCCAACTTATTTATACTTGAAGTGGACAGCTGTCATTAACAATTGTCAAGCTAATAAACTCTAACAGACTAACTTTAACAGTTGAACCTTCCAACAGATTCTCTAACTGAATGCATACAAAGCTATTGAATACAAAGCTACAATACACTCTAACATCCCCCCTTTAACCTCAAGGTGGGATGACCAAAGCAAAATGGTCAAACACTCTTGAGTTTATTCCTCAATTCTTCCAATCTAAGTTGTGACAGAGGCTTGGTCAGTAGGTCAGCTGACTGCTCATGCGCTAGAACATGTGCAACCACTAAGGTCTTGTTGATGACCTTTTCCTTGACAAATTAGAGGTCGAGTTCTATATGTTTTGTTCTGGAATGCAGAACTAGATTATGAGACAAGGCAACAACGCTCAAGTTGTCACAAAATATGAAATGGGTGGATGTAGTCACATTCAGCTCCTTGGAAAGTGCAGGGTGTGTTTGTCAACCCAAATGGCATCACCACAAACTCGTAATGACCTTCATGCGTTCGAAAGGAAGTTTTTATGATATCCTCTTCCCGCATCTGAATCTGATGATAACTGAACCTCAGGTCTAGTTTTGAAAAAACTGTAGCTCCTCCTAATTCATCCAACAATTCATCAGTGATTTTAATCGTAAATTTGTCTGGGGCAGTTTTGCCATTCAAGGCTTTATAATTTACATGAAAATGCCAACTTCCATCTTTCTTCACTAAAATCAGGGGGCTCGAATAGCGACTGGTACTTGGCTTTATCATCCTGGCTGCCAACATTTCTCTCACAAACTTCTCAATCTTGTCCTTTTGATAATGCAGGCATCTATAAGTATAAGGTCTATTGGGATCTGCACCCCTTCTTTGAGAATGATTTTATGGTCCCTTTCCCTCCTTGAAGGCAATGTGGTTGGGTTAGAAAATAAATCCCTAAATTCGTACAACACCCCCTGAATTTTTTCTTCTCCCTTTTTTATGTCATCCTCCTTAATTTTACGTAATAATTGCCCGCCTTCCCTTAGCCTTCACTTTCTCCTCATATTGTCCATCTCACTTGCAAATCTTCCTTAATCATTCCTTCTCCACTCTCCTATTGCCAGCTGTCCTTCTGCATAACTAACTCCTCATTTGTTTTCCCCCGTCCATCCATTCCTAATTGAGCTACTACAGACCCAAAACTATTATTAGGCCCATCCTTTCCCATTTCAGACCTCCTTCTCATTCTCCTTGTATACGTGGCGTAGAGGAGGGCCTAAGGGCATATAAAGTCGCTTCTTGCCGAAGGCACTTTAAGCGAGCTTTTTGTAACATTAGATGAGACTTAATTAGAGCCATCAGAATGGGCCAACTTGGCTCATCAGGGTTGGCTCACTATGTGTTGGGGGATGTTGAATGGAAAGGTTTTAGCTAAGGAAAGAGAGAATGAAAACTAAAAATAATATGAAACTAATGTTGATTTGATATGGTGATAATTTGATACATAAGACACACTCAATTGTTCTATTTATACTAATACTAGACTCCTAATCCTAATTAAATAAGGAAAAAAAAATAACTTATTAGAGAGAAGATTTTATCTGGAGACATCACTACTAGCTTTGTCAGTTCAAATAATCAATTGACAGATGTTTTCACTAAGTCTTTGAGGGATCCTCTTATAAGCGATATATGTGAAAAGCTTGTTGCATATGATTTATATGCTCTAGCTTGAGGGGGAGTGTTAGAAATGCTGTAAATAAGTAGTTATGGTTTAATGGTATCATGTAAATATAGAAAATTGGGCAACGCTAATATTTTGTATTTATTACGATTCATTATATATAAATAACAGAGCTCCTCTGTGTAACATTGATAGGGACTTGGGTATTATGGGGTGCCTAAGTCCCACATCGAGTAGGGGATGCTCAATGGAGTACTTAAGGGTCTGTTTGGATTGATGGAACAAGATGGAATGGAATGGTATGGAGATAGGTTCCATTGTTTGGATTTTAAAAAAATGAATGGTATGGAATGGAATCTGGTGGGATGCATTCCCTCCCATTCCATACTCTCCTCATATTCTTCTTCCCCCCCCCCCCCCCAAATTTGGGAGGCATAGGATGGAATACTATCTTTCAATTAGTTAATTACTTGTTTATCCCTATCCTATTTTACATATACACACATCAAACAAAAAGCAAAACAGTCTCTCTTCTTCCTCTCTGGTCTCGCAAGCAGTTTCTTCTTCCTCTCAAGCACTCTCCACGCAGACTGCAGCACCTGCTTCCATCGCGTCGACAGTAGCTGCATTTGGCATGGAGATGCAAACAGTGGCAATAGTTGGTTTGTTACTCGTTGGTAGAACCATGTACATGCCATTCCTTTCTAGAAAGTAAACAAAGACCCCAAGCGGTTAAACTATCAGTTTTTTTTAAAGCAAAAAGAACAAGTTCAAAACAACAAATTAAACTATTTATATTTATATTATCACTAAAAATGTATACTGTGGACAACGATCACAAGTTACAGTAAGAACACGTGTTTGGCTTTGAAATGAGTTATTGACACTTTATTATGAGGATAATGACTTGTAAGTAGGATAGAAACTCCAATCTATAGAGATTCAATTGTTGACAGTCTTGGAACACAACTTGTGTGTCAATGGGTTCCATTGTTGTGTGTCAACAAATTTCACTATCCCAATTGGATAATTTAATCATTTTAAGTAAAGGAAATATGTTTTAATTCTAAATATTAGTGTTTTTTAAATAAGGGTAAAAAAGGAATAAAAAAGTTATAACTCATTCCATTCCGTCCACTTTCCAAATGATGGAGTGAGAAATTTATTCCGTTCCATCATAAAATATCATTCCATTCCTTTCCATTCCGCTCCGTTCCGCCCATTTTAAAATATCCAAACAGACCCTAAGTGATTTGGTTCTCCTCCCTTGATAACTAGCTTTCAAGGGAGGGTTCCCCAAGTGCTTGTGTGCTTATCAACTGCTATCAGAGCTCCGACCTTGGAGTTGTGGGGGATTTTGTTAGGACTCCCAGTGGCCCCATTGACGTGGGGCCCGATGATGAGGTGCTGGTGAGCAAACCCACGATTTGGAAGGTCTATACACGTAAGAAACAGAAAATAGGTGGGGGTGAGAAGAGGGTGACTGCCTAGCTGGCAGTTAGTTAGGAATCTGCACTGATTTAGTGCATGGAAGGGGGAATATTGTATTCATTCGGGATTTACTTTTCGGTTAGGATCTATTGGGACAGAGAGAACCTTCTCTCTGAGGAGCTTAGGCTCTGGGCTACCATTGTAGAGAGTCTTACTCTCATTTTTCCTTCTTTTCCCGGTTTAATTGAATTAAATTCCCCCAATTCAGTTTTAATTCTTTCTCTGCTCTATCAATTGGTCCGACCTGCCTTTTTTCTTTTCATGCCACCAAAAATGTCCGATCGAGTATCAGAGATCGAAGGTCGCTTGGATCGTATCGAGTTAGGCATGGCGTCCGTGCAGTCAATGCAGGATTCCATTGCGACAATGCAGGCTTCACTGACCACCCTGCTTGCACGTTTGGGGACTGGTTCGCCATCGCAGAGCAACACCTCGTCTTCCCTGGAAGAGTTTCGCCTCTCGGCCAAGCGGGTTGAGCTCCCTTCTTTCCAAGGCGACGATCCGATCGCTTGGCTCGCTCGTGCGGAAACATACTTCGACGTCCAGAGGATTTCCGATGATGTTCGCATTCAGCTTGCGAAGCTTAGTATGGAAGGCCAAACAATCCATTGGTTTAATCTCTGGCATGACTCCACCGAAGAGGTTTCGTGGGAATGCTTCAAGGAGGCTTTCGTGGTCCGCTTCGGAGCCGGGCGTTTGGATAATCCTTTCGAAGAACTGAAGGACCTGAAGCAATCGGGTTCTGTGGACGAGTATATCGACGACTTCGAATTGTCCTCTTCCCAGTGCGGACGGTTGCCGGAGATGCAATTTCTGGGATACTTCATCGGCGGCCTCCGCAACGACATTCGCAGCAGTGTGCGCACCTTCAAACCCACCTCGCGCTACAGGGCGATGCAGATCGCGCGTGATGTAGAAGCTGAATTTGCCGGGGATTCGCGTTCGGGTACCGGTCATGGAGGCCGTTTCCGGGCGAGTTTTGTTTCCGGTGGCTCGCGTTCGGTGCGTCCGGGTTGGACTCCACGTGAGGGCGACCCAATTAGGCCTCATGGATCGGCCCAATCTCACTCGGCCGGTGTTTCCCCCAAACCTAGATCCACTAACGGGTCGCAAGTGGGATCCAACACAGGGTCTCGATTCTCTTCATCTGGGAGCTCCAAGGGTAGCACGGGGGCCGATTCTCGCCGCTTGGGTGACAAGAGCCGTGGCACCCGCCACATTCCTTACTCGGAATTGATGGAGAAACGCGCCAAGGGACTCTGTTTTCATTGCAACGAGCGTTTCCACCCTTTACATCAGTGTGCGGCGAGGCAACTGCGGTTGATTGTTCTGGGAGATGATGAAACGGTGAATGAGGAAGGGGAGGTTATTGCCATTGAAGCCGAGTAAGAGGTCGATGTTGACGAAGAGTTGGGCTGCAAGGTGTTAGGGATTTGTGGTATCACTCACTCACCACAGGTTCACAACCGCGCTACGACACTGAAGTTGGAGGGCGTTTTGGAGGGTGTGTCGCTGCTGATTCTGGTTGATAGTGGCGCTACACACAACTTCATCACCCCGGCAGTGGTGACAGCGCTTGGATTATGGGTTGACAACTCTAAAGCAGTGGGTGTCCGTTTGGGTGACGGCCAAAGAGTGAGTACCATGGGAAAATGTGAAGGGCTGCATTTGAAGTTGGGGGAGTTGGAAGTGTCACTTGATGCTTATGTATTGGAGTTGGGGGGTTTGGATTTGGTTCTGGGGGTGGTATGGCTGCAAACTTTGGCGAAGGTTTTGATGGATTGGAGGGATATGACTATGGAGTTTACAAATGAGGGCCGTAGCTTTGTGTCGCAGGGTCAATCAGTGGGGGTGCCTAAGCATCTTGTGACAGCAGCAGGGGTGACTCTGCAAAGTGTGTTGGCAGAAGATTCAAGAGGGGTCACAGGGTGGACCAACTCTACAACCATGGTTGAAGGGGTGAGTTCTGAGTTATCTTTGCAGCAACAACTTGAGTTGCAGGGTCATTTATCCAGACTTGCCATGGTGTTTCAAGAGATCAAGGGCTTGCCTCCTATGAGGAATGTGTCACATTCAATTGTGTTACAACCGGGTACGGGTCCAGTGAGTGTCAGACCCTACAAGTACCCTCATTATCAAAAGGATGAAATTGAAAAACAGATTGGGGAGCTATTACAACAGGGTGTCATTAGAAACAGCTGCAGTGCCTTCTCAAGTCCTGTCATCTTGGTTAAGAAGAAGGGTGGGTCATGGAGAATGTGCATTGATTATAGGGCTTTGAATAGGGTCACAGTACAAGATAAATATCCTATTCCGGTGGTGGATGAGCTCCTTGATGAGCTGTTTGGAGCTTGCTATTTCTCTAAATTGGACCTTAAATCCGGGTACCACCAAATTCGTATGAAAGAGGAGGATGTCCACAAGACCGCTTTCCGCACTCATGAGGGACACTATGAGTACTTGGTCATGCCCTTTGGGTTAACCAATGCCCCGGCTACCTTCCAATCGGTAATGAATGACATTTTTAAGCCTTTTTTGCGCAAGTATGTATTGGTCTTCTTTGATGACATATTGGTATACAGTGCTGATTGGAAATCCCATCTTGAACACCTTCATATGGTATTAGAAGTCCTCAAGCAGCACCAGTTTGTAGCTAACCAGAAAAAGTGTGCCTTTGGTCAACAACAAATTGAGTACTTAGGACATGTGATTTCCCCGAAAGGCGTGGCAGTGGATCCTATGAAGGTTACTAGTGTCTTAAATTGGCCAACACCCAAGAATGTGAAAGGTGTGAGAGGTTTCCTTGGGCTCACAGGCTATTACAGGAAATTCATTGCAAATTATGGCAAGATTGCCAGGCCTCTGACCGAGCTTACTAAGCGGGATAACTTTGTGTGGAATGAGGCTGCTACAACGGCCTTTGAGGAATTAAAACAAGCAGTGACATCTGCTCCTGTGTTGACGCTTCCCAATTTCTCTCTTCCTTTTGAGATTGAATGTGATGCCTCAGGGAAGGGGGTGGGGGCTGTCTTGATGCAACAAAAACACCCAATTGCCTACTTTAGCAAGGCATTTGCAGGTTCTAAATTGTCTAAATCAGCATATGAGAAGGAGTTGATGGCTTTGGTTTTGGCCATTCAACATTGGAGGCATTATTTACTTGGGAGGAAGTTTGTGGTTTACTCGGATCAAAAGAGCCTGAGGCACTTGCTACAACAAAGAATCACCACTGCAAATCAACAAGAATGGATTGCTAAGCTTCTTGGTTTTGATTTTGAAGTGATTTACAAGGTTGGTGTGGAGAACAAAGCTGCTGATGCTTTGTCTAGGAAGCTAGATGATGGTGAAATAAGGACTCTTATATCTTACCCGATTTGGCAGCAAGGGAAAGACGTGCAGGAGAGTTTACAAACAGATCTTGAATTGCAGGAAATGATGCAGCAGCTTCGGACAGATCCTGCTGCTCACCCTGGTTATGAAGTGAAGGGTGAGCTGCTGTTTCACAAGGGCAGGTTGGTGCTGCCTGCCACATCCCCTCTTATCCCTGAACTCTTAAAAGAGTTTCATGCCTCTCCTACGGGTGGCCACTCAGGATTTTTACGCACATATAAAAGGTTGACAGGGAACCTTTATTGGAAAGGAATGAAAGGGGCGATCCAAGATTTTGTCAAGTCTTGTGATGTGTGTCAGAGGCAAAAATATGCTGCCACCAGCCCAGGGGGTCTTCTCCAGCCACTTCCAGTACCGAATCTGATATGGAGTGAAATCTCCATGGATTTCATAACTGGCCTGCCTAAAAGTAATGGAAATGAGGCAATCATGGTAGTTGTCGACAGACTTTCTAAGTTCAGCCATTTTGTTCCCTTGAAGCATCCGTTCACTGCTAAGAGTATTGCAGCCCTCTTTGTTAGGGAGGTGGTGAGGTTACATGGCATCCCGAAATCTATATTGAGTGACAGAGATCCCCTGTTTGTAAGTATTTTCTGGAAGGAGCTTTTTAAGTTACAAGGCACGGTTTTGAGGATGTCTTCTGCTTATCATCCTCAAACCGATGGACAAACCGAGGTGGTAAATCGATGTCTAGAGGCCTACTTAAGGTGTTTTGTTTCCGAGCAACCTAAGTCTTGGTCTCATTGGTTAGCTTGGGCAGAATTGTGGTACAACACCACTTTTCAGGGTTCTACAGGCTTCATTCCTTTCCAAATTGTGTATGGGAGAGAGCCTCCCACCTTGGTGAAGTTTGTGGAGGGAGAAACAAGGGTGGAAGCCGTGGCTCAGGAGTTGAGAGATAGGGATGAGGTCCTGCGGCAATTGAAGTACAACTTGCACAGGGCTCAAGAGTTAATGAAACACTATGCTGATAAGAAGAGGAAAGATGTGCAGTTCGAGGTTGGAGATTGGGTTTTTCTTAAACTCAGGCCAAATAGACAGCAATCTGTAGTACAAAGGGTCAACCAAAAATTGGCTCCTCGGTTTTTTGGACCTTTTCAAGTCCTCCAAAAGGTGGGATCTGTGGCCTACAAGTTACAACTTCCTGAGACTTCAAGAGTTCATCCTATTTTCCATGTTTCCCAACTTAAGAAGGCCGTGGGAGACTATCAAGTGATGGCTGATCTACCTGCTGGTTTGGGAATGGAAGACTCCGCCATAGTGCAGCCTGAGCAGACCCTTTCTTGGAGGGACAGATTTGACGAAGGTCTACACATTAGAGAGTGGCTGGTGCAATGGAAGGGAATGCCTGCTGAGGATGCTACCTGGGAATTTGAGTTGATGCTGAATAGCCAATTTCCTGAGTTCAGCCTTGAGGTCAAGGCTGATATTGAAGGGGGAAGTAATGTTAGGACTCCCAGTGGCCCCATTGACGTGGGGCCCGATGATGAGGTGCTGGTGAGCAAACCCACGATTTGGAAGGTCTATACACGTAAGAAACAGAAAATAGGTGGGGGTGAGAAGAGGGTGACTGCCTAGCTGGCAGTTAGTTAGGAATTTGCACTGATTTAGTGCATGGAAGGGGGAATATTGTATTCATTCGGGATTTACTTTTCGGTTAGGATCTATTGGGACAGAGAGAACCTTCTCTCTGAGGAGCTTAGGCTCTGGGCTACCATTGTAGAGAGTCTTACTCTCATTTTTCCTTCTTTTCCCAGTTTAATTGAATTAAATTCCCCCAATTCAGTTTTAATTCTTTCTCTGCTCTATCAGATTTTGGCGTGAAAATGACTTCAGAATTGATTCCAAGATTTGATGGAAGGGAGGCCTATTGGTGGTTGATCAATGTAGAGAAATATTTTGAGGCCAACCGAATGCGGAAAAAGACGAAGCTGTGGTGGGTTGTCGCATTTGCATTGAGAGGAGAAGCTCTTGATTGCTGGTTTCCTGGAAGGGGAGCAATCCAAATGCTTGGAATGCTTCTTGGGGGATTTTTTCGAAGGCCATTCTCAAGCAATTCCAGTCAGAAGTTTGGGGTTGTGTTCAAGATACTGAGTCAGAGGAACAAATCAAATCTGAAAGTGGGTCTCAGAGCGGAGAAAGCCAAGAATCTATGAAGATGAAGGCAAAAATTGGTAAAGAGAAAGAACAAGAATTTGGAGAGCCAACAATCTTGGAACAAAAGGTAAACCAAGAAGGAGAACCACAACATGTGCAACCTCTTGATGAAGGAGTGACTAATAATGGGGAAGCAAGACCAGAGGCAAAATCAAGGCTTTTAGCCATTGAGAATGGGAACAACTTCGTACAAGAAGAGCAAATAGAAGGTCCAAGGAATGGGGAATGGATCCAAGAAATCAGCCAAGAACATCACAAGGAGAAAGGGGAGGAAGAGTTGGATAAGTCAATAATAGAGAGATAAGCAGAATGGTGGATCTTGAGCTGGTCGGATGACCCACTGCCGCCACCTAAACCACCAGACCGGGTTCGTCCTATAGTTGCTGATGACACCAAGGTGACAACACCGGGGGAAGAGATGGTAGCCGCACGGAAACCACAAGCCAACATCACCGCACACAAGTGTGGAACGACGACTGACGAAGCACTTCTGGTTAGGCCACCGCCAGAACCGCCGGACTGGGATGCTCGGACGACGACTAAGGGTGCACTTGCGGTTATGATGGTCACATCAGAAACCCATATGAGTAGCACCGCCATGAAGAGGGAAAGAAAGACACCGAGATATGGAGGTCCGATTAGGTTGCCACTGCGGTCGGAACCATCGGATTTTGATCCTCGTACGTTGGTCGAAGGGCCTCTTGCAATTCAAAAAGTGGGCCAATCTTATGACCTAATAGGCCAGGACCAAAATTGTCCTTTTGATTTGGGTCAGCATGGAGGAGGAGCAGAAATAAAATTCTGCCTTTGGAGCTCATTTTTTGATATATTGGGCCAAGCACAACACTATGGAGAAATCTGGGCTAACTGCACAAATTTGGAAATACAATTAACCATGGAAGGCAAGGCTCAAGTGATGCAAGGAGAAGCCATTTCACTCCATTTTACAGTCACTGGTTACAGTAGGGGCATCGGATTAATGGTGAAGATGATGGCATCTACATTGTTACGCAGGAATTGGGATCCTGGTGGGGAAATTCTCTCAGCCTATGAAGCCCGGATACTTAGTATCATACGGGTACGATATGACATAGATACGGGGATACAGACAATTTTTTGAAATTCAGGATACGATACGGACTAGATACGTTAAGAAAAATTTATAGAAAAACATATGTTTTATATAGATGCGAAATATTTGTAAAGAAAGAGACATTGATCATTTCTCATATAACTATGATGATCATAATTTATAAAAAGATACTTGTGATCATAACAAAAAAATAAAGTTTCTGCCTATATCATAATGTATTCTTTCCCCTATGTTAGAATATCAAAACAAGTAGAACTCAAAACAAGTCTTAGCTATATACAATTGCCAACAATTCAAAGCATCTTTACTAAATTATTGTCTAATGCTAACTGATTTAGTCTCCTCTCCCCTATTATTGTCATCCAGAAAAAGCATGACTTCTAAGTCTGGTTCATTAAGAGACAACTCTGCCAAAGGGATACTTTTTGGATACGTATCCGGAAGTATCCTACGAGTATCAGGTAAAAGAAAACAAAAAAAAAGTGGATACTTCTTGGGTACGTATCCGGAAGTATCCTATGAGTGTCGGTGTCAGATACAGGTATGACACAGATACGTTTCCATTTTTGGAGTATCCGTGCTTCATAGTTCTCAGCTAAAGACAAGTCCTTCACCTTGGGGAGTATTGATAGATAACACTAGTTAGTTAGTAGGGGAGTAGGGAGAAATATGACATGTTGTCGATAAATAAGATGAGAGATTGAGGGAAAGGATATCTTGTCATTTGGGGAATAGTTGGAGCTTTGGGCATTGGGAGAGTCCAAGTCTCTCTGATACCTGGGAATTGATTGTATTTTGTTTGTAATCTGAACCAGTTTCTATGGACAAGGCCCCAACTATTTCCCAAATGACAAGATACCCTTTCTCTCAATCTGTCCTCTTATTTATAGGCAACATGCCTTATTACTCCATACTTTCCTACTAACTAACTAACTGGTGTTATCTATCAAACACACGGATTCTATCATTTGCTTTCTCGTTCTCTCTTTCTCAACAAGATCTAACTTATTTGTACATGAGAGTGGACAGCTTTCATTGACAGCTTCAAGCTAACGAACTCTAAAAGGCTAACCTTCTAACAAATTCTCTAGCTGAATGAATATAAAAGCCTCAATACACTAACGGTCCTTCAAAGCACTTTGCTAGAAGCCAAATGAATTAAAATTTGGAAAATACCACTCATTGTTCTCAGTACCAGTCTCCTGGTTTGAAACAACATATTTTTTTCAATGCTTTTGGATAAAAATGGAAGAAAAACAAATTACGGAAATCTAACTTGCCTAAAAGCTTTAATTCTTTTTTTTTTTTTTTTTTTGTGGCTGGGGATGTGGATGGAAGAAACAATTCAACTTAAGGATTAACTACCTGGTTGAGGTTGAGTGACTGAGCATGTATTTTAGCATAATATAGAGGGGTGAATATATTATTCTATAATTGGTAAATTTAAGTGCCTATGAAGCTTAAAGAAAATTTTTACCCCACATCTATAAGACGCACAATGCTTTATGGTACTGAATGTTGGGTGGTAAAAAGCCAACAATAGCATAAGCTCGACATCGCAGAGATGAAGATGTTGCGTTGGATGAGTAGACATATAGGACAAGATAGGATTGAGAGTGAATGCATTAGAGATAGAGTAGTGGAAGCACCTATTGAGGAAAAGATGGTAGAATCTTGCCTTAGGTGGTTTGGTCATGTTAGGAGAAGACTATAAGAAGCCCCGGTAAGAAGAGTAGATCAATGTCGTTGTTTGATCCATGTAGTCGATCTCACCTAGTGGGAAAATGCTTTATTGTTGTTGTTTATTATAAGAAGAGGTGGTGGAATGTTGTTGTATGTTATTCATCAGCCAAAGGCTGTTTAAATATAGTGCTTACAATCATAGAAATAATGAAAGAAATAAAAATACAATCATAGTAATAAATAGAGAATAAAATCAGGAATATTAATAGAGAATAAAATCAGGAGTATTATTCCCTGATTCTCCTACACCCCCATCAAGTTGGTGCATAGATATCTATCATGCCCAACTTGATTATCAAGTTTTCAAAACCGGGTTTTGCTAGGCTCTTGGTTAGAATATTAGCTGTTCGTTGGTTGGAAGTCATGAAAGGTAGGTAGATAATCCTAGCGTCTAATTTCTCTTTTATGAAGTGACGATCAATCTCAATATGTTTGGTTCTATCATGCTGGACGAGATTGTAGCTATGCTTATTGCTGCCTTGTTGTCATAGTACAATTTCAATGGGAGGTCAACCTTCATCTTGAGTTCCTCCAATCCACAATCCTTCGCAAATTCCTTGGGCCATAGCTCTAAATTTAGCTTTTGCACTACTTCTAGCAACCACTCATTGTTTCTTGCTTCTCCTAGTTACCAGATTTCCCCACACATGAGTACAATATCCCGAGGTTGATTTTCTGTCGGTGGCTGATCCTGCCCAGTCTGCATCAGTAAACACAACATTCCTCTCACTGGTTTTCCTAAAGTATAGGCCTTTCCCAGGATTGGTCTTCAAGTACCTCAAAATTCTATAGACTGCCTCAAGATGTTCTTCGTCTGAAGAGTGCATAAACTGACTTACAACACTTACTGGAAAAGCAATGTCAGGTCTGGTATGAGATAAATAGATTAGTTTGCCAACTAGCCTCTGGCATCTTCCAATATCAACAGGAACGTCTCCTTTCTCCCAAAGTTTCACATTTGGGTCCATGGGGATATCGGTTGGTCTGCAACCACTCGTTCCAGTTTCTTCCAACAAATCTAGAATGTACTTCCGTTGGGAAACCACAATTCCCTTCTGATAAGCACCCAAGCACTTGGGGAACTCTCCCTTAAAAGCTAGCTATCAAGGGGGGAGAACCAAGCCACTTAAGTACTCCACCGAGCATCTCATACTACTTGATTTGAGACTTAGGCACCCCATAATACTCAAGTCCCTATCATAGCACCGCCCTTGAGAGCCGATATCCCGGCGGTTGCACTGACGCTTCACTCGGCCTTTTTTCGGTCAGTCCCTCCGTAGGTAGCCCTTTTTGAGACACCGACAACCAGGCTCTGATACCTAATGATAAGTACCTAACCACTTGGGGAACCCTCCCTTAAAAGCTAGCTATCAAGGGGGGAGAATCAAGCCACTTAAGTACTCCACCGAGCATCCCATACTACTCGATGTGGGACTTAGGCACCCCATAATACCCAAGTCCCTATGACCTTCTTTGATCAGGCAATCTCCATGCCAAAAAAATATCTCAATGCTCCTAAATCCTTGATCTCAAACTCAGTTGCCAAGTTTTTCTTCAATCTCCCTATCTCTCCTACATCGTTCCCAGTAAGAACAATGTCATTAACATAGACAATTAGTTCAACAACCTTCCCATCAGAACAGGGTATGATCAGTTTGTCCTTGATTGTATCTGTCTCTTTATTGATTGGGTGAACCTTCAAACCATGTTCTTGAAGACTGTTTGAGACCATAGAGTGACCTCTTCAATTTACAGACATTTGACCCAAATTTGTCTTCAAAGCCAAGAGGGCCATCCATGTATACCTCTTCTTCTAGGTCACCATTGAGGAAGACATTCTTCACATCTAGCTGGTGGAGAGGCCAATCTAAGTTAGCAGCAAGAGATAAGAGAATTTTGACAGTGTTTAATTTCGCAACAGGAGCAAATGTCTCTGAGTAGTCTATGCCATAGGTTTGGGTGACCCTCTTGGCCACCAAACGTGCCTTGTACCTTTCCACTGATCCATCTGAATTATACTTCACAGTAAAAACCCACTTGCAACCCACAGTGTTTTTTCCAGCTGGTAAGGTCATAACACTCCAAGTATTATTTTTCTCAAGATAGCTTCCATCCACTTTGGAATTTTTAGAGCTCCCTGTACATTTTTTGGAACTTCTATACTAGACAATTGTGAGGTAAATGCAGCAAAAGATGAAGACGAGTTTGAGTATGACATATATTTAGACAAAGGAAGCTTACTACAAGATCTAATACCTTTCCTAAGCGTTATGGGCACACCTAACTTAGAGGACTCATCATCATTCATTTTTTTATGGTTCTTTCTCACAAAAAACTTTCCACTGAATTTTCGGGCATCATCTTTGAACCCGTTTTTTCTTCTTCACAAGAAACATCATGTTGTGGCATTACAATTAGTTCTTCATTATCATCTATTTCCAAAGATTGTTTATCAGAGTTTTGATTTAAGGATGTAGATTTAGGTTCAGTAGGAGCCTTACTCGTAATGGAAGTAGGTCCAGATAATGAATCCTGGTCATTTTCTGTTGGTTAGTAGGGCAAGTCTTAGAATCATGTGAATTAAGTGTATTTTCAGACAAAATTATGGTTTCAAAAGAATCTTCACGTGAAGTCCCCCCTGAAGATGAATGTCCTTAAAAAAGGTAACATCCATGGTTACAAAAATCCTTTTTGATGTTGGATCAAAACACTTGTACCTCTTCTGGGTTGGTAAGTATCCAATAAAAGCGCATTTTATAGCATGGGGTTCTAGATTCCCAAGATGCTTGTGTTCATGGACAAAAGCAGTGGAACCAAAAATCTTCAAGGGTAAATCACTTGAAATACGAGTCATAGGAAAATATTCTTTAAAAATATGAAGGGGAGTTTGAAATTGTAAAACTTTGGATGACATACGATTAATCAAATATGCAACAGTTAAAACAGCTTCACCCCATAAGTATTTGGGAACTTTTGTTGCGAAGAGCAAAGCTCTAGTCACCTTTAGGAGATGTCTATTCTTTCGCTCCGCAATCCCATTTTGTTGGGGTGCATTAGCACAAGAACTTTGATGCACAATCCTATTGTCAAGAAAAAATTTCCTCAAAATCATGTTAAAGTACTCTTTTCCATTATCACTTCTAAAGACTTGAATATTTGTTTGAAATTGATTTTGCATCATTTTAAAGAAATTTCTTACAGTTGACCAACTTCAGATTTATCTTTTAACAAGTACACCCAACAAAGCCTAGTGTGATCATCAATAAAAGTGATGAACCATTTTTTGTTGGAGAGTGTACTCATCTTATTTGGACCCCAAACATTACTATGAATAACAGAAAACGGTTTTGATGGTTTGTAAGATTGCATAAGAAAAAAAGAGTGATGATGTTTCACAAATTCACATGTTTCACAATGAAACAAGGAAGGGTCTTTATTCCAAAACAACTTAGGAAATAAATGTTCTAGATACCTAAAACTTAGGGTGACCTAACCGTAAATGCCATAACATAATATCATTATTGTTATTACAAATAAAACTAGATTCAAAGTAGGAATCTATTGGTTTGGATTGTTGCTTTGATCTAAGTCCATCGTCAAAGTAGTATAGTCATCCACTCTCCTTAGCATTGTCAATCATCTTCCCCGAGTTCAAATCCTGAAACACACAATGAGAAGAAAAGAAATTAGTTCGATAGTTTTTATCCCGGGCTAATTTACTGACAGACAAAAGACTACGTGACAGGTTTGGGACATGAAGGACATCTTGGAGAGTTATCATTGGGGATAGAACAATAGAACATTTCCTTGCAATGGCTGATAGGGAACCATCTGCAATTTTAATTTTCTGATTACCTGCACAAGGACTATATGAAGAAAAAAGACTAGACTCTCCTGTCATATGATCAGTAGCACCTGAATCAACAATCCAAGTATGATTGACACTAAGAAGGGCAGTTTTAACAAAGTTACCTTTCTGGGCTATGGAGCAAGAAGGGGTTTGAGACTCAAGGAGTTTGTACAGTTGGTCTAATTGTTCCTCAGTGAAAGGAAACGAGCTTGAAGAAGATTGCTTTTCTTGATCAGAGATACTAGCCTGGAATGCACGACCCTCACTTCCACCTTTCTTCCAATTCAGAGGCTTGCCGCCACCTGTGTAGTTTTCCCCATAAAGTCGCAGCACACTGACCTGGAGGGAATTAGAATTGGAGAAACCCTCTTGGCCATTAAAATTGTAATTCAGACCACCACCAGTACTGCCGCCGCCAGCACTGCCGCTTGTAGTCGCGCGGCTGTTTGCTCCTACGCCGCAGCCAGCATCTCCTGAACCAGCACTGGCGCCTTTACCTGCGCGCCGCTGCCTGTGCAGCCGCCGCCATTGCCAGCGCCACCTCCATTGCCTGCGCCGTTGTCTCCGGTTGTTGTGGAGTCATCGGTGTGGGCTGTGCCTGTAAGAGTATGCCTCCATGAATTTGGGCGTGCCCTCATGAGGGAGGGAAAGAAAACCTTAACCATAACCTAGAGCTGCTGATACCATGTAAAAAGAGGTGGTGGAATGCTGTTGTATATTATTCACCAGCCAAAGGCTGTTTAAATAGAGTGCTTACAATCATAGCAATAATGAAAGAAATAAAAATACAATTATAGTAATAAATAGAGAATAAAATCAGGAATATTAATAGAGAATAAAATCAGGAATATTATTTCCTGATTCTCCTACATATATAATTGGTAACATCATAAAAAAAAAATGTTGAATTTTTTCTTCTTTTTTTATGGGGGGGTAAGTCTTCAGAATGGGATAACTTAAGTTTTGTATCTTACATCATATGCACTATGAATTGCCTTTGTAAGCGAATAAGGGCTTTAGTTTCATATAAAATCTAAAATTCCCATTCTATAAATAAACATTTCAGGAAAAGACCTACAGAGGCTGATCGACAAAGTGCAGGTTGAGCTGAAAGTTGGCAGTCTGCTGAGTCTTTTATTTCTATATCTTGAGTTTATTGTGTGATTCTCCGTGATGAATTTTTTAGGTTCCAGTGGCAGCTGTTGTGATCATGGCATGTAATCGTGCTGATTACCTTGAGCGGACTATTAATTCTGTATTGAAGTATGCATCATATTACAACATATTTTGTTTACTCATCCTTTATACTTGATTATACAACTATTTATTTGACCAGCTGAGTCATGATCTTTCTATTTTTTAGGTACCAAAGGCCCATATCTTCAAGATATGCTCTATTTGTATCCCAGGTATTGTTTAGTTTTTGGCTTCTGGTTTTCACCTTGCAGTAGTTTCTCTTGTTTCACTGAAATGACTGAGTCATAGTCATTAGTTTGCAAATGCAAATAGAATATAAACAGCTATTTGGTCCTTTTTTCTATTCAGGATGGCTCCAATCCAGATGTTAAAAGGAAGGCTTTGAGCTATGATCGGTTATCTTATATGCAGGTATATAGAATTACAGAAATTATCTGTACTTCAGTAATTGGCTCAGTTTATTTGTATTCTCTTACTTTAAGTGGTTTCTTACTTGTCTTTTTTTATGCATATTTAGCACATATGCTAATTGATAGTCAGTTGCAGTTATGATGATTGCTGTAAATTAGCAATTGAAAACCGATTAGCTCTCTGATTGATTGTAAATTGTAATTGTACTATAAATAAAAGATTAATGTGCAAGACAAGATACACAATTCGTCTCAAACACTCTGTTTCCTCAGCCTGAATTGGGCATTCTGATGGGCCTCTAACGGGTAGTGGTGAGCCATTGAATTAGGTGAATAGATGTGTAGGAATCAGTTGGAGGAGAGAGGGAAAATATAACAAAATGGACAGGTGGCATAGTAGGAGTGGGGCAGCAAATGGTATATAGAAGGGGTGCAGAGAAGAGGAGGGATATGCCTGAAGCACTGAAGATCTTCAATTTGAAATTACTCATTTATCTGTATTTGGATTTAGAAGGAGTCCTTTACTCTTAAAGTCGAGTTATTTTTGAATTCGGTGGCATATGACGTGTTAAGAGATATAGTACCATTCTTGTGCTTTCACTTAATAGCTTAGGTTTTGAGGAGACTTGGTCGTTGACTTGACTTGTATTAAAACTTCTATGACCAAGTTGTCAAGAGTTCAATCCTTGTTGCCACCATTCTTCCAATAAAAAATTTGAATTTCAGCACAAGGTAGGGTGAACTTGTCTGCCCCCTGCAGAATGCCTTCACCTTCACTTAACAACTTAAGCTTTTAGGAGAGTTGGTCCCTTGAAATAATGCTCTATCAAAATATTTCTGTTCCAGTAAGGTTTAGTTTACCCTTGTCCTTGTGACTGGGGATTTTAATAGGAAAAAATTATGAAAATCAGGATAATTTATTGGGAATCTTTATAATTTAGTGAGAAAATTAAGATATCTCCTGAAGGGATACCATTAGAAATCACAGGAAGGTGTTATTGCCATTTTCAAAGATTTGACAAGTATAAAATAATTTTGATCTCAATAATTTGTCATGTGTGGTTACTGAGAGACATAATAGTTGGACAATAAGAAACCAGGCTCTCTGTACTAATAATAGTTTGATGCAGCACTTGGATTTTGAACCAGTTCAAACTGAAAGGCCAGGGGAGTTAATTGCGTACTACAAGATTGCACGTATGAGTTTTCATCATGCTTTTCCTCTGTTTTTTGTTTCAAATTTAAAGAGAATATTCCACCAAAGCTGTATAATTCATTGTTTACAATATGCCTGTATCAGGTCATTACAAGTGGGCTCTAGATCAACTGTTCTACAAGCATAACTTCAGCCGAGTAATCATTCTTGAAGGTGAAATGGGCTATTTTCTTTTCAGCACTGTATTTTGTGTCTTTTACCATTGGTAAAAATATATGGAAGCTGATAGGATATCTTTATTCAATCTCAGATGACATGGAAATAGCACCTGATTTCTTTGATTATTTTGAAGCTACAGCGACTCTCCTTGACAAGGATAAGTATGTCTTTAAGAAGAGTGGAATGGCGAATTTATTTACTTCTGATTCACTATACAAGTAAAAGACTTCTGGATCTCTGTTTATCAGTTAGCATTATCTATTCTAGGTCCATTATGGCTGTTTCCTCATGGAATGACAATGGACAAAAGCAGTTTGTACACGATCCATGTAAGTTTGTTCCATTAATTGCTTGTATACTTCATTTATAATACCATTTCCCACATGGAAAACTGGATTTCAAAATTCTGCCCATGTTATCGCTATAGGAAATACAAACAGCTGGTCTAGAATTAGACAGCATTGAAGAGTTCAGAGAACTCAGATTTATTTCAGATTATTATAATTTGTAAATATGAATTGGACTACTTTATCGCATGGCTGTTTTTGCTTCTCCATCTCTCTCCTTCCTGTTGGATTCTCCTCCTGGAAACCTGTTGCATCTTTTGGTACTGCCTTTTGCTTCTCATGGGTAGTTTTTGTACAAGTCTTCTACTAGCCAAATCCTGCCATACTCATGTTTGGAAACATCTGCACATCTATTTTACATGTTCCAGCTACTAGATAGTTTTCAAGTAGGCTTTTTTTGTTCGTAAATATTTGGTGTATTTTACTTCTTACTGCGAAGAGTAATCTCCTTTGATTAGTTTTAAAGGGTTTGACAGGTGGCAGGAGGATAAAGTTTTTTTTTTTTTGGGCAAGTGTGCAATTTCTGCTGTCCTTCACTGTTTTTGGTTGGAGCAAATTGCTTGGACTCCTAAGTGTGTCCATTGGCATACTGTTTCTGAACCCATTTGGGAATGCTGCGGCTTTTCAGAAATCATTTTGGTGTGAAAAAAACTACTTCATGAGCTGTCTAAATTTTTTGTTTGGTGAAAATGTGATAAAGGCTGCTGTGTACAATATATCAATTATGCTCCCCAAACCATTAAAGGAAAGGCTTGACAAAAGGGGGGAGATGTAGCAGGGGAAGTGTTAGGAATCTTAGACGAAGGAATGAAGAAGATGATGAATTCTTTGTTACTGAATAGGAAGTACAATACTCCTACCAAGGGAATTCTCCCTCCACCGAGCCAGTGCTCTAGGTTCTCTCCACCGAGCCTACGCTGTCAGTTCTCTCTAGCAGAATTTCTCACTGACTGTCCAGTTGTCCCCCTCCTACTATTTATAACCGTAACTTACTATCACTACCCAACAGCAATATTAATTCCCCCTCTTATGCCTACGTATGAGTATAAACCTGTAAGGCCCTGTTATTATTGGGCTGAGCCCTAACAGGGAGGAAAATGCTTTTTGTGATGGAGATTTTTTTTTTATTTTTCATCGAAAATGAAGAAGGCTGAGATGGCATGCAGTTTGTGTTATTTGAAGGGAACACACTTTTTCAACCATGATGGTATGATTTCGGGCCCTTCTGTTTGGCCTGCTGGCCTATTGGGATAGCAGCTTTGCCTGCCATGCTCATAATTTCTTCTAACTCATTTCAACACTGAAAATAAATACTGAATTTCAACGCAAGTTTGTTTAATTTTATCAAACACACCCTAAGTAGTCTTACAGGCATATAAATGAGTTTTTAAACATGAGATCATCTATTTTGCTTCTGTTAACTTCTATTAGAAGGTATTATGTATTCAAAATGAAACTTACATTCCTGAAAATATTATGATGTCCGTGAAGATCACTACTTTATAATTTTTTTAAATGTAATCTGCAGATGAACTTTATCGCTCAGACTTCTTTCCTGGACTAGGATGGATGCTGGCTAGACCTACATGGGATGAACTATCACCAAAATGGCCAAAGGCATATCCTTAATACTTCAGTAATATTCTTGTTTTTGTCTGTCATATATTTGTTTCTTGGGAGGATTTCAAAAGAGGAACTCTTGGCAAAAAAAAAATCATCATGATGGAGTAATAACCATTTGGGGTGGTTATTTATGCCAATATATTGTACATAATTAGCCACATCAAGTGTTAATTTTCCCTTCATAGTGAGTTTTTTAACAGGAGTTCCTTATTTTGGATTCTCCTTTGATTAATTTCAGTAATATTTGTATATATACAAAATTTTCTTTGACGAAGTTTCACCTACTGGGACGACTGGTTGAGATTAAAAGAGAATCACAAAGGACGACAGTTTATCCGTCCAGAAGTATGCAGAACATATAATTTCGGTGAGCATGTAAGTTTTCTAATTGTACTTAGAGGATTGACCTTTTATATTAATTGGTTATATACCGTGAGAACTTTGCAGGCATGTATCCTATGAATTTCACAATGTAAGAATATTAGTCCAGCAAATAATTAAAATATTTTTGTGCTGGGTGATATGCTTCATATTTACTTACACAATTGCACTTGCAGGGTGAAGTAGCTTGTCATATAATTTATTTGTTTACAAATGACATGCAGTATTGGGTAATCTTTAGAGTGGGATGCAATTTCTTATGCTAAATGTTGTTTACCTGTTGCAGATTCATTAACTCAGGTTTAATGATGTTTCTTAGAGAATAAATTTTTTTTTTCGTGTTGAACCTTTGCTTCTGTTTTTTTTTTCCCCAGAACTTTGCAACAACAGAAGTCACAGACATATCTCTGTCATTTTAGCTTCTTTATGATCTTCAACCGGTGGTTGCTTTAATAGGGTGGCTTTGTCTGTTCATTCTCGTTAGTGTCATTCCTTATATTTTCTGTTTTTTGTTGATTTGTTTTTCAAGGAGAATATCTCAGTTGTTAGTGTCGCTTCTTCCTTCTGTTCTTTTAAATGATTTAGAGAGCAATACAAGTTAAAACAGATATCACAATCCTTGTAAAGATATATTTTTTTATTGATATTTTTCCTTACTAACCCTGTATTACTTTCTCCATTTTTCTGTTTCACTTCCCATATAAGCATCTCTCCTCATGAGGTCATCTTTCTATTCTCTTGTCTGGCATCTCTACAATGCGAATTCATGTTGCAGTAAATATATTAGAAAGTTCAGTTTGTCCTAAACTAGCTGAACAGGGTCGTTGTTGGTATAAAGGCATTAAAAAGCAACATCAATTATATGTCTTAAATCCTTGTACATGGGTTTTTTCATGCCCTTTTTAAGTCTTGTAATTTTTACAGGGTTCGAGTCTGGGACAGTTTTTTAAGCAATATCTTGAGCCAATCAAGCTGAATGAGGTCCAGGTACGTATACATGCTTTATAAAAGATGCAGTCTTAAATATGTTTCTTATATTAGAATGATGTTATATTACCTTGTATTGTTGGAAGGTTGATTGGAAGTCTATGGACTTGAGCTATTTGCTGGAGGTGAGATGGTGCATTGTGTTTGTTTATGAATGTGGGTAAAGGAATGCTGTTGTGGTTTCTGAATTTTGTTTTGCTCTTTTCAGGACAAATATGCCATGCACTTGGCCAATATTGTTAACAAAGCTAAACCTGTTTATGGATCTGACATGGTTCTAAAGGCATATAATATAGATGGTGATGTGCGTATTAAGTACAAAGATCAGTCAGACTTCGAAAATATTGCTCGCCAGTTTGGTATATTTGAAGAATGGAAGGTAATTCAACTATTTTTGTTCTTAACTTTGGAAAGGCAATGCATTATTTTACACAATGGAGGTCCTGAATTTCAATGCCTGATTTGAATCGTCTGCTGATTGTACATCGGACTAGTTTTAACATGCAGCAATCCTAGTCTGAGTCCTGAATGAAATTTTGAAACAAACAGCTAGGTTAAAATCTCCTGTGTCTATACTCTATATGTAGTAGAAGTCTGCAAGAACCACATCAGAATCAGGCATTACAGATTCTTAGAAGTTTACCATTCATGCTTGGTTTGTTGGGGTTGGGTAGGATGGTGAATTGTAAATGCAGTGACCTGAATCAAGCTTGAACTTACATTTGAGAACACTTGATTGTGTGGCCTGTGGTTGAATATATTATTGGCTACATCTACAGTCACATGCTTGTAGGGCACAGACCCCATCTATCTTTCCCACATCTTGTAAACTTTAGGTTTTTTATGCTTTTTTGTTGTTGTGGGTAGATATAATTTTATCGTAACATTTTTTTGGTTGCATTTGTTCACTTCCAGGATGGTGTGCCCAGGACAGCCTATAAAGGAGTAGTCGTTTTCAGATATCAAACCACAAGGCGTATATTTCTTGTTGGTCCAGAATCTTCGAAGCTACTTCAGATTGAAGATTCTTGACGCTTGATGAGGTAGTAAAATATTCACAGCGAAAGACAGTAGTAGTTCTCAGATATCTACAGAAGCATTTTTGCGTAATTGATAGAGCCTAAAATGACTTTCGATATGCATACTTGTCACATCCACTGCCTAAAAGATATCATCATGTGCTCTGAAAGTGTTAAAAATGCATACGAGAATGTACTGGAACACAAATTATGGTGTACCATCCCATGTATCTTACCGAGACGATTGAAATTGTCTATGGCGTGGCGAGGTCCTCGAGTGGCCGTGGGAGACATATATTCTTATTCTTCATTCATGTCTTATTGATAGAAAGGTCTATTTTTCAAGTTATTATAGATTTGCAGGAGATAGGTATTGCACTTGCACTTCATAAAATGAGCTTCAATATAGAGTGAGAAAGTAAGAGTGTATCCACCTTTGATTATCGAAAGTGGGATGAGTTTTCAATCCACTTTAATTAATCAATGGTGGATATATTTTTACTCGTTCATTTTATACTCAAGTTCATTTTAGAGGAGTCTAATTTACCTGTTTAGGTTTGATTTGTGTGGGATTTAATTCTACAGGATTTAATTCTAAAAGGACGGTGGTAATGTGAGTGTGAGGACTACCTTGGTTCCCTATACGTGGGAACACAATGCAGAAAGTAAGAGAATAAATGATTAATAATTGTAATATAACAAATGTGACAGAAAATTCCCATCTGACTTAATATTCAACAGATTTGTTACAGGAATTGGTAACTTATAAACTGTCAACGGAAAGAGAATCAAAAGGAGTAAGTTGGAATGGGTTCGTTTTACTGTATGCACATAGTTGGTGCGCATTCATACGCGTGTCATATTACCTGCAGTTGGCAGTTATATTAAGTAGTTTTCTAACTTTTGTAGTTTCGCCAAAATTTCCTCTTCTCATAGAGTGACTGGAATCTCGCTTTTCATAAAATCTATCTCACTCAAAGGAGGTCACATTACACCAACAACCTCAATGGCTGTCTCCACCGCCAACTCTCTCATCCTCACAGAATCCTTAAACCCTCCAACCAAGCTCAACCAATCTTCCTTCCCCGTTAGGATCCCGTCGTCCCACCCCTTCTATTGTAGTAGTCCATGCCGTCGAGACTGCCAAGAATCCTGTCGTCTCCGGCAAGCCCCCAAGTCCTCCTCTTTGGGCATTGCGACTGCTATTATTAAGATGGGCGAAGCCGAGATCAGATGTGTTTGAGGAGAAGAACGACGTGAAATTGTTGAGTTATGGAGGGGATAACATGAATGGGGATGCTTTTGATGAGAACTCAAGAGGCATGCTTCACTAGGCTGAAGGGAGGTCCTATTTGTGGGGTTCCAGATTTTCCCTTGAGGTTGAGAGGGAAAATATAAGGTTCACGTGCAAATTACCTATTACGTGTGTATGCCAACTCTCGTAAGCTGCCACGCTAAGCTTGCCAGACATGTCACGAATCATTGTGCATGCAAAATAATAATATTGATATACACAACAAGAAAGTTGATTAATAGAATAAGAATAAATTAATAGTTTCACCTGTTGAAAACTGTGAAGAGTTCGAATCAACCCTTTGTGTTTTAGTAGTAGTGTTTCCCCTATTTTTCATAGTTGATGATGACCAGTAGTGTCTTTCTCCTCTGCATATTCCTCGCCTACCATGCTTTTTCTCTTATTGGATAACTTCGCTGCTGTGGTTGACTCCTCACTATTTGACTTGTTATTGCGAGAAAGATTTTAAGCCCGCCCTCCACCACTATAGCATCCAACAAGCCATGGTTAAAGTAATGGAAATGCTATGTAATGTCGCCAATGTGTACATCTTTCCTGCGCAAATTTTCATGCAAATGCTTACATCATTAGCCGCTGTAGTGGACTCCACTACATGGTTGGATTGAGCTACATCCATCTCCCCGCGACCCTGCCATGACTACCCTCCACCTCCACCACCGCCAGACCACATCACCACCGCCATGACAACGCTCCACCTCCACTCTCCCCTTCTTCCTTTAGAATTTCTCTTCACGCAGCTATGTATCTCAATTTGTAGTTACATCTTCGGAACGAGGTTGAAGGCGCAAAGACATTTTGGGCAAGTTCGTGTAGTGATACATCCTTTATCTCGAAGGATCACGATGTTGGGTTTCAGGAATCTGCTAGAAATGTTCATTTTCCTCAAATACCATATATTTCGGTTCCCTATAATTAATCACATGATTCACATTCATCAGTTTAATTTTATTTCTCACTTTCATTTTTGACCGTTGGATAAGGAGTGTCTATCTGTGCGCTATAACTAAGGTTGCGTACAAATGTAAGCTCTTATACGTGCAGAGGGGGGACATTCTTAAGATTAATTTTTACACCATTTATGACATATAGTAAAACATAATTGACAACCAACTTTAATAAAGTGGTACATATCATCACACTTCATAATGGACCTTGTAGAGATTCTCCATTAATCCTAATGATAGGTTCATGAGAAGAGAATAAATTTGTATCAGCTAAGTCATCATCTGAGATGTCTTGGTGACTCTTACCAAAATATTTGTTGAACCATTCTTCTATATTCACTGATTCATTTGGATCCTGGGAATCTTGCATGTTGTCGGTCTGAATAACTAAAAATAAGTTTAAGTAACAACAACATATATAACATATAATATACTAAAAATTAAAACATTTCGAACTAACAAGTATCAATTTTATGTTTGGAACATTAAAAATAATAGAAAATTACATCACATCAAACTAATAAGTATTATTCGGAAAACAAAAACCAACAAATAGTCTAATACGCGCGTTAGGTTAGAGTAATCTATAATACATTAATAGTCTAATACAATAACAAATACTAATAATAAAATAAATAAGTATTAAATTTTATATATGCAATTCGGTTCCGTTTGAAAAAATGAAACCGAAATATGATCTTGAACCGAACCGATCGGTTTTGTTCGGTTTTCGATTTTTTTGGATAGGTTTGTGAGATTTTTTTAATCGGTTTGGATTTGAACACCCTTAGTGATATTGGCATAAGATAAATTTTAATGTTGTGTAGTATTGGGTAATATTTATGAATTTTTAGCAAAAATATTAAATATTAAACTACAATACATTAAGATAAATATCACAAAAATAAATATGGTTCAAAATAAGATTGAACTCCATCCGTTTTTTTAAAGAATGAGATTTCATAAATTTATAGATTGAATTCAAAATAAGTTTTGAATTATATTTGTAGAATAATATTTGGTACATGAAATTAATGCTTTATGTAAGAAAAATGATTAAGTTTCAATCTTTTCCATGTATATTTTATATATGCAACATTGATGTTTGTTTTTGGAATAATATTCAAGTTTAATTAATTCGCAACTTCATAAAAACATAAAAAAAAGAAGAGAAAATATTGTTTTACTTGGAAAAAAAAAGTGTAATTAATGTAAAATGCAGCATATTGAGAAGAAAGTTAAATATTATTTCCTAAGGTATCTTAGAATCTCACCTTTTTATGAGTGAAAATAAATGTTATAAAAAGCTTGAAATATAATTTATTTTTTAGAAATATGAGTATTTCTAATTTAGTGTGTTTGCAACGAATTTTAAGAATTGATTTGATTTATAAAATAAACTCTCAAGTTATAAAATAAATAAAAATGATTTTGAAATCCTTTTTATAAAAGTATTATTGCAAACTATTGCTGAGACTTGTGTCATGCTCTAACCTTAAATATAATAATTTCTGATAAGCCGAAACTTCTTCCTAAAAATAATGAAAAACCATTGAATTTGACTAAATAATAAGCGATTCTCCCTTATTAGTTTTTATTTTATTTTAAATGAGGGTAATAAAGTAAATCACATAAGTGATTATAAATGTAATTTTACTTGCCGTTGAACGGGATATAGTTATTTTATCCCATTATTGATAATACAAAAACTATGACTCCTTTTTCATTTGAAAAGAGATAAATAAATTAATAATGTCTGATTTTAAATGAGAAACAAAATTTTGAAATTACAAACGTTTACTTTTACAGAAGAAGTCAAGGACCAGATAATATTAAATTTGATATATAACACAATAATAATAAATATCAGCCATAACAGTTTATGTTTCAATTACAAATCAGAATAAACACAAATACATAATCGGTGTAATAATTGACAAGTTATAAGTTCCATCAAGTTAACACAAAGCAGAGGTTAAAGTTGCCAACGACACAAGAAAGAATGATGATATGACTGAGAGTGGCCCGGTACAAGGGAGGATAAAGAAAGAAGAAAAAAATGTCCTTAGTTACATGCAAGATCTCCAAAAAGTCCAAAACACACAAATTTATTATTAATAAAAGTTATTAAAAAAATTTAGTCAAATGATTGGTTCAAATCATTAGGTAAATTGAGTTTGAAAACACTAAAATCAAAGTTTGAACCAATGAAGATCGGATTTAATCGGACCTAATAAACTAAACTAAATCAAACCAATTTAAAAGATTTGATTCAATTTCTCCAATTATATTGTATATGTGCTCAATGCCAAGTGTCATCCCCTACTTAGAAATGTGATTAGCACCATATTAAGGTCGTGTTTGGATAAACAGCTTAATTAAACGTTTATCATATAAACGCTTATGACATGAGAGTTTATGTCATAAGCGCTTAAATTCAATAAGCTATTTGCATTTGGATGCACACTTTGAAAAGCACTTATATAAATTAAGTGTTTGGATAACTACGTAAGTGCTTATAAGCACTTATCATAATTCTTAAAACTGGAAAGTTTAAAGTTACTAAATTATAATAATTTAAAATCTTAACTTCAACATAGGCTTAGATAGAGAAAGAGATGAACTTTTTCCAGCAGTCTCATCCATTCCAAAACCCCAATTCCATGACTCTCCATAGCCATTGAAAAGGTCTATGAAGCCATAAACAAAAGATCTATTCCTATTTGAAGAATGAAGATGCCATATCCTCGAGGACCAATTCTTCATTGCTTTCCGTAGTTGACTGCAAAAGCTTCTACGAAGGAGGATAGAAACGTATTACCATCCATTTAAGAACCAAAAGAACTTGTTAAAATACCAACAAATACAAATTCCAACCAAAGGGGAAGGAGGAATTACTAGTCAACACATTAAATAATTTTAGAGACTAAATCCATATGCTTATGCATACATAATGTAAAAAGGGAATTGCTACCTACACCATCACAATTGCTATTATACCACCCCATAGCCTTTAATTTTTTTTTTACACAAATATCCTTATCCCTCTTCTTCCCCATCTCCCTTTTTGTCTCTCACCCCCCACTGTTCGTCTTCTCCCTCTCCCCCCCATCTTCTTCTCCATATTCCTCTTCCTCTTTTTTCCTTCTCCCACCCCTCACTGCAAAAAACACATTTTCTTTTTCTTCTCCCTCCCATTCTGGTTTGTTCACTCAGATAACGTCACTGATGCGTATTTTCTCTCTCTTGATTTTGCATATTCTGGTAAGTAATTGCCGGTATGGAAAAAAATATATACTCCAGCAACTAATTGTCGGAAAGCAATAAAACATGTTTCCGGCAACTAATTACTGGAATATGTTTTTTTTGCCTACCGGCAATTAGTTGCCGGAATATATATTTTTTGCGTACCGACAATTAGTTGCGGTATAGTTTTTTTATTGTTTTTTTTTCTTGAAATATTGTTTTGTGTGCTTTAGATCATGAATGATCTTACAATTAAATCCGACGAACTGGACATGCCGACTGCCTCATAAATGGATTGTAGTGATGCATTCACCACTGATGAGGTAATTTTGAATGTTAAATTAATAATACAAAATTATGCGTGTCTATTAAAAATATTTTCAAGTATTTCCTACTCGAAATGATTGCATGAAATGGGCTCGAGATGTTGGGAGACAGAATGGAATGATTGTTGTCATTACGAGGTCAAATACTGAGACAGGATGTAGAGGAATGAAGACATTTGTAATTCTTGGTTATGAAAGGATTGTAGTGATGCATTCACCATTGATGAGGTAATTTTGAATGTTAAATTAATAATACAAAATTATGCGTGTCTATTAAAAATATTTTCAAGTATTTCCTACTCGAAATGATTGCATGAAATGGGCTCGAGATGTTGGGAGACAGAATGGAATGATTGTTGTCATTACGAGGTCAAATACTGAGACAGGATGTAGAGGAATGAAGACATTTGTAATTCTTGGTTATGAAAGGAGTGGAAAGTATAGATCATACAAGAATTCTTTACCTACTAAGTTGACTGGTACTAGAAAATGTAAATGTCCCTTCAAACTAAGAGCAAGGCCTGTGACGAATGGTGAAGGATGGTTCCTTAAGGTGGTGCATGGATTGCACAACCACAACTTTGCCTTAACATTGGTAGGTCATACATATGTTGGTCGGCTAAGTAGTGAAGAGAAGTCTTTGGTTGGTGAGAAGGCAAAAAATATGGTCAAGCCGTAAATCATATTACTGACTTTGAAAGATCATAATGAGGATAGCTTTAGTACTATGAAGCAGATTTATAATGCTCAACAAGTGTATCGTAGGTCTCAAAAAGGTCCAAGAACTAAAATCCAACATTTAATGAAATTAATGGTACGTGATCAGTATGTGTACTATTATAGAAAGGTCGAGGAGTCCAATGCAGTGAGGGATATATTCTGGATACATCTGAATGCCATATGGATGTTGAATACTTTTCACATTGTGTTGCTCATTGATAACACTTACAAAACCAACAAATACCGATTACCATTACTTGAGATTGTTGGCATTACTTCAACAAAGTTGACATTCTCAATGACATTTGCTTATTTGGAGTCTGAGTGGGTTGATAACTTAGTTTGGGCACTTGAGCAGTTAAGAGGGATACTTCAACAAGATGATGCCACTCCTCATGTGATAATAACTGACAGAGCATATATTCAGAGCATTGTTGATGTGGGTGCAGATGGTAATTGTGGTTATCGTGCCATTGCGGCCTTACTTGGTAAAGGTGAGGACTCTTAGGCTATTATTCGGGACGATTGTTATAGAGAGTTGGTAGAATGGCAAGCAAAATATGTCGCTCTATTTGGTAGTCTTGAGCAAGTACAAGAACTAAAAGGACAACTATTAGTTGACGGGCCGGCAGGTTGGGATAAGTGGATGACTTCACCTGACCTGGGCTTTGTGAAGTGTCTAGATATAACCTGGTTCTGATTTTTTTATCCTCACAAGGGTGCATGACATTTTTCCCTCTTAGAGGTCGACTATCGTCATCTTTATCTAGTTATCGTATCATTAGCATTGGGTTGGTGCATAACTGTCATTTTGTACAGTTTGATTGACTCACTTTAAATTTTTACACATTAATGGTTACTATTTTTCATATATTTTTTTCCAATTAGAATGAGTTGATTAACTCACTTTACTATATTTTCCCCCATTTTTCATATATTTTCTGAAACGGAAGCACAAGACCTGCACCCCGCACAGGTATCCACCGGCAGGCTCGGGGTAGCTCCTCATTGTATCTTACGGTCTCCTCCTTGGTGCCGAGGGAGGGAAAATGCTCATAAATACATGTCTGTATCAATGTTAATAACCCAATTAGTTTTAATTAGATGCAAATTAAAAGCAGTACCGATTTTAAAACTTACATACCTGCAGAAGAGTGGCATAAGCCCTAAGCTGTTTGCAACTATGCACACTGGCATCATCGAGGTGCTTGTACATGTAAGTGAGGGCGGCAGCACCTCATGCAAAGGTACCGCAAGTACCCAGATCTCGAAAATGCTCCAACAATGCAACATCGACATAGGTGGCACTCTTGTCCGCAAAGAGTGTGCAGCCAACCAGATTGAGCAAAAATGCTCTCGCTGGATGTTCAAAACGTCGCTCCTCACACAAGTCGTCGTATTTCTCTCGCAACCACCTCAATCGCATATGTGGTCCCCTCGTGGACCGACACTCCTTGACTGCAATTGCTCTATCCACCCCTAGCAGCTCATGCAAACACTCAACTGAAACATCTGCATCTATCCCCAGCTTCGTGAAGAAGGCACCCCTAACCGACAGGTGCAGTATGGAGGACACATTATCTAATGTGATAGTCATCTCTCCAAAGGGCATATGGAAGCTACTGGTCTCACGATGACACCTCTCAGCAAAGGCAGACAAGAGTCCTTGTTTACCATGCTGTAGCTGCAATGTAACAATGGTGACAACCCAGAGTCCTCCACTAGGATCCATACCTTGTCGTTCTCAATGACGAAAACTCTCACCTTCTTCCCATGGGAGATAATCTTTAGCTCACCACGTTCCTACAACAATAAAAGTATTGTTATATTCAAATGTAATGATTTTATTTACTTATAAAAAATAAAACCAAAAATATTTCTTACATCATTGTTCCACAATCTAGTAGCAACATGATCCGCAAAAGACCTAAGGACTTGTGTGTCCTCGGGACCTCCCGGAAACGACTTTATCGGTGCCGGTGCATTAGGAGCTCCAAGTAACTCAACCAGCTGATGTTCCTCCATAATCTCAAGTGCATGTGCTTCTGCACGTTATCTGCTTGCACAAGCTGTGAGTCATCGTCAATCAACAATAACCCCAGAATGACCACCTCTGGTTCGTACCATGTCCGCAATTGAAAACAATTCACCACATAAAAAACTGAAATTGTGATTTTGACATATGAAGTTTTTAAATTTTTCTTAATACCAGCAACTAATTTTCGGAAGGCAAATTTTAAATTTTTTATACTACCGTATTCCAGCAACTAATTACAAGTAGTGGTAAGAATTTAAACTTCCAGGAATTAGTTATCGGTAGTAGCAAAAAACAAAATTATAATAACTTCCGGCATTTAGATTCCGATACGAAAAAATTTTAGAATGACTACCGGCACCTAGTTGCCGGAATATATTATATTGTCTTCTGAAAACTAATTGCCGATAAAGTGAAAATTGAAATAATACATTCCGGATTCTAGATGCCGGTAGGAAAGAAAATAACATTCCGACAATTAATTACTAGAATACAATATAATTTATTATGACAACTAGATGTCAAAAACATCCTAAAAAATGAAAAAAAAAAAAAATAATAATAAGGCTACGAGGAGTTACCTCATGAGACGCACGAGGTCGTCTGGAGGTGGTGGTGCTCGTCTGGAGATGGTGGTCCTCTTTTGGAGGTGGGGGGGGGGTCTCCTCTCCTTCGTCTGGAGGAGATGGTGTGCGAAGGTGAGGGAAAAAAAAGGAGGAGGAAGAAGAAGAGGTGGGGTTGTGCGGGAAGAGAAGAAGAGGGTGGGGGTGTTTTTATCTTTTAACTCAAAATTAAAAAATAGGGTGATGTATGTATGAAGTGAGATGGTGCAGGTACCAACATCGAAGTAAAAATAGGTGTACAAAATCCAGAAGGCCGAGTGGTGTTAATAATTCAGGCATCCGAATGATCCCTTAAAAAACCGGCTTATGAGGGGGTGGTCTACCTAGCTATATAAGCAACGGCCAGGCTCGTTAACCACCCGATGTGGGACTCGCAACACGCCCTCTCGAGCATGGGCTCGTCACTATAAGCGAGGGCTAGCGGCACTATCCACACCACCGGGCAGAACGTGGCTCTGATACCATGTTAAGAATTCAGGCATCCGAATGGTCACCTGAAAAACCGGCTTATGAGGGGGTGGTCTACCTAGCTATATAAACAACAGTCAGGCTCGTTAACCACCGATGTGGGACTCGCAACAAGTGGCCAAACAGTATAAAAAACAGCAAAAATTTCACTATGCAATACACGTGAAAAACAAACTGACTGCCAACTTACTAGTCAAGGATCGTGAAGTCCCTCGCCAGGGCCGGTCCTGTGATTTTGAGTGCCCTGTGTGAACTGAGAAAATGATGCCCTCGTAAGCATTTGAAGATTGTCTTCCTTGCATTTTTTTCTACAAAATCATTAATAATTCGTTGATAAACATAATCAAGATTCTTTAAAAAATCATTTTTGATAGATATCAAAACAAGACTATTTAATCTACCTTGTGACATAGTAGATCACAAATAAGATTTTGACAATTTCAATTTAGAAAACTTCTCTCTGCTGATGCAACAGTAACAAGGATAGTGAATATTATTCTATAAGTTGTGCATGCATTAGGAAAACAATTAAATGTCTTCAAAGAACTCAATATCATAAAGCTTGATTTTGATTCAACTGTTAAAACCTTGCTGATGACTTTTAATTCTTCAAATAGAATTTCTCCTCAAGATCATAAGAATTATCATGTTTTAGATAAGATTCAAGATGTTTGCAACATAATTTCAAGTCTTTATCAGAGAATGACCTAAGTCTTTCAATACTAAACCATAAACCAAAAATCTCCTCATATGAGCTATACTTTTCAAATCTTCTATTAAGTGAGCCAATTGCCTGATCTACAATGTTTAAAAAATAATGGATCCTAAGACTCCTCAGCTGACTCAAGGTTTGATTGTTTAAAACTTTTATTTTATATTTATATATACTAAATAAAATTTTACCTGTTATCTGATGTCCCCCCAAAAAATGGGACCCTGGACGATCGCCCATCTCAACCATGCTCAGGGCCACGACTGTCCCTCGCACCACAATATTGCTGACTCCATGCCAATAAAACAAGTAAGCTCTATTGCTGCGAAGGCAGAGCCGAGAATGTTGGGCAAGAAACTAGATTTTTTTTATCATTTGCCAATTTCACCTCACAATAGTTTTATTTTATTTTTTATGAGAACCTCACACTAGTTTTATTGTATATTATAAAATGGTGTATCAACATAATCAACATTGTAAGTTAAAATAACAATGAACAATCATAAATTCTTAAGTAACACTAATAATGTGAAGGCCCCAGAACTTTTCTTTTCATCTTTAAAATTAAGCAGTTAAATACCAGTACCTTAATAATTTTTTTTTGGACATGAATATAACCAAACATTTAATATATAAAATTTGGAGAAAATCTCAATATTAAAAAGTTTTACAAATTAAAATAAAGAAAACTACATACAATATTAATAATACAGCAATTCTATATATCACGAATTAATTTCGCAAAATATAACTAAATTTACTCCACCCGTTAGCTATTATCAAATAATCATATGGAAAATGACCACCTCACTAATTTCTTTACACATAAATTTGTGATAAACGTGTATCAATTAGTTAACTGGATAATAATCGATGTGGTATAGACTACCATCTCACTAATTAACCAACAAAAAATATTAATCAAAATTTATATATTATTAACCGGCATAAAAATGTTGTAAAAGTCATGCAAGAAAACTGAAACTCTTATCATATATAACAATATTTTGCTTATGTCTATATACAATTGAACCGCGACATTTTTATATATTCAACTTAAAAAAGAGCAATACAAATTCTAACCATACCAGTTGCCATAACAAACATTAAAATTTAAAACAATTTTTTTTTTTGGTTACAAGCACCAAAACATTTCGGTCAACATACTCCTTATCATGGTTGGGCTGACTCCACAAGTAAATATACACAACGATTATCATCTAATTTTTGTATAGTTATTTATTGTTGTAGCTATTCCTAAAATCCTCGATTCACACCATACACAAGCCATCCTCTTTGCCATATGTATCCATACATAAAGCAAGTCATTAACAATTTAGACTTTGGATAACGGCGAAACTAAGTATATAAAATTCCATAAACGAAACGAAAAAAAAAAAACGTTTTCTACAGAAACAAAGTTTCTTGTTTCACAATTCAACCCACGTAAAAGAGATATCAATAGAAAATAAAAATTGAAAAGAGGAAAAAAAAATAAAACAAAACCGTAGATTGAAAATAATTAATAAGTACCGTCAAAACTTTCAATTTATCATACTCCTAAGTCAGTTATGCTTGACAGCGTCAGCCTGCTTTGCTCCAACAGAAAAGAACTCAATGATCACTTCCAGTGGCATGCCCTTGGTTTCTGGAACTTTCAAGAAGACAAACACCCACGCTATGCAGCAGACGACTGCATACATAGCAAAAACGCCAGCAAGGCCTACAGAATTAAGCATAACTGGGAGTGTATAGGTGACAATGATGTCACCAATCCAAAAGGTAAGAGCACATATGGCAATGCAGAGACCACGAACTCGAGTGGGGAATATCTCTGCACAAAGTATATTAGGAATTGGACCGAATCCCATGACAAAGAAGCAGAAATAGACAACAACACTAATGGTTGAGATTGATGCATTCGCAGTGCTGCCCAAATCCACAAGACTCCCTAGGACTAATATGAGAAGAGATACTATCAAGATGGGGATTGTACTGAGCAGCAAAGTCCTGCAGTAGAGAAAAACCAGAGAGTCATTACGGAGTACGAAAGCCCAATGAACACAAACAAGTAGTACACAAGGAATCACATTGGGGATACTAGCACTGCACAAAGAGCAAATAACTCCGTAATTAAGCACTTCCATAAAATGAGAAGGTTTACTAGCATTTACCTTGTTCTAAATCTTCCAACACTTGCCAAATTATAAAGAAAAATTTCAAGAATTATCTCTGATGATTGTCAGTTTTTCAAAACCCTACATTATTCTTGACAACTGCAAGAATTACTGACCTAAAACAACCCAACACCAATATGACTAAGCAGTAAAATATGACGTATTGATAGAGATAACCATAGAAAAAATATTTCATTAAACACCTCCAATACAATAGCCCAATTTGAGTATCTTCTGTAAATAACTTGTTATAGGCAATTAAAAAAAGGGTGCACCTTATGCTAGGAGAAGAAAAAAAAAGGAAACGAAACAAGGGGCACTTGAACCAGCAAAAATATCAAGAACATCTTAATGAGACTTGATACAGCAAAGAGCAATGAAGTTAAACCTAACTTGTTATTGAAGTGTACCCTAAACTGAAAAAGGTTCTAGAAAAGCACAAAGAGAAAAAAAAAAGTTGCAATAGAAATAATATTTTCAGGAGAAAACCCCCACCAACATACACCCACTTCTTGAGACTTATTTCTAACCATTTGAGTAAGATGTCAACAGAAAATGGTAAGCGGAGATGAATACCGTCTGCCAGAAATATCCATGAGCCTCATGGCAACAGCTATACAAGGAAGCATCAACAAGGTTGTCACAGCACTAATAAGAAAAGATGCGGAAGTAGAACCAAGGCCCAGGTTCGAAAGAAGATAACCAACACCTGCCTGCTCAAGAATTTGAGGTGTATAGTACAGGACCCCATTTATACCAGAAAACTGCATTGATTGAAAAAAGGAGTTAAATGAGAGTCGGGGGCATAACTTTTAACCAGTAACAGAGTCAGGCATAACTGATTGACATAATAAAGTTGAAAAATTGGTTAGAGAAATAATAACTTATTGACTTAATTAGCTACTTGGGTGGGTTAATTGTTCCTAAGCTGGAAATATTTTTATCAAAAACTCCCTTTTTGAAATTTTTTCTGTTCTCTTTTATAATAGAACACTACAAGCATACGTGACTCTAATAACACTGCCTACAGCCTACCATTAGATAAGTTCCAAATCAAAAGGCACAAACTCCTAGCATGATTTACAAATTACCTCACCTTTGGTATTAACACAGTTTTTCTGCATTTTGGCAAAAGCAGTAACAAACACAATCCCATAATGTTAAAAGTTACTCAATGACATCAATGCAAATGTTATTTGTTCAGTTTTTTAAAAAAAAAAATGATATTGGCTACATATAATAATAGGAAATTTTTGTGTGGTAACAAACAAGTTTCAATCCAATTGGTATTTTCTTTTTCGGGCCATCAAAGATAACAAATCCAATCAGGATTCAATAATACTCTAGTATGCCCAAATAATTTTTAACAAATCTTCATAAAAGTTTGATTTAATATCATATTAACATATTCATATAGATATAATGAAAATTGTTATTAACTTTACTAAAAAGGAACTCTCTTTTTAGTCACAATTTCCTAAAAAAAGCTATAGAATAATCTAGTCGCAGTGAAGAAAAAAAATTTCAATTCAATTGGGATTCACAACCCCATAAGTTAAATACACTGACGTGCATAATTGTTTCATATAAATATCAAGTAATTTTTTTATTTTACTAAGCGGAACTCAAAATATTTTTCAAATCTGAACAAATTTGGTTTCAATTATTTCCATACCCTTTCCTATTTCCATTTGAAAAAACAAAGACTTGCTCTAACAATACCCCAACCAAAATAACTTTTCAAATAACACATCCAAATTTAAACAAATTTTTTCAAAATGCACTCTCCTATGTAAAAATCATTCTCTTCAAAAATTCAAAATCTCACAGCAAGCCTGAACACGCTCATTTTTTGAAGCATAGAAATTATATGAACACTGTTGAAAATTGAAAGAGATTATTTGAGAGGAATTAATACACACAATTAGACTATTTATACTACTACTAATCAAGGTCAATTTCTAGTGTGGAACAACTAGTACAAGCCCTGGCACAATAAGACCACTAACATCATAAGACTCCTAAAACACTAAGAGTTCTAATATTCAAACCTACATAACATACAGTGTTGGAATATTGGATTCTCTGGAATATTTCTTTGTAATTATTTGTAGATTGTATGATAATTAGGACAGGTTATTTGGTTTTTTTAGTTTAGCCGTATTTTTACGAAAATAGTTAATGTGCTTAGTCTATATATTGTAAGAAACCTTACAGTTCTTCATCAGAAAATAATATTCAGTTATTACCCTTTCAAGTCAAAGGGCGTCATATAAAATCTATACTTAAGCTGTATAGAAAATTGCACAGGTGTAACAGAGTTAGAGGATGAGAATAAACCCTGTCCCTGCCTATTCAATGTTTTCAAGGAAGTGAACAAGATGAAAACAAGCACCAGTGGGCACCACTTGGATACAACACAATGTGTGTTTCATCATAAGGCAAGAAAATAATAATAATAAATATGTACTAAAGCACAACCTTACAACAGATGAAATCATTGAAAAGATGTCATTACCTGCTGAAGAATTTGAATTCCCACCCCTACAATCAATGCATGCTTCACCCCAGGTTCAAAAAGATCACTCCAACTTGGTCCTTTTGCAGCTGTTTCAGATGGATGAATCATAGCTGGTCCAACAGGCTGCTGATGCATAAGCTCCCTGTTATAAAGGGCTGGCTGACTCACCAGAGCAGCAGCCTGTACAACCTCACCATCTGTTGGCATATCACCAACAGGAAGCGAAACCACAGACCCACGTCTAGATCCAGGACCACCCTCTTGGTGTAAATATACTCTCTTGAAACCACCTTCCTTCTTTCCATCTGGACCTTCTCGTTCAGACCATTTCCATGCTAGCTGCCAACCACCACCAATCCCAGTACTACCAGCATGTTCTCCTACATTTCCTTGTAAAAGACTACCTTGTCTCATGCTCAAAAGGCTACCATGGGCAGGAGGAGGTATGTCTTTATCCAGACTTGTTGTTTGACGTGAGATCAATGGACTCTGCAAATTGTCATCAGAATCACCTGCAGCAGCATCAGACACATAATCATCACCCTCTCTGGCAAGGCTTTCTTCATCCCAATCTTCATTCCTAGGCTGATTTCCCCCAACACTAAACATACTTCCAAAGTGTGGAAAAAGGGTGCTTCGCATGCTTCCTGTTTCTGGGAGCTTCTCATGGACACTACCAAAGAGGGTCACTAGAGGGTCCACCAGACCACCCTGATTTGCCATGCTTCCCTTCCGAGATACAAGGCCAATGGAACTTTGCCCAGTGACAGGTCTGGCAACCCATGACTGACCTTGTTCGGGCCCATACAACTTGATCTGATCTCTTCCCATAGATGGATCCTCTTCATCAGTGAATTCATTGGATGGACCAATTATGAACTCTTCTATGGCTGTATCACCCCCAACTCCAAGACCCTCGACCAGTAAAGCCATCTCACCTGCTCATGCCCAAGGACAATTATCATCAAAACCATGCATATGCACAAATTAATTACTGTGGTAGAATCAAAAGCAAGAAAACAATATGAAGTTACTGGGCATATTAAAAACCAGACGCCACAAGGATCAAAATCAACTAGTCCATTTGAATACACTTAATTTTTAAAGTAAGCACTCACATTTTGAAAGTATTTACGTAGGAAGTGTTTTTAAGTGCATTTGGATGCCATCTTAAAAAGATAAATAAATCAAAAGTTAAGAAAAAGTGGATCAACTACTTATTTTAGAATCCAATAATCTCAGGCTTTAGTAAGTGGTTTTAATACTAGTAATCTTTAGTATAAGCAATTTTCAAACATTACATCCAAATGCAAAATAACTTTTGCTTTAAAAAAAAAAATTTAAAAAAAGAAAAATACGTACTTTTTTTTAGGTGTATCCAAACAAGCCCAACCTACAATGAGAGAATGTAAAAATACTTTTTTTTAAATAAAGAAAAGATGATTAACAGCTATATCAACTGAAACTTTCAAAATTTTCAATAGTTTTTAAAAAAATCATGAATAACAGAAATATTTCTGTTTCTTTTTATTTATTTGAGTGTTTATTGCCCCCCCCCCCCTCCTCTTGGTCCTTTAACAACACAAATGAACATTGAAACAAATTTGGCAACTGGAACAGATTAGGCTCATAGAATATGAATGTAATCATCCAAAATTGAACAACTAATATCCAGCATTTGCGGACCACTGGCAGCCTTTAAAAAAATCCTACACGATAAGTCTAAGTGCATGATGCTAAGATCTGATTTGAACATCCAATGTAGTAATGTAATGCATGAAAAAATTGAAGGAATTCACAGTTCACAGCATTCATGAATTTGTTCATAAGTTTGTTAGTTGTTGGTTAATGGATAGAATCAGTTAAGTTTGTTAGTCAATTTGTTAGACTTACCAAAAGCCTGGCAATATAGTTCTTTCTTGATCTTTCATGACCATGGAGGACGAAGGCAAACCCAAAGAAGTCATCAACAAGGAAGACACAAAGTCAAGCAACATGGACTCTACATCTCCATATTTTCTTCATGCCTCGGATAACCCTGGTCAAATCTTTGTCAGCGAGCTTCTCCATGATGGTAATTATGGAGAGCGGGTTGTAGACATGACCAATGCTCTATTAGCCAAGAACAAGATTGGTTTCGTAGATGGCACAATCCCAATGCCGCAAGCTGATTCCTCTGACTTAGCTCTCTGGATGAGGTGCAACGCAATGGTCAAGGGATGGCTCAAGACTGGGATGGATAAAGAGGTGCGAACCAGTGTTAGATATGCTAATACTGCCAGAGAAATATGGACTGATCTGGAAGAAAGATTTGCAAAGCAAAGTGCCCCAAGAATCTATGAGTTGAAGTGAGCCATCACTCTTCTCAGGCAAGAAAAACTTTCTGTACCTGCGTATTTCACTAAGCTGAAGGCATTATGGGATGAGATTCAATCCATTGCTGCATGGCCCAAGTGTGCCTGTGGGACATGCAAATGTGATGTTCAGAAGAAACTTGTCCAGATGAGGGAAAGGGAGCAACTCTATAGTTTTCTTATGGGGCTCGATGATGTTTTTGGGACTGTAAAGACACAGATTTTAAGCATGACTGATTCTGTCACACTTGGTCATGCTTATCATCTGGTAGCAGAGGATGAACAACAAAGACTTATATCTGCCATGCATAAGCCTGCAACAGAGGTAGCTACTTTCCAAACAACAGGTATTCGACCTAAAGACTCCAAGAAGGAAAGACCAAAATGTGATCACAGTCAAAAGATTGGACACATAAAGGAAGAATGCTGGGAAATAATTGGATATCCTCAAGACTGGAGAAAGCCAGCTAAAGAAAGGAAAGAAAGAACAGGATCTTGGAATGAGAGGAAGGGTGGATTCAGGGCAGCTCAAGTTGCTACAGAACCAAGCCCAATTCCAGGACTGTCAATGAACTAGTATGAAAAATTAATGCATCAGCTAAAGGAGGATCTCGAACCAATAACAGGAAAGCAGCAAGGGAAACCTATTGTCAACATGGTAGGTAATTCTATTTTTCATAGGCCTTGGGTCATTGACTCAGGAGCCACAGAACATATTACTTGTGAAGAAAGGCTGCTAAAGGAGAAGTCTACTTCTCATCAGCAACCTGTACTCATCCCAAATGGAATGAATGTACCTGTAGAAGGAACAGGGAAAGCTAGACTTCCCAATGGAATGATTTTAAGTAATACCTTACACATTCCAAACTTTAAATGTAACCTTGTCTCTGTTAGCAAACTAACCAGGGATTACAATTGTGCAGTTATTTTTCTTCCTAACAAGTGTGTAATACAGGACTTAGCTTCGAAGACCCTGATTGGAAAGGGTAAAAATCATGATGGTCTATACCTTGTTGAGCCTCTGCCAGAAAAGGGGGCTGCAATGAAGGTTGACAAATCAAATGATGCATATTTGTGGCATGCAAGGCTAGGACATGCTTCTGAAGCCAAAATAGCACACATAGGTGTTGATGTTAATTTGTTTGCAAATCAAATAACAATGCCTTGTGATTCTTGTATTAGGGCAAAACAAACTAGGTTACCTTTTCCTTTAAGTTCAATAAAAACTTCATCTTGCTTTGAACTTATTCATTGTGATATATGGGGTCGATACACTACAGCTTCACACTCTGGTGCACATTACTTTCTTTCTATAGTTGATGATTTCAGTAGAGGGTATGGGTTTATCTCATGAAACATAAATCTGAAGTACAGAGGTTTTTACCTATGTTCATATGTATGATAGAAACTCAATTTGGAAAGAAAATTAAAAGAGTGCGATCTGATAATGGCTTAGAGTTCATATCAGGCAACATACAGAGATTTAATGAAGAAAAGGGCATAATGATGAAGCTGAGTTGCACATACACACCCCAACAGAATGGAGTGGTAGAAAGAAAGCATAGGCACATCTTGGAAATAGCTCGTGCCTTGAGATTTCACTCTGGGCTGTCAACTCACTTTTGGGGTGAGTGTGTTCTAACATCAGTTCACATTATAAATAGGCTCCCATCCAAGATTTTAGAAAATAAGAGTCCTTATGAAATCATGTATGGCAAAAGACTAGATTATGAGCATTTAAAAGTTTTCGGGTGTCTTGTGTATGCCTTGAAAAACAAGAGAGAAGGGAAGTTTGATGAAAGGGGGAGAGCTGGTGTTTTTGTGGGATATCCTCTTGGTAAAAAGGGTTACAAAATATATGATGCTGCAAATAAAACTATATATGTGTCCAGAGATGTTTTGTTTTTTGAAAACAATTTTCCTTTCAAAGAAGATACAATTGAAAACAGAAATAATGAGGAACATCAGTTCATACCCTGCGAAGATAATGAAGAAAAAGGTAGCGGAGTCAACATAGATCATGTAGTTGAGGCAACACCACACAGTCCTGATACTTCAGCTGATATCAGTGAAGCAGACCAACACAATTCTGCTAGTGCAGAAAATGAACATCGAAACAAGGATCTTGCCGGATCAGAAAATGAAGATCTGGAGACTATGATGCAGAATGGTAGACATAGTGATCGAGTAAAGCAACTTCCAAGGCATCTCAAAGACTATGAGGTTGACCTACCTATCAGCATTACTCACCCTGCAACCAATCTAACTTCAAGTAATCCTGTATTATATCCTATATCCAATTATGTTTCTTACAACAATTTTTCCAATTCACACTTAGCTTTCTTAGCAGCCATCACCTCCCATGATGAGCCAAAGCATTTTTCACAGGCAATTAAATATGACCATTGGAAAGAGGCCATGAAGAAGGAGATAGCAGCTTTGGAAACAAATGGCACATGGATTCTCACACCTCTTCCACCAGGAAAACATGTAGTAGATTCCAAATGGATTTACAAAATAAAATTCCAACCAAATGGAGAAATAGAGCGCTAAAAGGCAAGATTGGTAGCACGTGGTTTCACTCAGGTGGAAGGAGAAGATTTCCATGAGACATTTGCACCAGTAGCTAAGTTAGTCACCATGAGGAGTCTCTTAGCCATAGCAACAGCCAAAGGATGGCTTGTTCACCAACTTGATGTGAACAATGCTTTCTTGCATGGGGATTTAAATGAAGAAATTTACATGAAGATACCACAAGGGTTTGCTAAGAAAGGAGACACAAGGGTTTGCAAGCTGCAGAAGTCATTATATGGACTTAGGCAAGCTTCCCGAAATTGGTACCAAAAATTCACCACTGCATTGGAGAAGATTGGTTTTCAACAATGCAAGGCTGATCACTCTCTTTTCATATACAAACAGGGAGCAACTTTTCTGACAGCTTTGATTTATGTAGATGATGTGATATTTGCTGGGAATGAACCAACCTTCATGCAATGGGTAAAGGAGTACCTCAATACAGAGTTCAGCATTAAAGATCTTGGTCAACTGAAGTATTTTCTAGGCATTGAAGTGGCTAGATCATCTAAAGGTCTGATTCTTAGTCAAAGAAAATACACTTTGGACATACTCAAGGAAACAGGGATGCACAATTGTAGGCCAAGTCAGTTTCCCATGGAACAAAACTGTAAATTGAAGATTGATACAAATGATCCCGAAATTAATGCAACCCGGTATAGAAGATTATTGGGGCGGTTGTTATACTTAACAGTAACAAGACCCGACATTACTTATGCAGTAAACACTCTTTGTCAATACATGACTGCACCAAGATAGGTTCACATGGATGCAGCTGATCGGGTTTTGAGATACTTGAAGACAACACCTGGCCAAGGTATTCTGTTTTCTAGCAACAATAATTTGAGCCTCCAAGCATTCTGTGATTCAGATTGGGGAGGTTGTCCACACACTAGACGATCTTGCACAGGCTACTTGCTCTTACTTGGTGATGCCCCAATCTCTTGGCGAACCAAAAGGCAAACTGTTGTAGCCAAATCCTCAGCAGAAGCTGAGTATAGAGCAATGGCAGCCACGGTTAGTGAAGTCATATGGCTTAGGTGGTTGCTGCAGGAGTTATTTGTTCCACAACAAACAGCGACACCTTTGTTTTGTGACAATCAAGCAGCACTTCATATTGCTGCAAATCCGGTTTTTCATGAAAGAACAAAGCACGTGGAGATGGACTGTTACTTTGTTAGAGAAAGAGTTCAGTTCGGGGAGATTCAGCCAATAAAGATTGGGACTAAAGATCAAATAGAGGATGTCTTGACAAAACCACTGGGAAAGGAGCGGTTTGACTTGTTACTTGGCAAGTTGGCCATTGTAAACCTCCATGCACCAACTTGAGGGGGAGTGAAGGAATTCACAGTTCACAGCATTCATGAATTTGTTCATAAGTTTGTTAGTTGTTGGTTAATGGATAGAATCAGTTAAGTTTGTTAGTCAATTTGTTAGACTTACTGAAATTCAGTTATGACATTTACAGTCAAGGTGCTCTTGCTCTATATGTATAAATAGAGACTAGCATCAGCTGAATATACATACTCAAGACATTCAATATACATGCATTATTCAGTTTATCAGCTAGCATCAATTTTACAAAAATGAAGGAAAGTGAAGAAAGAACACATAACTAACCATCAACATCTTCCCTTCCTCGAAGTCGCTGCAAAACCTTCTTGGCCTCAAGCATACGACCTTTACTGACAAGCCACCTAGGAGACTCAGGCAAGAACAGTAGTGTGAGTGAAAAATAAATGAGAGAGGGAATTGAAAGGACACCCAACATGAGTCTCCAGCTTGGGGCCTTCATTAGTGACATCCCAAAGACCATACAATAGGAGAAAAACATTCCAGCAGAACCAGTGAACTGTGGAAGTGTATTGAGTAATCCCCTAATCTCAGGAGGAGCTGTCTCAGATATGTAAAGAGGTACCAAGGTAACTGCCAAACCAATTCCCAAACCATCCAAAAGTCTTGCAAAGAGGAGGATATAAACATTTGGAGACCACAGCATCACAAGAGAACTAACAAAATAAAGAACAGAGGAGATAATCAACATAGGGCGTCGGCCTAGCAAGTCTGAAAGGGCTCCGGAGCATGTAGTAACCACCGTGGCTCCAATTAGTGACATAGCCACAATTAGACCTTCTACTGTGGGTTCACTTTCTAATTTAAACTCCCTCTTTATGTACAGAATAGATCCTGCGTTGAATTATCAGGTTATTGTTAGTTAGACTTAGATCAAACCAATTTTAATTGAAAGAAACAAAATCAATTAACAGTCACAGACCTGCAATGGTGGCATTATCCCATCCTTGCAGTAAGTTGCCGATAGCAGCAGCAACAGCAACAAGAACAGCTCCACTCATTTTTCAATTAATTTCGTAATCAATCAACCTGAAAGACCATATAAGGCGCTGCATATCAATTAATAATGACAGATTCACGATCCTTAACCCTAAGCATAAGCATAATCAATTGATGAGGGATGGATCACAGATCCAGGATTTGCATACCTATTCAAATCACCTTGCCTTGAGTTGGGTGTTTCAAGGATCTCAGATGCAGAAAAGGACATGAGTCACTCACTGCTTGCAACTTGTACGGGAAGGTGATCTCCTTCTTTCCTTCTTTCTTTTTTTATTCCTAAAATAAAATAAAATATAAAAACTAATACTAACAGCGCAGTACCAAGACAAGGAAAGGCGTATAGAAAACAAAACAAGCAGCGATCCTATTCGCGGGGTCGAAAAGTAAAGCGGGTAGCGAAATGAAATTTAGCCCCAGCTTTTTTTGCAACAGAGCCTCGCTAGTGGACACCTGCCCTTGTTGCTCACTCACTGCTCTGCACGTCACCACTCTCCCCGATCGGATTTCCGTTATGCGTCAAAGCATCATCACTCACACGACACACTTCACTGTCTTTACGCTTCAATCTCGCTGTCATAAATATAGTAAACAGTAAATTAAAAGAATTTTAAACTAACAATTTGGTGCAACATGTGGGCAAATTTTTCCATAGCTTTAATTTTTATTTTCTAAATTATCATACTTTTCAAATTATATACCAAACTATCATCATTTTCAAATTTCATTGAGAAGTCGCCTCTGGACGACACGACTTCTCAACATGATTTGGAAAAAAAAAATTTGTCACAGCCAGTTGGGAAGTCTGATTCTTCAACCACGACTTCTCAACGCGGGTTTTAATTTGAGGAACTTTTTTTGTCACACCTAGTTGGAAAGTCTGGTTCTTCACCCGTCTATGTTTTCATGCTTTCACCCGTCTAAGCTTTCAAGCTTTCATCCATCTAAACCTTCGTTCATCTGATGACTTTCACACATCTAAGCTTTCAATCGTCTAATGAAGCTTTCACCGGTCTAAGCTTAGACGGGTGAAAGCTTCTTTAGACGGTTGAAAGCTCAGACGGATGAAAACTTTATTACACGGGTGAAAGTCATCAAACGAACGAAGGCTTAGACGGGTGAAAGCATGAAAGCTTAGACAGGTGAAATTATGAAAGCTTAGATGGGTGAAGAACCAGACTTCCCAACTAGGTGTGACAAAAAAAATTTCCTCAAATTAAAACCCACGTTGAGAAGTCGTGGTTGAAAAACCAGACTTCCCACCTGACTGTGACAATTTTTTTCCCAAATCATGTTGAGAAGCCGTGGCCACCAAAGGGGACTTCTCAATATTATTGAAAATGGTGGTAGTTTAGTATATAATTTGGAAAGGGTGATAGTTTGGAAAAATAAAATTGAAACAGGGATATTCCGATAAATTTGCGGCAACATGTGATCATGATTTTGATTTTGATTTTGATTTTGATCCCATATATAAAAGAGAGAAATGCTAGTAACAATTCTCTAATACTCTCTTTTCCAATACATACTTTCCTATTGGTTGAAATTCATATGGGTCTTCCAAAATTCGAGTGGGATCCACATGAATTAATGGGATCCATATGAATTTCAACCAATAGAAGGGTGTATGTTGAAAAGAGAGTGTTTTGCTAGCACTCCTCTATAAAAGATGGATTTAGTTGGTATATATTTTTTTAATGAGAATTAGTTGGTATATATTGATAGTGTAAAAAAAATTTATACTATCAACCAATCAGAAATTACCACATAAGCTAAAATGTTTTACTCTTATCTCAACTACCTTACAAGTCACTCAAACCATGATTTCTGATTGGTTAACAGTATAAAAACTTTACATTGACAATGGATAACAATTAAACTCATAAAAGATTTTGAATTCGGTCTATGTATGTATAATTATTTTTTAATTTGGTCTTCACGCTTTATTAAGTTATAATGACATCAAATTATATAGGTCAAATCCAAAATGATTGTTATAAGTAAGGACCAAATTAACAAATAAAAAAAATTCGACCCATACGTGACATTCATTTTCAATTTGGTCTCTATATTTTAACTCCAACAAACTATGTTATAATACTACTAAACGACGATGATCAAATTAAAAATAATTGTACATATAGGGACCCATTTAAAATTTGTATACATATAAAGACCAAATTCAAAATCAGTATCAAATATAGGGACCAAATCATTAGTTTAACCTTAAAAGAATTTAAGTTTCATACCATATTCACGTAAAATTTATAATATCAATCATAAATCATAGGATTTTTAATGTAACTATTATAAAAATCAACATTTTTAATAATACGATAATTTATGATTGATTGATAAGATTAAAAATTCAATTTAATTTTAATATATTCCAAACGAAGTTTTGATAACATTAAGAGTTTAATTTTGGTGCACTTTCAATGTAAAGTTTTTCATTATCAATCAATCAAATCATCCTATGAATGTTTTTTAAGGTAATCATAAAAGTCAAACATTTTATATGATATGATAATTGATGATTGATTAATAACATAAAAAAAAATTTATATTGATTATGTATACCAATTAAATTCTAATATTAATCAATCTATATGTGTACTTTTTTAGATAATTATTATAAAACTTAATATTTTAATAATAAATCATTCATAGTTAAGTGATAGTATAAAAAGAAATTCTATTAGTAATTAATCATATATTATTATATATAATTTTTAAATAATTATTACGAAAATTAAATATTTTTAATAATATAATAATTCATATATATTTTTCAAAAAACTTTTTTTCTAGAGTCTTACTTGAGATATATAATAAAAAAAAACTTTCAAGGATAAATGAGAAAAGGAAAAGAACGGATGGAGAAAAGGGATATCTAGTAGTTGGGGGTAAAAGCTCCTCTAAAGTAAGTAAGTAAAAATATATTTATCATTAATTTAATAAAGTGTATAAAAATTTCCATCTATTAAATAATTTCAGGATAAATATACCCTTAGTCCTTCATTTTAGAGACCATTTCAGAGGAATCTGATCTGTGAGTTGGGTGTCCAAATACAATAACAGTACCTATCATACCATTTTATATTTTTTTAATTTCTACCATTTAATTATATTTATTTTATTTTTTGAAAATATACTTATATTTTGATGACTAAATTACTCTTTTGTTCTCTCATTTGTTTTAATTTATTCAACTGATCCCTCTATTTTAAAAAATATTCAAGTTGGTCTCTTACTTGATAAATGCTAAGCAATTTGGTCTTTTTCGTTAAGTTTTACAGTTAAATTTTGGCTAAATTATTATTTTGGTCTCTCATTTATTTTAATTTATTCAACTTGGTCCCTTTATTTAAAAAATGTTCAAGTTGAATCAAACATAAATTAAGTAAAAAAACGGTCAAGTTGAATAAATTAAAATAAATGAAGAACCAAAAAACTAATTTAGTCAAAACTTAAAAGTGAAACTTAACAAAAAAGACCAAATTATTTAACATTAGATAAATAAGAGATCAATTTAAATATTTTTAAAATAAAAGATCTAAATTAAATAAATTAAAATAAACTAGCAACCCAATAGACGTAACTTAATTGTACTAAATAAACAATATATATAATATAATATACAAGAAGGATGTGTATTATATTATATTTATATTTATATAATAATAATATGTAAAGATCATTTTTTTGCTGCAATTGGCCCACGGAAGGGAGCAAACACAATAAGGTTTTGTTTCTTTAAGATTTATCACAAGACGACAAACATAGTATAAGTCAAAGAAAAAACAAAGGGTTGCTTGGATTCATGAACTGTCGTTTTTTTATTGGATAAAATATACTTTTGATTTCTTATATTATTTTTGGGATTTAATTTGATCTCTAATTAATATGTGCTCAATATTTTGTTTTAAACATTTGTTATGTTTAACCCTTTCCATCCATTCTTTAAAATGATGTTATATTTATGTGTTAGTTTGCTGGAGACTCGCTGAAGACTCATTGAAACCTCCATGGCCGTTTATAGCGATCTCTTAACGCGATAATGCTTAATTTTCACTGCAAGCAAATCAGCTTGTCAAAGATGAATTCAAAATGAGTTTTCGACTGAAAGCAATTCAAAATCGCGTTTGCAGAGAGTTTGCTATGAACTCCATGGAGGTTGCGACGAAATTCCAATGAACTAACAGTGAATTATAACACCATTTTAATGAAATTGATAAAAAAGGGAAACATGACAAGTGTTTGAAAATTATAGGACTAAAACAAAACATTTATTAGTTAGAAAATCTAACTGAAATAAAAAAAATAAAGAAACAAAAATATATTTTAACCTTTTTTTTATTTCAGCCATATACATTGTATTGAATGTCATGCAATGTTGAAAAAAAAATCTCAAACAAACACTAATTTGTTTGAAAGTTTTATTAACAAATATTTTAAAAGTATTTGTTAAGGATTTAAAACAATTTTTTTATGAAAAGTAAAACATTAAATATATTGAGAATTGAAAAAACTCTATTTTCATGCAAAAACTCCAACATCAAAATTCTTAACAACAACCAAAAATATTTTAGTTTGGATCACTTTAAAGAACATAAACTACAATAAATACGAATACGAGAAAGAAAAATATAATAAAACAAGATAGAGAAATTTTCTCTTCTTATATGCCCATGTATAATTCAAATATTAGTAATTAGTTTAGGGGTTTAGTAGAATTAGTTATGGCTGATTTGATTTAGTGTTGGCTTCCGTAAGTAAACAGATGATACAAATAATAAAAAAAATGAGAATTGTATCATTTTTACATGGATGGGCAACTAAAAATATTAGCTATTAACAAATGCCATACAACATTTATTCAAGCAAGCAATAAACTCAAACAAGGCATCACAAATAAATAAATCAATCAACTAAGCAATTAAATAAAACAATATCAAAATTTATCAAATCAATTAATGAGATACTATGTTCACCTCCTTCACACACCACTTCTGGGTTTTTTACATATATAGTGTAATTTGGTTAAGAAATTATAAGACTAGTGTACTTTTTAAATTAATTACATAATTGGGATAAGTCGTATCTAAGATTTGCGACTTTCCTATAAAAGTCGTACATCTCAATGACGACTTCATTTTATTTTAAAAAAAATTACGAATCATGATAAGTCGTAAGTGATGACCACGACTTACCTAAAAAAATTAGAAAAGTGAAGTCGTGGATTGAATCCACGACTTATAATATTAAATAATTATATATATATGAAGTATAAATTCATAATGTTGATAATAGAGAATTCCTGTGTGTGTCTTTAAAGTTTCAAACTTGATCAAAATCGGTAGAATTTTTATAGTAGTAGTATCGTGCATGGTGTTAGGGTTTAGGAAAAGTCGTATACTTCACTTATGATTTTCATAATGGATATAAGTAGTACATGACAAAAACGATTTTTATATTTTAATATAAAAAAATTGGAAAAATTAAAGTCGTGGATTGAATCCACGACTTACCTTCATTCATAAAAGAAAAAAAAATTTAAACAATGAAGTCGTATATGTTGTTTACGACTTCAGTGAAAATTGATTTTTTTTTTAATTTAATAAATATAAAACTTAGTCGTCATTGAGATGTACGACTTCTATAGGAAAGTCATAAATCCTAAATACGACTTATCCCAATTATGTAATTAATTTAAAAATTATACTAGTTCGATAATTTTACAGCTAAATTACACTATTTATGCCAAATTTCCCACCACTTCGCATGAGCCTAATTTAATAAGCTAAAATTAAATCAACAAAATAATTTGCTAACCAGGACGCTAATGCATTTAAAAACCTATTTCTAGGTCAATTAAGTATGATTCGTTTTACTAGTAAAGCATGTATCTATGACTATTAACTCAAGTTCCCCTCATTAAGCAGAACTCTTAATTGATTATGCAAGTTTGTGAGTATATTTCAATCACATACGGTAATTAACACATTTAGCTATACGGTGTAGTTGGATTATTCCATAAGAAATGTCTCATATGTGTGACAAATATGTGATGAATTAATATTTAAATGAAAAGACATGTTGTTTAATATTTGAATGAAAGGGTATAATATTTGATGTTTGCACTGGTGCAATAAACATGTTTAAAATCGGTTAAAAATATCATTCTAAATCGATTATGGAACTGATGTAGAAACAGATGATGTATAATGTAAGACATTTTAACATCGGTTTTTAACCGAAACTTTTAACATCGGTTATAAACCAAATCGATTTTGAAAGTGCTCATTCAACAGATTAATAATTATTAAAAAAGAACTTTTCATATCGGTTATAATATAGAACCGATGTTGAAAGTTATAATTCAACATCGGTTTGGTCTTGTAACCAATTTTGAAAGTTACTTTTCACATCGGTTATAACTCAGAACCAATTGAAATTGATAGTTCAACATCGGTTCTCTATTGTAACCGATGTTGATAGTCCAATTTTTTTTTTTTAGATACTCTGTTTTAAACCAGTGGCAATCCTTAACCCTGTTTCATATATGTACAACCAGAACAATCCCAGCCAAAATAGAATCCCAACAATAACATAATCCAAATCACTATATACTAAGTAAGTCAAACTATACTTTATTGATTATGCAAAAGTCAGCTTTTGATTCAATAAACTCAACTAATTATATAATGTAATAAATTCAAACTAATTAATTAAATACATAACAAAGAAACAACAAAGATATATAACAAATTAAACTAATTAAAGAAATAAAATGTCATCCATAAATTAATGTTCAGAAGTCATCTCAAGAAAGAAGTTTGCCCAACGCTCCTTGATGTCCTTAATGTCCTCTTCAGAGAATGCTTCCGGATTGTCGAAAATCTGCACATTATAACTAATCAACTATAACTATACATAATTAATCTATAACTATTTACAAATGTTATTAGTTAATTACCTCCTTCCATCGATCTGTAATACTCGCGGAGACAATGTTGAACATTCACTTCATGACATAATATCCGCACTCCTAGCCGCCACGTTGACTATGACACTACAAATGAATACCCAATTTGAATATATAATGAGTAAAAACATAATAGTAACTATTTTACACTGTAATTGAATCTCGGGTACTAATTAATAAACTACTTACATTAGGGTAAATCCACCTAATAGGCCTGGGCTTACCACCATCCAAAACACGACTTGCGTTCATAGATCTATCATAATTAAGAAAATATGAATTTAAAATATGTTATATATTTCAGAGTAATTAATAAAGCAAATGTAGTACAAATTAAATTAATTAAAAGCTTACGTTTCAACAATAAGCTTGATTTCTTTCGTCGGCTTCCTTCCCAACGAACAAAAGAAGACCACAACACTCATACCATGACAGATGATCAATAATTGCCAATGTTTACTGCATTTGGAAACAGTTAGAGACAAGTCACAGATAATTATAAATCACTAGTAAAACTTGTACTTACAGATGGAGGTAAGGTGTTAGGTAGAACTGTTTTTTGCCTTCATCAAGCACACGTCGCATGTACGCAGTAATCTCATCTGACCTAAGTGTCTCACCCTGAATTAGTTGATGGTCAAGGAATCCATAAAGATGGAGGTTACCCCTATCAATACACAGGCGATGCAAATACCTAAGATATTGAAATAAATATTAATTATAATAGTTAAAAACTTAATTAGTTAACTTATAAATTAATTAGTTGAAATAACATAACTTACGTGCACCATAATAAGACAACTGTCATGCAAAGCATTTCACTATCAATGCATATCTCCATAATGTCCCTCTGGGGGATATAGAAAGTGTCGGGCTTGCCATCGTGTTCCAAATTTATAAAAGCGGACTCCTTCCCAAGTTTCACAGCCGCTAATGCGAGACGTTCCAGAGCATCAAGTTCAACATCCTTGTCAATACCCTAAACAGCAAATATAGAACATTAGTAAACACGGTTAGGTTATTTCAATTGTAAATAAAAAAAAAACTTAACTTATTGAATGATTATATGAATACTTTCGATGAACCAGACGCCACAAGTTTTCTCGGATCCGACCTAGGCCTTTTGGGTCGATGATCTTTTCCATCATCCTAAACAACAGCGGTAAAGCATTAGTAAACACAAGTAAACACAGTTAAGTTATTTCAATTGTAAATGTAGAAAAACATAAGTAAGTGAACAATTACATGAATACCTTGGCTGAAACAAAAAACCTCACAAGTCTTCTCGGCCAAGGGATGAAATTACCGGGGGCCTGGCCAACTGTAATAATCTCCTCAGTGGGCACAGGGACTAGAGCATCAACATCTAGAACATCTTCAACCACCACCCTCACATGATCATCCTCTAATGTCTGGTGGTGTAAGGTATTTCCCAAGTTGTATACCCTCCCAAATGCCACTAACCAGCGATCATGATGATCATCAACATACAACTCACATTGATTGTCCTCCTTATCAGGCTGATGTGAATGATCACATGAACCCATAGTGCTCATAGGTACAGACGGTTGGGCACTTGTGTTTTGCTGGTAAAAACCCATAGATGCCAACTCTGAGAGAAGATCTCGTTTTACTTCTTCTCGAAGCTGCGCCTTGATGGACTCAATATCATCCCTCTTCCGATGATGTGAAGATGGTCCATGGTATTGGGTAATGCCAACACCCCATCCAACACCAAGGACACGGCCTGGGTGGTCCTCTTTCCCAATCGCAACGGCCAAGACATCTTTGCGTCCAGTAGACACAAATGTTCCTTGTGTGCTTTGTTCGTCCAAGGAATCCTACAACATACAATTGTCACATTAATTTGTGTAATATGATGGATAAGCATGTTACAATTACAATTAGAATTGAATATATACTTACAATCTTTTCAGCAACAAGACGTGCCTCCTCGGATGTATATTGTCCCGATGGTCCTTGTCGGGCTCTCTTCCATGTATGGTGGCGTGGGGGTGGAGGTGGATCAACAACTTCTGGAGGTGGATCAGCCGTAGGATCAGCTTGGGATGCTTGTTCCAAAAGTTGTTTCTTCTTCTCTTCATTCATCTTCCTCCTCAGCTTTTTATATCCCCCACGAGACAAACGATGGGGGTAGAGATTCTTATTCTGGATCTCTTGCGCCTTTTTCCTTTTCTCCTATTATAAATAACATCAACTGAATTCAGTATATTAATAAAATCAATTTGGTTGGTCAAGTTAAACAATATAACTCAAGTTAACCTGAAAGGCGGGGTCCAATCGGATCTGAACAAATCTATCCCATGTCTCTTGATCAAGGAACGGGTACATCTCAAGTGGAGATTTGTCTACACGCCCATGTATGTATTTCCCGCTTAGTTGTGTTTTAAATGCTCTCCAACGCTCACCCGCATACGAAATCCATTTTTTCTTCATACGCTCGGTATCCGGCACTTCAAAGGTGAGCTCTATTACAAAACAAAATGGAGAAATTAGTGTATATGAAAATAATATGGCGAAATAAAATAGATACAACCAAAGAGGGTAAAAGTAAAATACCATGATACTATACCATATCTGATCCTTCACGTTCGTCGGTACATGGTCCCAATCCTCAATAAGTATACTAGCCTTGCTTTTGGCAAGGACGGCCACAAAACTCTTAAACTGATCTTCCATTGGCCCTATAGGTAAGCAATCTCCATCAAACTCAACCCTCATCCTTTGATTACCACTGCGGTTGACGGCCAATTTTTTTAATCGTGTGGCGCGTCTACCTTTTTTACTTGTCAATGAGGTATCCGACCCGCTGCGTGTAGGAGGGATGTCCGAGGGATCTGCCATGTATGCCTGTTTATACAAAAAATAATAAACTATGTCAGTAAAGATGGATAAATAACAAATATCACTTTAAACATAACCTACACTATAACTTAACATATAAATATCAAATTAAATAACAAAAAAAAATTAACTTATAATTATCAAGATAAACATAACTTAACTAATAAATATAACTTACACCATGGTCAAGTAGTAATGTTCTCCCATATCCCTTCATGATGATCATCACGAATGGCATGTACATCGTCCGCTTCATTTTCCTCATTGAAAGTAGGCATCCGTGTTGAGAAAGAAGGAGTATCGGAAATATCGAGAGTTGAATCTTGATTTTCCTCACTACCATTATGCATGTTTTTTCCTTGGAGAACCACCGACCACCTTTTGTTAGAAGGATCATGGATATAAAACATTTGTCTTGCTTGGAAAGCCATGATGAAAGGCTCTTCTGTATGACCTACCTTGCCAAGGTCTACCAATGTAAATCCTAACTCATCGGTTTGTACATCACTGTTACTGTCAACGCACTTACATTTAAAAACAGGTACTCCAAATGTAGTGTAATCGACCTCCCAAATCTCTTCAATGACTCCAAAGTAAGATATGGATGCCATAACGGTGTTTGTATCTTTTGAACTAGAGAAGTGCATGGACTCGGCTACAACCATAACCCCACTGTTTTGTACGGTACTCTTGTCATCCTGGACTTTGTATAGAAGGAAAACTTACTGATATCGTATCCACTCCAACATATGACATCAAAGTTAGGCCCGTGTGCTAACCATTTTAATGTATCAGAAGCAGTATTATCCTCCGCAATTTGATCTTTAAACCAGTTTAAGAAAGTCTTATTATGCTTGTTCAACAACCATTTTTCGTTCATTCGAGGGTAATTTTGCTTGACAATGGTTTTCTGATCACATAAGTAAGGATTAACCTCATCGGTGTTATTCAATATATACAAATGTGCTTGAAGCACTTCCTCTCGACCCATGCTCTTAACAGTAATACCTCGTGTACCCTTACCATCACATCTTCCCTCATGACGAGACTTAGGAAGCCCTACAGGTTCCGCTTCTGACATGTAGTCTGTACAAAACTCAATAGCTTCTTCTGCAACATACCTTTCAATAATAGATGCTTCAGGACGGTGTGGATTCTTCACATACCCTTTTAGTATCTTCATGTATCGCTCAACTGGGTACATCCACCATAAATGAACGGGGCCACACAATCTAATCTCCCTTACTAGATGAACAATTAAATGAACCATGATGTCAAAAAATGAAGGAGGAAAATACATCTCCAATTGACACAAGATAATAGCAGCCTCAGTTTCCAACTCATCCAGTTTTTGAAGGTCAATGACTTTGCTACATATAGCATTGAAGAATAAGCACAACCTTGTTATGGCATGTCTCACTTTTTTAGGCAAGATGTCACGAATAGCCACTGGTAGTAGTTGTTGCATCAAGACATGGCAATCATGAGACTTTAAACCAACTAATTTGAGATCTTTCATTGAGACAAGCCTCTTAACATTTGAAGAGTAACCCTGCGGCACTTTGACGCCCCGCAGACACTCACAAAAACTTTTTTTCTCTTTTTTCGATAAAGTATGACATGCTGGGGGCAAATAAGTCCTCTTAACCCCTACTGATTGTGGAGCTAACTGCTCTCGTATGCCCATCGCAACTTGATCTAAACGAGCATTGACACCATCCTTTGTCTTGCCTTGAATGTTAAGAAGCGTCCCGACTACACTATCACACGCATTTTTCTCCACATGCATCACATCAATACAATGTCTTACATCAAGTTTGCACCAGTATGGAAGATCAAAGAAGATCGACCTCTTCTTCTATATGTTTTTCTTAGTAGCCTTCTTATGGGTCTTTCCAAAGATAATATCCATGTCCTTAACCCGTTGATAAACTTGATCTCCGGTTAAGGCCGTCGGAGCAATTTCATTCTCCTGGCATCCATTAAAAGCTTTTCTCAATCTACGATACGGGTGATCAGGTGTGAGAAATCTTCGATGCCCAAGGTAAACTGTCTTCCTTCCATGTTGTAGTTGATGGTAGCATGTGCCTTCTTCACATACAGGGCATGCTTTATGCCCCTTAACACTATATCCGGACAAGTTCCCGTATGCTGGAAAGTCATTGATGGTGCAAAATAACATGGCACGCATCTTGAAAATCTCATTGCAATACCCGTCAAACAGATCAACGCCTTCCACCCACAGCTTTCTCAAGTCTTCAATCAAGGGACTTAGATAAACATCTAAGTCATTTCCTGGTTGTTTTGGGCCCGAAATCATCATAGATAACATAATGTATTTGCGCTTCATGCACAACCAAGGAGGTAGGTTATAAATTACCAAGAGAACAGGCCATGAACTATGAATACTACTTAAGGTGCCATATGGATTCATTCCATCGGTAGCAAGTCCAAGCCTAAGGTTTCTTTTCTCATCGGCGAAATCCGGAAATAAACTATCAATTCTCTTCCATTGCAAAGAATCAGCCGGATGGCGAAGCTGTCCATCACATTTTCTCTTATCTGCATGCCACCTAATGTTTTTTGCGTCATTTACATTAGCGAACAATCGCTTGAACCTTGGAATTATTGGAAGATACCACAACACCTTCGCAGGAGGACCCTTTATGATCACATCACAATTTGAATCACCATCGTTCACTTTGTAGCGTGATACCCCACACCTTGGACACTCGTGCATCTTTTCAAAGTCATTCTTGTACAATATGCAATCATTAGGACATGCATGTATTTTCTTATACTCCATACCCATCGGACACAATATCTTTTTCGCTTCATAGTTACGGTTCGGCAATGTGTTACCTTCTGGAAGCATGTCTTTCAACAACTCAAGCAATTCGGTGAAGCTTTTATCACTCCACCCAGTTCTCGCCTTCACAACTACCAATCTTAACACCGCTGACAATCGTGTGAAATTAGAGCACCCAGGATACAAAGGCTTATCTGCATCACTACACAAAGTATCATACACATTTGCTCGTTGAAATGACTCTTGTCCAATATCGCGGATCATGTCCTCTAGTCGATTGTCCATATCTACGTCATCAACCTCCTCTCTTTGGGACACACTTGGTTTGTCTAACAATTCACCATGCCATATCCATCTTGTATAACTCTTACATATCCCTTCACAAATAAGATGCTCTCGTATTTTCTCAGCTTCCAATTGTCTCTCATTCAAACAATTAACACAAGGACAATAAAACTTTCCATTACTATCGGGAACATTTCTTTTAGCAAATTCTAAAAACTCTTCCACTCCATTCTCATACTCATGACTTGTGCGTCTAGCATCGATCCAATTACGATCCATAACTACAACAACAACTTCACTTAGTCCATGATCTTCAACTCCTTTTTATCACAGGGTATGGCCCTATCCCATTCGAGAAGAAACTTCTTCAACACTCAGTTAACAGTTAGTCTTTAACTTTCATGCCCATACTTAACGAAATTTCGGCAGCATTTCCCATCGGTCTCCGACGTACACGACTTGAACGCGGTGACATCCACCGCGACAAAGTGTGCACCCGGAGAACAAAAGGAAATGCAGCAGACCGAAATTTCTTCAAGTATAAGATATGAGAATTAAGGAATAAGTATTAACTAAATGAAGAATAAGTTTTTCCCCAAACTGTCCAACTTGGACAATTCAAGATTCAATACAATGAGTAGTACCTTAATAAAGTACACATATGCTCATTAATATTGAATCTCAAACGGGAAACTAAGGTTTTGCTAATTTATTAACACTAAAAGATAATCCAACAGTCCAATCCCTAAGTTAAAGCAGCAAACAAAACATTAGAGAATAAAATATCTTACTTGTGCTCAGAGTGAGGAGATAGAGAATGATGAGTGAGAGGGAGCTCGAGATGGGTTGAGGCTTGCCTTCACCCTAAATCAGAAACACAAAGCAAAGAGAGGGTTTGAGAGAACTATGAGAGGTTTTTTAACCTAACATTTAAAAACCATTCATGTTAAACTAATATCCTGTCCTGAGTTTGCAGAAAGGAATGAAGTTTGATCTTATTATCAAGTCCTAGTTAGCAATCTAATGCATTCGTGGTTAGAATTGGGAATGTTTGTTGTCCTGGTGCTCAAGAGACAAAAGGAAATGGTGAAAACAAGGTGCTATGATCTAGAGGACAGCTTAGAGGATGCGCAGGTTTTTTGCTTAAATGCAAGAAGCATGAAAGGTCCCTGCTGTGAAAAATTGCGTCAGTGGATATGCACAATTGCTTTTATCATCCAGAATTGGCTCAATAGCTTATAATGGGCTTGATTTTTCCTCTATGCTTGCCTAAGTATCACTGCCAGCTCTAAATTAGCGCATCACTTCTTTAAATTAGTCAACCACATTTTCAAACTAAATAGTAAATTCTAATACATTAATACTTTTTCTGTTTCTTTCTCCCTTTAATTTCATAAGAAAATCTAATCAGAAGGAGAAGTGTTTTTCTTCATTAGAATGTCACGTATGGATTTCCTGCCAAGTTACATGCCATACTGTAAAACTAATCAAGTTACATGCCATACTGTAAAACTAATCAAGTACATTGCAAAACCAAAGTAACAGGTAGCAGACAACAACAACAATGTAGAGAGAAAGAAAGAGAACCTGAGCGAATGGGCAAAGTTTCTCCACCGAGGAGAGGGTGAAGCCGTGGGCAAAGTTTGGTACAGAGGTTCAGAGGATAGGGTGAAGCCGTGCGCGACTGGGCAGTGTATCAGTGATGAAGGAGCAGCAACGATTTGTGAGGAGAAGGAGAAGGATGAAGGATGGTGCTAGGTTACGGTGGTGAAGGATGAAGGAGAAGGAGCAAACGAGAGAGAGGGCAAACAGTGAGGAGGGAAAGATATGAAAGAACGCTGGAACGTGAAATGGGTTTAATGAAGATTTGAAATCGGTTGGTTAATAGAACCGATTTTGAAAGTTTAATAATGAGATCGGTTGTCAAATAACCGATTTTGAAAGTTTACTAATGAGATCGGTTGTGTAATAACCGATGTAAATACGTGGCGGGAATAAATAAATAGTTTTTTATTTAAATTTTTTTCATCGATTGAACTCTGTAACCGATCTTAAATGTTTTATACATCGGGTTCTTTCTGAACCGATGTAAATAATTTTCAACTTATTTTCAAAATTGCCACCGCCTCTTTTTTTAAATCGGTTTCTTTTCAACCGATCTAGAAACCTGTTGTAGAATCCATATTTTGCACTAGTGTTGAATAAATTGATATGACTCTTAGGAAGGAGTCTTTTCAATGAAAGGATATATTGCATGATGGAAACAAATAGGAAGGAAATGAAACATTCTCTGTCTTTACCTAGGAAGCTTGTTTCTTGATTTTCCATCAAAATTAGAGACATTAAAGAGGAAATGAAAGAGATTGATAGAGTCTCCATTGTCATTACAAGTTCAAAAGGTTGAAGCATCAAATTATATCACGGAGAAAGATTAGAGTTTCTGTTCTTGAGTACTTAAATTTTGAGAATTTAAGTATAAATATTTTCACTGCATGAATGTATGATTAATGATGGTTTGCATGAGATGTTATTAAAGCTGGATAGAGAACAAAAGTTCTTTAATGGTAGAAACGTTGGTATTTCTTTTAACGTTCAAATTCATGTAACTGATGTCTCGGCCTAGTGGTTTAATGTTTCTTTACACTTTATTTGGGCGACGTAAGGTTTGAATGCAAACGTGGTGACCACTAAGCCAGCACTTCAGTTGTGTTGCATTTGATATTAATTATATATATATTACAAGGTTATGACTTTACAAATGATTGTACTTGCCATTAATGAATTATATGATACTGTTCAGTTTAAAATTAAATGTGGAATTTTATATTTTATAATTATTTATGAAGTCTTTGTATTTTGGAAATAAAGTATGATAGATTTGTTAATCACAAAAGTAGTCAAATCTTTAAAGCCTATTTAATTCCAAATTGTATGATTCTATTTCAATTACCCATAATTTTGATGCTACAAATGACATGATAATTTTTTGTTATGGGTAAATTGAAGTTCATTGTTATAGGACAATTAAGGATCACCCAAATGTTGACTATTTGTTCTTATAATTAATGATCATGAATGTTGGTAGTGTAAAATGTAAATGCACTATTACTTATATTTATATATCCAAAGATAATAAATGTTTCTAATTGGTACATGTATCTTTAACAAATTATATAAATTTCCACTAGCGTCATTATGTCATAAATGATATGTTGATGGATTGCCCAAAGGTGAACATCAATATGCATTATATGAAGTTGCGTTTTGAATATTTTAGCATATTAGTATGTAACTCAATGCATTAATATTTTTAAACCTTTATTGCTTGCAGTACGTAATGCTATGCATTTGCATGTCTCACTTGTTCCAATTTTTAATGGACTTAATTTCTCTAAATGGAATGAACAAATTCAATTTTACCTTAGGGTAATGGATTTGGAGTTGGCTTTTCGAGAAGAGAAACCAAGTGCTATTACTGTTCCAAGCACTGAAGAAGTTCATTATAAATTTTGAGAAACATCAAACAAGTTGAGTCTAACGTATATGCGGATGAGTATAGCTAGCAACATTAAGCGGGGTCTTCCTAAAACTGAAAGTGTTAAATAAATGATGAAGTTTTTTTAAAAGTGCTCCTAAACAGCTAATAACTCTCTTGCTATTGCACAATATGTCAGTTCAATAGGAAACCAGACTTAAGAATCATGAAAATCATTCCATCATCTATGTTTATTATCAAGCAGCTGGAAAGAATGTTGGCAAGAAACATGACAAGAAAGGGATGAGACTTCTAAAGATCAATGAGGTCTCTTCTTCTTAGATTCACACAAAGTAACATTATGGAAACAAATGTCATTTTTGTAGAAAGACTAAGCATTTCTAAAAAGGATTGTGCAAACCGTAAGGCTTGGTTCGAAAAAAAAAAAGTAAGTCTAGTACTTATGTATGTTTCGAATCAAATTTAGCCAAGGTTCCATATAATACTTGATGGACTGATTCTGGAAGTACAACTCATGTTTCTAATACGATTCAGGGATTTCTTACAACCCGAACTACAAGACCAAATGAAAAGTTTGTCTTTATGTGAAATAGAGCGAAGGGTCCGGTGGAAGCATTTGGTACGTATCTTTTAATCCTTGATATTGGACATCATTTAGATTTGTTTGAAACTCTTTATGTATCTAGTATTTCTAGAAATTTAGTTTCCTTATCTAAACTCGATGTTGTTGGATACTCTATTAAGTTCGACGATGAATGTTTCAGTTTGTATAAGCATACCTATATGGCAGGCGTATATTATGTGATGGATTATACGAGTTAAATCTTGATAATCTTCTTGCTAAAATTCTCTTAACCTTACATCATAATGTTGGCACTAAACATAGTTTGGTGACGAACGTTCTACTTACTTGTGGCATAAACTTTTGGTACATATTTCCAAAAAAAAGAATGCAAAGATGGGTAAAGAATGGAATCCCTGCGGATTTAGGTTTTACTGACTTAAGCGTATGTGTGAATGGCATTAAAGGTAAATAAACAAAACACACAAAGAAATGAGTCACAAGAAGCACAAGCACTAAGCTTCTTGAAATTACACACAACGATGTTTATGGACCCTTTGATGTTAACTGTTTCAATAAAGAAAAACAACTTATCACCTTCATTGATGTTTATTCACATTATGGTTATGTCTATGTGCTACATGGTAAATCTCAAACAATAAATGCAAAAGAGATTTACATTGAAGAAATTGAAAGGCAATTAGATAGAAAAGTAAAAATTGTCAGATCTGTTCGAGTTGGTGAGTATTATGGAAGATATGATCAAACTGGACAACATCCAAGTCAATTTGCTAAATTCCTTGAGAAGCGTGGCATATGTGTGCAACACGCAATGTCAGGTATACCGCAACAAAATGGCATATCAGAAAGGCGTAATAAAAACCTTGTTGGATATGGTTAAGAGTTTGTTAAGTAACTTATCCTGTAATAATTTCTATGTATTTATTGAATAAAGTTTCTAGTTAGACAGTTCCAAAAACTTCTTTTGAAATATGGACCAGAAGGAAACCAAGTTTAAGGCACCTATATGTTTGGGGTTGCCCGACATAAATTAGATTTTATAATACACAAAATAATAAATTGAATGCAAGTACAATCAACGGTTGTTTCATTGGTCATCCGAAAAAGTAAAAAAGGTACAAATTTTACTATCCAAACCATACTACAAGGATTATTGAAACAAAGAATGCTAGTTTCATCAGAAATGGTGAAGTCAGTAGGAGTGAAACACCACGTAAGGTGGAAAATCAAGAAATGAGAGTGTAAGACTCATTAACTTATGTCTTTAATAAAGTTGTTGTTGCTCAAGTTATTAAACCGATTAATAGCCATGAAGAACAACAAATAAATGATCCCAATATTCACAATGAAGTTGAAGAAAATGAGTCCGTGGTAGAAGAACCACAACAAATAACATTAAGAAGATCTCAAATAGAAAGGCGACCTGCTATTTTTGATGATATGTGGTTTATCTACAAGGGATTGAAGTTGACCTAGGAATTGGAAATGACCCATATACGTTTTTACAAGCCATGAACAGTGATAATGCTGATAAATGGTTATATGTCATGAAAGACAAATTAAAATCTATGGAACAGAATGGGGTTTGGGACCTTGTTGAGTTACCATAAGTTTGCAAGAAAATTGGTTGTAAGTGGGTCTTTAAGACCAAACGTGACTCTCGTGGTAACATGGAACGTTACAAGGCCAAACTTGTTGCAAAATGATTCACTTAAAAGGATGACATTGACTATAATGCGATGTTTTCACTAGACTCTAAGAAAGATTCCTTCAGAATTATCATGCCATTTGTCCCATTATGATTCGGAGTTACACCAAATGGATGTAAAAACTGCATTTCTAAATGAAAATTTAGAGGAAGATGTTTATAGGATCAACCGATGGGATTCATAGAGAAAGGAAAAGAACACATGGTGTGTAAACTTAAGAAATAATATATGGACTTAAACAAGCTTCTCGACAATGATATCTCAAATTCAATTATACTATTGTGTCCTTTGGACTTAAAGAAAACATTGTTGATCGGTGTATATATCTGAAGGTGAGTTTCTGTATGTTAGTGACATCTTGCTCGCAACTAATGATCTGAATCTTTTAAATGACACTAAGAAGTTTCTTTCTAGAAATTTTGATATGAAGGATATGACTGAGGCAAGTTATGTGATTAAAATAGAGATATTTCGAGATAGATCACAAGGATCACTAAACTTGTCTCAAAAATCATATATTAATAAAATTTTAGAGAGATTCAGAATGGATAAACGTTCAACATCTCTCATTCCAATTCAGAAAGGAGACAAGTTTAGTCTCATGCAATGTCCAATGAATCATTTGGAATGAAACATATGGAAACAATCCCTTATGCATCTATTTTTGGAGTTTAATGTATGCTCAGACTTGCACGTAACCATATATTAGCTTTACAGTTAGAATGTTGACGAATCCTAGTTTTGATCAGACTTAATGTATGCTCAGACTTGTAAGCGATTAGAGTAATCCGGGTTTAGATAATTGGAAAGCTGCAAAGAAAATTCTGGGATATTTGCAAGGAACAAAGTATCGTGGTTACTTATCGGAAGGCCATTCATCTTTAGGTGGTTGGATACGAAGATACAAGGAAGTCTATCTTTTGGTTATTTGTTTCTGTTAGTAGGAGGAGCTATCTAATGAAAGAGTGTGAAACAGTTAGTAATAGTTACATCCACTATGGAACCTGAATTTGTGGCATGCTTTGATTCAGGCTGATTGGTTGCGGAACATTATTTCAGGGATTGGAGTAGCCAACAATATTGTCAGACCCTGAAAAATTATTGTGATAATTCTGAAGCTGTCTTATTTTATAAAAATGAAGTATTCTAAAGGTGCTAAATATATGGAATTTAAGTACTTTGTCGTTAAAGAGGAAGTTCAGAAACATAGTGTCAATAAATCATATTAGCACCGACCTTATGATTCCTGACCCTTTAACAAATGGGTTACCGCCCAAAACATTCACTAGTCATGTTGAAAGAATAAGCATTATGTCTGCTAGAAAATGTTGATCATTATTGTTATGTATTAAGTTTTAATGTATGTTGGACACTGAAATCATTAATGTATAAGTTTATGAATATTTTTGTTTTCAACTTATGTGCAAGTGTATGAATGATGATCATTATTGTTATGTATTAAGTTTTAATGTATGTTTGACATTTTGAGCTCATTAATGTATAAGTTTTTGAATAATTTTTTTCCAAACTTATATGCACGTAAATGAATGATGACATTGAAAACAAGATTTATCTTTAAAATGACATTATTGTTAAACATATTATGCACTTCCCATAAAAGTGTTATGTTAGGAAGAAGACTAATACAGTAGTACATAAAAGGAACTAAGTCAAAATAAGGATATATGACGGTAATGACTCTAATTAGTTTTTGTTCTTAATTATGATTTATGATGAAACAAATGTATGAAACAATTGTCCTTATTTATGCGCATTATGATTGATACTTTATTAAACCATGAAGTTGTACATTGTCATATGAGCAAAGGGAATGAATGTAAGAAATATCTCATGTGTGTGACGAATATATATATGCTGGTTTAAAGTTTGAGTGAAAAGACTTGTTGTTTACTATTTGAATGAAATGACATATTATTTGAGTTTGAATAAATCAATATGATTCTTGGGAATGAGTCTTTTCAATGAAAGAATATATTACTTGATGGAAACAATTATAAATAGGAAGCGAATGAAACATATATTCTTTGTGTCTGCCTAAAAAATGTGTCTCTTGATTTTCCATAAGAAATAGAGGCATTAAAAAGAAAGGAAAAGATACAGATAAAGTTTACATTGTCATTGCAAGTTAAAAAGGTTGAAACATCAACTTTTATCGTGGAGAAATGTTAGTGTTTTTATTCATCTTGCGAAAACTATGAATTTTCAAGATCCTTGTTCGGTGATTCATAAATGGAAAGTTTACATGCACTACTCAAGACCACGGGTTAAACTCAATTATCTATGTCTACAATCAAAGGATTTTGGCAAAAAAAATTCAATTTTGTTCCAACAATAGAAAGCATTAAGCACAATATGAATAAACAAACCAAATTTCATCGATAAAATTAAATCATCAAAAGAGTCAAGCTACATGATGAGATCCAAAGAATCCCCTAGAAATTGAAAACATTAATCCAAGTATGAAATACATCACCAAAAAGTATTAAGACAAAGGAAAAGATCATTTAAAAAACTTGTTGGAGTTGCCTTTTAACGTGCTACGTGGACTTCGATCTCAATCTTTCACTCTTGACATGTATTCTTTCTAAACTCTCTAAACAAATTGAAAATAGAAGGTTTAAAACATAAAATTATAAAGTTTTAAATGCTAATTTAGTTGTGTGCGCAGTAGCGCACATCAACTTCATACACACCAGTGACACATGTACTGCAGCCAGGGTGGGAACGTGTAGTGCACGTCCCACTTCATAGGTGCACCAATGGCATACACGTAACTGTGTGCATCCAAGTCCCTCTAAACCTCTTCTAAAGTGAACAAAATTGTAAAGTGTGAAAGTAAAAGTATATTCACCCTTGATTAATTAAAGTGCAGTGAGATCGCAACCCACTTTATCTAATCAAGGTTAAATACACCCTTACTTTCTCACTTTAAATTTTTGCTCACTTTAGAGGAGCTTAATCCCTCCTGGAAGCCATTATCTAGCGTACTGCAGTGTGTTGTTCTCTGTCAAAAAGCTTTTGCTTCAGGTGCGCTACAGCGGATATTGGGTTTACACGACCCAATATGGACAAAATTCAAGGCTTGATATTGGGTTTACATAGCTCATTATGGAATACGGTCCATCAGTCCATCTAAAACATGCAAAGTTTCATCCTTGCCCTTCACTTCGTTTCATCTTCATCCTCAGTCTTCTCAAAGCCTTAGCCAAATTAGAGCTGTCGGACAACGAGATCCAAGCAGAGCCACCTCGTCCTCAATTTGTTGTAGTATCGCCACCTTTACCAACTTCGGCGCCGAAGCCACAATGACATGCCCCAACGTCTTACCACCATTTACTTGCAGATCTAGTCATTTCGGCTTGTGGTCTTGCATCGTTTGGCTAGGCATCACAGTTACACCTTGCCACTGTCGTGGAGCGGCACACCTCACCGTTGTCGTGGAGCGGCGCACCTCGTCGTTGTTGTCGTCATAGTGGGCAAGAGAGGAGACGAACGAAGACGAAGATCGAATTAATGGGAGGGAGGCAGAAGGCTAGGGTTTGAGATTTGCAATACAAGTATGTCAAAGGGTCGGGTTTACAAGTAGGTTAATCAAAACCCGTCACCCGAACCAACCTTTGGGCGGCCAATCGAGGTTCAAACTGAACCGACCCGATGACTCGAACCAATCTTTGAGTGGTTAATCTGGTACTCGAGTCAACCCGAAAATGTTAAGTTGTCTTGGTTCGGGTTTCCAGAGTTGTCGCGTCATGCAACTCTAGAAAACGTCAATTTATCGCATCGCATGAACGACTTAAATTGGAAAGCTGAAACCTTTGAGCAGTTTTGATGGCTTTTGGTCCTAATGCTACCTTCTTGAAGTTGTTTTGCTGGTGAACTAAAGGTGATTCTACAATGCACTCTCTTGAGTAATGGTGCATTATGCACCAAGTGATTTTGTAAGTCTTCAAGTAAAAAATTAATAAAGTAGCCATTTTTTTATTTATAATTCTAACCCCAAAACTATTGAATATTGTAAAGAAGCCCGAGCCACCATTGTTACTCCTTCTCCGGTAAACTCATCTGCATCCACCACCACCTCATCTTCCCACCAACACACAGCACCACTGCCTCACACCGTTGAATCCATGTCCGTGGTGGACCAAAGTTTCGACACCTACAACATCGGAGCCACCGTACCAATTTCAAATAACCCAAAAACGTCACAGATTCGAATGTCACAAATTAAGCAGCAACAACAAAAAATATAGCAAACAACCAAAAAACAACCCAGAAATGGAGTGGGGGTGAAGAACAGCGGTTTGGGTGGGGGTTCTCAAGATTCTTAAACGACATGAGCTTCGACGACGGAGATTGTTCTTAACAGCCTCCACCACTGAGTTCATTCGGAGTTAGTCAATAACCCGCCGACAGCTTCGTGACCCAGGATTTTCAGTTACGACGCCAAATGGTTGACACCTCCTCTCGCCCTCTCGTCTAATCCTTTAAACCCTTCTTGCAATCGTAACGCTTTCAAATTTGAGGGTCCACGATGAACCCTTACCACCCAGAAAGTGGAACCTCCGATTTCTCCAACCCTTACCGGAGACACCAACCAAGCAAACGTCCTTGATCTCCGTTTCACAACTTGCTCTTCCAACGCAAACAAGAGGACCCAATCGTTGATTCGGTGAGAGATGCGGCGGGGAAGACGAATGAAACAAGACGTTGGAAGAAGACGACGGTGGTGGTCGCCGGAAAAAAACGGTGGCGGTATGGTTGAAGAAGGCATCAATGGGCCAAAGTTACGAGACGCCCGAAGAAGATGGTGGTGGAGGTGGTCGCCGGAATATTGTGAGCCACAAGACAAATCAATGGTAGTGGTTGTTAGAACAAGAGGCCTTCCTAAGGGTCGTATACCATGGTATTCAGACTTTCAAGGGACTTGGGTTGCAAGACTAAAAATTAACAAGGATGACCGGTTTAGAAGGTTGTTACAAAAATCTCAATGACACATCTATAATTATTCCATATCAACGGTTCATATTAAAAGGTGCATAAATGCACCTTATTTTAAAGGGAGCATCTTAGAACGACCCAGTGAACTAATATCAAAGTGTGGCCAAATTCATATTTGGTCCCTGATGTAACGCTTATCGACAGCATGTTAGTCGAAATCAATGCAATTTAATCTTGATTAACTTATAGAATCATGATTCCTTTCACTCCATTTTTATCGTGACAATCAAATATATTTTCAACCTAATTTATACTCCCATTTATGGGATCTTTAGTTCTGACTTGTGACAATGGAGAAAGAATCAAATGTTACCTTAGTTCCGACTTTTGATCACGATGAAGAATCAAAGAAATATAACTCGTGCAACTCGGATTCTATCTCTACGACTACTTATAAATATTTTGAGTTCAAACTTGAACTTAAAAATGGGAACACTCCCTATGACTAAGTGGTTGATCACCAAACCAAAGCATTACTGGCAGCTTCATGGCTGTATTCCCCGGATCCGTCTAAGGTGCACCACCCATCAAAGTGGTGCAAGGTGCACCACCCAAGTGGTGCAGTGGTGCAATGATGCACCACCCAAGTGGGAAAATGTTGTCCACTCATTTTGCTGCTTGTGTTAGTCAAGAAGTCAAAAGTTAGGTTTGACTTTTCAACCATTTTTGTATAGTCAAATATGTATTTTGCATTTAACTCCATTATCTTTTTGTATTTACAAAATCTATTTTTATGAAATGAACTATCTTTGTACTTGTGGATCTATCTCTATTGTTTTATTTTTCGGTTTTTTTTATAGCCAATAGAGTTAGTGACCGTTGAAATTCAAGTTCTCAAACTGTACAATGTATCAATCGGTACAAAATCACTTGAAAGCTAGATCTGCTGAAAGTATACAACAGTTAAAATTTCTCTTTGCAATTTCAAATTCCCAGCCAATCTTTTCAATTTCATTCATTCAATATTTTTGTGCAACAAAGAACATGATAGAGACTCCAGATTTCCACCTACGATCCCCTTCAAACAGCTAAGAACAACCACTAAATTTCTCTCAACCCATTAATTTCGCCCCTTAACACTCACATGCTCTCACAAATATGGAACCCAAATTACATATTATCTTCCCAAAACTCAAACTCCTCCTTATCTGTGTTTGCAGTTTTGATTCCCCCTTTATGTCTCTGTTTTTTCTCTGTGTAGGCTTCATTTTGTCTATGATCGCCTCCCCCTGGGTATCTTCATCTCTTCCTTATATAGGACTTGAATCCTTAATTATTTGTTGCCCAAATCTTCGTCAATCTATAAAATAAATCAAAGAACCTCAATCTAGTTTTGAATTGGAAACAAAATGGAAGGAGAGATGCTCACCTTGCGCAATTTGCAACCCATAAGTAAGACACGAATCAGTCAGGAAAGGACAGATTTGCCAGTCCTTGAGCGTGAATCTACGTGGGATAAAGTTACGCGAAACTGTTGCGATGTGAGGAAGAAAGTTTGCGACTAGGGTTGAACCCATTATTCCTGATTTTGTGTGAGTGGGTGTTGTGGTTTGCAAAAAAATAATCATGATTAATGCTAAAAAAACGTGAAATGCAATACAACAATACAAGATTTACTAATGCAAATACAAATTTACTTTAACCGGTAGAAATTTTATGAATGAGCTGAAAAGTCAAACAAACCCAAGTGACAAAATGAATGGACCACATTTTGCCACTTAGATGGTTCACCACAGCACCATTATGGTGAGTGGTGCACCATAGACGCGCCTGTATTTCACTCTTAACATTTTTTTACTTTTAACAATAAAGATGTCTTCTGCTTATATTTACAAAAGATAAACCTTGGTTTGTTTTCTGATAAAAATATAAGATATGTGACAATTACTACATGTTATATTTTCTATTACAAAAATATTTCTACTAAATAACTATAGTTGCAAGTGTTTTACAAATCAATTTGACCGCTAGTTAGACTGCTTAAACTGATTGTCAGTGATTAGTCACCACCTGACTGTATACCGAAAAATGACATCGCAATTTAAGTGTTTAACCAAATAAAATCTACAAAAATTGGAATAACAAATAAAAATCGGTGATCAGACAATAATTTGATAAAATCCTACTATTTATCATAGTATTACCATTTACAAATATAATTTATTCTAGATATATGTATGATTTTACTTAGTTCAATCACCAATTTGGATCAAATCCATCCAAAATCCCCCTTCGTCCTCTGTTCATCCAAATTTCAACCATTTGATTAATCTAACGGCTGAAATATATCTCTCCTAGACCCATTAAATCATCCATTTAATCAAGGAAACACATAATATAAATCACTCTTTCAATTTTCAAGTTCAACTAATTTTTAAAACATTGGATATACAAATATTTATCCATAGAAGTGACATAAACCAACCATCAAATATATTAAATTACTTACAGTTAACCAATTGCTATGGTAGTAAGAAATTATCGATTAATCATTTGCCAAACATATTTCCAGCATTGATAAAAGAAATTCATGATTTTAGCAATGATTAAGTGGTTATTTCAGTTTGATAATTGGTACTGTCATGTATGATTTCCATCATGGAATATTTTTTATCACGTGTGTGAAATACAATGAGGGCAAAATAAAATTCTCATCATCTATGTAACCTTTAGCAAACTAGGCTTCAGATGTGTGCATTTGAACCTCCCCAGCAGTTATCTGTAGAAATAGATTTAACATCTAAATCAGGTAAAGAAATCAGTTATGATGTGATAAAACCAACTTGAATTCCAACTTGCCCTTACATTAGGAAAATGCTACGGTATGTATACAATGATGACAACTGAACCAAGCAGTGGCCACATCTCAATTATTTGGGAAATGCGACAGCACAAATAGATCATTAAATTCACGGTTCACCAATCACTTAAACCTATCTTGTTTAACACTTCAATGCGTCTCTCTGGCTAAATCATTCACGGTATCCCGTTCAACTTTAACATCATCTTCATCAACTTGCTGAGAACAGATATCTAAAGCCTGCAGGAACCAAATTGAGGGAGAAAATTTTAGTAATGACGCACTTTCAATGAAATGCAGTGATATTTATGTCTGCGTACATGCTTAATGTTTATGCATTTGTGCCTAAAAAATTAACCTTCATGTAAATGCAGTGATACTTATGTCTGCGTACATGCTTATGTTATGAAAGTAACCTTCATGTACCTAAAAAATAATAATAAAGAAATTAACCTTCAAGCATGTTGTTTCAGCTACTGCACTATCAGAGCCTCTCAGATGCTCTCCTCCAGTCCTTCTCTGGTACTCCTGGAATGGTAACCGGCATCACAAATTGTACTATGTTCCATATCATGAATTTATGCGTGTAAATTCATATAATGGTTTTCAACAGAGGCAGGAAGTATATTAACAGTTCGAGGATTGCACAAGAAAAGCAAGTCATTGAAGAGTTCCTCAACAGATGATATATGGCCATGAGTTGCATAATACAAGAAAAAGCTGCTACCAGAGCCTATAATTAGGTTTCTCCAGACTCTAATATCAACAGGTTGACAAATAATTTTTAATAAACCGTTGGTAACAAGGAATACATGGGGATGTCAACTGATAGTTGAGGTTTTTCTTCCATCTTGATGACCATTCTGATACAACTGGATAGGAAAGACTTGGGAAAATTTATTGATAGAATCCTCCATTCGTATAGGGTCCATTTGATTTGCTTAAAAACAAGAGACTGAACAGCACAAAAATATTTGTCCGGCGTTTGATTTAAAAAAAGACCGTGGGACAGCACAAAATAAGCAATGAGGGAGCGGACAAATACCCAAAAACTTGTAACCCACTAAACCTTGGTACAACTTTTTGTCCCGTGTCTAGAAAAAGTAAAAAGACAATTCTATCCTACAATCACTACATCAACCAACCTCCTCCATCCCACGTTCATAACACAAACAACCTCCTCCATCAAATATCCACATTCCACTTTCCGTGCATGAACCCATTATTCATGTTCCTGTTCCTTGTGTTTAAATTTTATTTTAAATTTGGAAATAAAAAAAATAAAAAAATATGAATATGAAAGATAAGTTCATTAGGTCGTTTGGTTTGTATAAATATATGGATTTAATTGATATCCACTATGTACTCTCAATGTAAATATTTTTTACACTGTCAACCAATCATAACTTGCCATATTAGCTAAAATGTTTGACTCTCATCCAGTCATCCTAACTACCTTAAAAGTCACTCATACCATAATTTCTGATTGGTTGACAGTATGAAAAACTTTACACTGACAGTGCATAGCAATTAAACTATATATATATATATATACCACATTGATAAATTATAAATAATAGTAAAGCATGATAATAAATTTTACGTCAAATAATAAAATAATTTAAAAAGTTTCAAAATCTTGTTCCGTGTCTTTTCCTAGTGTAAACCAAACATTGCACAGTACAAAAGGTATTATAGTAAGTTTACATTATTCTGTCCAGTACATAAACATATCAAATAAGATATAGCACAAAATTGCTTGTGCTTTGTATCGACCACCAAACAACCTACATTACAAAAAGTTGTCTAGTAACTAAGCTACTTGTCTAGTACTATTCTGCCTGTCGTGTCCTTTTTAGCGAATCAAACGCACCCTTAGTTTAGTACCGAAGTGATATTAGAACAGAGAATGAAAAATGATGAATACACGGTCAATTTCCTACACCGAATCAACTCACAACTGTCCTATATACTCTGCGCATTCTGTTAGAGCCCAGCTAACCGTAACTACAAACCGATATTGGCTCCAACTCTCTAGCTAACAGAAACTGACCCAATTGGTCCATTAAACCCATTAGGCTCATTCATATTTTGCCTAAGACATTCCCTCATACACACAGTTTTATCAGTGTATTTGAATTTGAACTATATCACCAACATTTCATTTGCAAGTGATGCTTATTAACATCAAAGAAAGATAAAAGGCCGAACTATGCTGTAATTGAATTTAATAAAAAAAATGATTTTTGATAGAGCCAAATGTTATCAATTGATTCATGTAGTCAACTCCATCTGGTAGAATAAGGCTTGATGCAAGAGCTCTACACAAATCTCTATAATAGAATACATGATTTATAAGCAGGCCTCATTTTCATCAATAGCATGACCTTTTCGCTTCAAGTTTTCTTCTTTATTACCCAAGTTTTGGGCTCATATTGATGCAATATGGAAGTAGGCAGACTAAGTTCGAACCTCATATCAAGCCTTGCAGCATGATGTCTGTTGGAATTAGTAGAAGTGTTGGAATTAGTACTACTTAATGATAAGTTCATGTACTTGGTTCATGCACATAGAAGATATCATACTTAGGAAATAGATCCTTAATTATTATCTTGTAAATGTAAGTTGTAATCAATTCCAAATGTAAATAAATATTCAGCTGGCTGAGTGCTAATCACTCAAGCATTTCACAAACCTGGAGTCTACTCAATATGGTATCAAGAGCAGGTCCATTTGTTCTTTGAAGGTTTCTGCCTCTGGTCCAGTAGAACCCTTGAGTCATCCTCTGTTTGTCAAAGTCCTTCCTCTGTCTATTTTCCTCTCTTTATCAAATTGTGTCTTCTTTCTTTACCCAAACAGCAACCGTGAAGTCCAAAAGTCAGTCACCAACTAGCCCACTGTCCACCGTCGTCGGAGAACCACTCAGAAGCCACCGATCGGCCGACCACCGAAGTCTCGTCACCGGAAAGAGTCCGACGCGCCGTCACGCAAATCTCACGCACTTCATCCCTGTCGGCGCGTGTAAGTCATGCGTCATCTTCCTAACATCGGAACCACCGCGCGCTCGCCCAGAACTAATCATCGGAACCTCCTCTTCCTGTCTAGGGGGTCAAATCTTCGATTCTACAACTTTTTGACAACGGGTCTCCTCCTCTTTGGCAGATTTGTTCTCCAGCAAACCCCATTTTTGATTGCTCTGTTTGTAAGGTTTAAAATGTCTTTTGATTCACAAAATAAATTCTCCCATGGCTTCTCTGGATGCAATGACAGACCCCAATGTTCCTATTGTAAGCGGATGGGGCATGTTCAAGACAACTGTTTTTCCCTACATGGTTTTCCGGAGAAATCACCCAATGTGTCTCAGTCCTCTAGCCTTAAGAAAGGACATATCAGAGTGTCAGGTAATGAATATAGGGAATATCTGGAACTTAAGGCAGCTCAAGACTCAACCGTTGTTACCCATAATGGTAATTCTATGGCTTGTCTCTCTAAATCTATGTCTGTTGGACCTTGGATTTTGGATTCAGGTGCATCTGATCACATGGGTGGTAATCCCTCTCTTTTCTCACACAGTCACATATCACCACTCAAATCACCCCACCTAATTACTCTTGCTAATGGTTCTAAGTCTAAGGCCATTGGAATTGGCCAAGCTAAAATTTGTCCATCGATCACCTTAAAATCTGTCCTTTTTATATCAGGTTGTCCATTTAATATAATTTCTGTTAGTCGTCTTATTAGTTCTCTTAACTGCTCAATAACCTTTGTGTCTAATTCCTTCTCTATACAGGACTGGAGCACGGGACGGGTGATTGGAGCAGGATTTGAATCACAAGGACTCTATTGTCTTCAGTCTTCATCCTCCACAATATGTGCTGTTGCAGAATCACCTCACCTTCTTCATCGCCGCCTTGGTCACCCAAGCCTCAATAAATTCCAAAAAATGGTACCTCATCTCTCTCATTTACAATCTCTTAAGTGTGAGTCATGTCAACATTTCCAAGTAAAGTCAATAATAGAGTTACGTCTCCTTTTCATGTTCATTCTGATGTATGGGGTCCAAGTGGTGTCACTTTTGTTTCTGGATATAGGTACTTTGTTACTTTCATTCATGATTTCTCAAGATGTACTTGGCTTTATCTAATGAAAGATCATTCAGAATTGTTTGATATCTTTAGAAACTTCTGTAATGAAATTCGTACTCAATTTGGTCCGTATTTTGTGAAGAGATAATGCAAAAGAGGATTTTTCTGCATCCTTTAATTCCTTTATGACATCTAATGGAATGATACATCAATCCAGTTGTCCTCATACCCCACAACAAAATGGTGTGGCAGAAAGAAAGCATCACCATTTGGTTGAAACTGCTCGGACCCTTTTACTAAATGCTAATGCACCACTAAAATTTTGGGGGGATGCTAGTCTTACTGCTGGTTATTTGATAAATCGAATGCCCCTCTTCGGTGTTAAGTAACAAAGTCCCTTGTTCTATCCTATTTCCTAATGAACCTCTATATCCGGTTCCTCTTCGTGTCTTTGGTAGCACATGTTTTCTCCATGATCTTTCTCCAGGATTGGACAAATTGTTTGCACGGGATGTCAAGTGCATCTTCCTTGGGTATTCTCATGTGCAAAAAGGGTACAGGTATTATTCTCCATCCTCTAAACGTTTTTATGTCTCTACTGACGAAACTTTTTTCGAGGATACACCTTATTTTTCTGAACAGGTTGAACTAGAATCCGTCTCTCAAGTCCTACCCGTTCCTTCCCTAACAACTCCAGTCATTGCTCCGCAAGCTCTCGATTCACCTCAACCCACTCCTCGTCCACTTCGCACTTATCAATGACAACCTCGCCTCAGCCCTCCAAAGGCTAATCCAGTTCTCGAGGTTGATCCAGTTTTAGAGTCTAATGATTCATCTCCTACTCCATTATCTCCACCGGCTTCGGACATGCCTACGTCTTCCGCTGACTTGCCCATTGCCATCCGCAAAGGTATTCGTTCTACTCGCAATCGTCATCCTATTTATAATTCCTTAAGTTATCATCGTTTATCATCACCCCATTATGCTTTCATTTCTTCTTTGTCGTCCATATCAATTTCTAAAACTGTCTAGGAAGCACTTTCTCATTCAGGTTGTCGACAGGCTATGATTGATGAGATGACAACTTTAGAATCTAACCAAACATGGTCCTTTGTTCCCTGTCCCCCTGGGAAAACAACTTTTGGTTGCCGATGGGTTTTTACTATCAAAATAGGTCCAGATGGAAGAGTTGCTCGCTTAAAAGCTCGCCTTGTAGCTAAATGCTACACCTAGATTTTTGGCCTTGATTATGGTGATACATTTTCCCCTGTTGCTAAAATGGCTTCTGTTCGGCACTTAATCTCTATGGCTGCCATAAATCATTGATCGTTATATCAATTAGATATCAAGAATGCTTTTCTTCATGGTGACTTGTCTGAGGAGGTTTACATGGAGCAACCACCTGGGTTTGTTGCTCAGGGGGAGTCAGGTTTAGTTTGTTGATTGCAGAAGCCCTTGTATAGTCTTAAACAATCTCCTCGATGTTGGTTTGGGAGATTCAGCAAAGTTGTCTTGCAATTTGTTATGATTCGTAGTGAGGTTGTTCGTTCGGTATTTGGTCAATGTATCTATCTTGTTGTGTATGTAGATGACATTGTTATCACCGGAAATGATCACGAAGGTATTCAGGGACTAAAACAACACTTGTTCAAGCACTTTGAAACTAAAGACTTGGGCAAATTGCATTACTTTCTTGGGATTGAAGTTGCTCAGTCGAAGAATGGTATTGTCATATCCCAAAGAAAGTATGCTCTTGATATCCTGGAAGAAACCAAGATGTTAAATTGCAAGCCGATTGATACTCCTATGGATCCCATATTAAACTTTTGCTAGATCAAGGAAAGCCTTATTCAGACCCCGGCAGATATCGAAGACTAGTGGGAAAATTAAATTATCTCACTATGACTAGGCCTGATATATCTTTTGCAGTTAGTGTTATCAGCCAGTTTCTTAATTCTCCATGTGATAGTCATTGGGATGCAATTGTACGGATCTTAAGGTACATTAAAGGTTCCTCGGGAAAAGGGTTAATTTATGAGAATAGAGGTCATACAGATATTGCTGCCTATACCGATGCTGACTGGGCTGGTTCTCCTAGTGATAGATGATCAACATCTGGATTTTGTATTATGATTGGTGGAAACCTTGTTTCATGGACAGTGTTATCGAAAATCGGTTATGGCGGCGCCATGGCGGAAAGCGATGGCGGAAAATGGACAAACCGCCACAGAGACGGCGTGGCATGGCGGGTTTCGTATGGCGGTCCACGGCGGCAAGGCGAAAATGGCGGAAAGGAGGCTAAGATCCTATTTTTTGGGGGTATTTTCGCGGGTCTGGGTCGTGCGACCCGACCCAATTCGCGACCCATTTGGGGTTACAAACCCTAAAGGCTTCTCTCTTTCATCCCTCGATCCCTCTCTTCTCTTGCCCATAGACCCCTTTCTTCTTTCATCTCTCAAACCGGTTTCTGTCCATAATTTTGTCTGGCGACCATCAACCTCTCCGGCGACCAGCAACCGGCGATTATCTCTGTCCGACGACCAGCTCTGTCCAGCAGCCATCTCTGTCCAACAAGCTGTTCGACCAGCAATCTAAGATGGAGAAGAGAGAAGAAGAAATGTTGGCGGTGCTGACTGTGTGAAGAAGAAAGGTGCTGGTGGCTGTGAGCTGAAGAAGATAGAAAGTTAACCCTAGTATGAAATTGGACAAAATAAGCCAAGGGAGTGGGCTGTAACATACCTCTTTCATATGAAATTGGACAAAATAAGAGTGGGCTGCTGCTCATATGGGCCTATGTTTAAATTCCAATAGAATTAATGTGTATATATATATATATATATATATATATATATATATATATATATATATATATGAAATTAATGTCCATAATCAATCATAAGATACATAATCAATAATTCAAAATAATATATAACATTTTTCATATATTTACTGTTATTTGCATTTTGAAATCTTGAACTTAATGGTAATTAACCTTATTAGTTGCCTATGATAGGTAACTTATACGATATTTTTTATTAAATTAGTTTATGGTTCTTGACATATGTTGTTAGTGTTTTGGATTTTATATTTTTTCTGCATTTTTTTGTTACGTATATATATATTTATAATATTTTTATGTTGTCCGCCATAACATCCGCCATATGGCCGCATCGCCATCCGCCATTTGTATGGCGGATTTTTGGCTTTCCGCCATGAACCGCCATTCGCCATCGATAACACTGTTTGTGGAAGAGCAAGAAGCAGAATGTTGTTGCTAGATCAAGTGCAGAAGCAGAATATCGAGCTATGGCTCTTACTACATGTGAGTTGATTTGGCTAAAACAATTTCAAGAGTTCAAGTTTTGAAAAATTGGTCCAATGAAGTTAATATGTGATAATCAAGCTGCCTTGCACATTGCTTCTAATCCAGTCTTTCATGAACATGCAAAGCATATAGAAATTGATTGTCACTTCATCCGAGAGAAGATGGTTTCTGGAGAAGTTGTCACTGCTTTTGTTGGCTCCAATGATCAACTTGAAAATATCTTCACCAAATCCCTTCGAGGTCCTCGAAGCCATTATATTTGCAACAAGCTTGGAGCATTTGACTTGTATGCCCCAGCTTAAGAGGGAGTGTTGGAATTAGTAGTTAATGATAAGTTCATGTACTTGGTTCATGTACATGGAAAATATCATACTTAGGAAATAGATCCTTAATTATTATCTTGTAAATGTAAGTTGTAATCAATTTCAAGTGTATATAAATATTCAGCTGGCCGAGTGCTAATCACTCAAGCATTTCACAAACCTTTAGTCTATTCAATAATATCCACCATATATTGCATTCATGCACTTCGTACACTATTTTAGCATATATAAGGAGCCCTTTTAAATGATCTCAGTGTGCTGGATAGCTCCAATAAGGATCCCTGGTGCCTCCTTACTAGCTTCTGGCCTAGACCGTAAAAGGGAACCAGCTGCCCGCCTCAACCATATTAACTCATCTCACTAACGAGACCAAGAAGTGGACCCAATCGCTGACAGGCAAATACTGGTTGGATTGCCCAGTCACGTCACGTATCTGATCCAGCAATCCTAGGGTTAGCACACCTAGACATCACATTAGCAACCCTATAATTTACAGATATCATTAATATCTCTTCCACACTGCATAGGAGGATCCCAGATCAATATAAGGGGAGACATCAAGAGGGAAAACTAAGTCCTCTGATTCCTCCTTCACCCTAAAGTGTGGAGATCAGTAGGTGGAATAAAATGAACAGTGCATGATGGCCCCTGGATGCAGTTTCTCCTTGCCCACAACTTCCGGTTAGAAATGGGGGGAGTACGCAAGGCACTATAATGATCAAGTTATAGATTGTCACGAGGTGGGACTTTAGGATTTGTTTGGTATTACATAAGGGAAATAAATAAAAGGGATACTTCCCTTCCTTTGTTTGGTTTTATCAAAGAAAGGAATGAAATTCCATGTAAATGAATGAAAATATGTGTACATTTTGGTGGGACCCACAAGTTCTTCTCCCTTCCTTCCTTCCTTCCATTTGAGAAAGGAAAGATGAAAGGAGGGAGAGGTACAATCCCCCTTTCTTTTCCTTTCTCCCAAAAACATCATACCAAACATATCCGTAGGGACTTTTCTAGTTCTAGAAATATAGGTTGGTATATCTTTATCTCTATGTTATCAATCCCGGATAGCGGAGCGTAGCGGCCGACCCCCAAAACTGCTATAGCGGGATAGCGGGAGCGGTATGACCGCTATTTGAAAGTATAGACATATAAGATAAAAAATTAAATATTACATATGTAAATGCTAAAACATAACAAATTACCCAATAATGCAAACAAGCTCATAATATATATTCATAATTCATAACTTATAATCTGTACTGTAGACTAATGCTGCTAACAAAATCAAGGAACTATCAAAATAGACTAATTCAGCAAACAAAAGTAGAGAGTAGACTAATGCTACCAACAAAAGTAGACTATTAATACTGCAAACAAAATCAAAGAACTATCAAATACTAAGATTCTAATCATCCTCCAAATCTTCCAATGCTGGCTCATGGTTGTGTGAAAGAAGCAGCCATGATTGAGATGAAAAACCGAACAGAGATGAAAAAGAGAAGGAACAAAACAGAGAAAAAACAGAAGAAAGAAGAAAAGACGGAAAGAATTAAAAGGAGGAAGAAAAGAACAGAGAAGGAAAGAAGAAAAGAATAGAAAAGAAGTCCAAACTTGTGTTGAAGAAAGAAGATGGCCGGAAAAGATGGCGCCAGCGAGTGGAAGATTTGGAGGATGAAGCTGTGGAGTGAGTCGCAGAGCAGAGTGAAGCGGTGGAATTGAGTTACGAAGAGCAAAGTGAAGTGGTGGAGTGAGTCGCACTTGTTTGGGAAAGAAAACAAAGTGAAGCGGTGCAGTTGTGCACTTAAGAAGAGTGTAGCAGTGACCTAAACCCCAAAAATACCCCCACTTATTGTCGTTAAGCGTGCATTATGGGAGGGTAAAATTGGGTTTTTGGGTAGAAAATTCCCAAATCTAAGTAGCGCCACTTTTTTCTGCTTTTTGCCGCTAAAACACGCGATAGCAAATAGCGTCCGCTATCGCCGCTACGAAAAACTGCTACGCTATGCAGACTCCCTAGTGTGGAGAAGCCACTCTGCTCCGCTACTCCGCTATAGCAGCACTATAGCGCGCTATTTACTACTCTGCTTTATCTTTAAATGAGTTCTCTACAAAGAAAAGGATCTAAAATCCACAAGATTTGGAAAGAAGAAAAGGAAAATAGTTGAATAATATGAATGATTAAAAGAATAAATTCCAAATTTGTCCCCAGATGTTTCGAACGTGTCCCACGTGTCTGCTGAAGATATTTTAGTGTACTTAGGGAAATGGGCTAATCGTGTGTAATGTACTAATATTTTAAGCCCAAAAGTGAGGAGAGACAATGTACTCTAAAAAGGCTTTGACAACCCTAATTAGGGAACATTCCCTATGCATGTGGAGGGGTCAGCCTTAATATAATAGGAAAAATTCTGAGTACAGCCGCCACTCTTATTCTTCTTCTTTGAGCTGAATAATTTTTTCTCCATTGGAGCACCTTTCTTATTTTCTAGTTTTCCATGGCTTTTATTTCTCTTCTAATTCATTTTGCTGTTTGTAAGTTCATTATGAGCTAAATTTCCTTAAGCTAGAAGTATCATGAACTTGTAACAGATTTTATGGGTTGATTTATGTGATTGTGGCTGAGCACTTTCTTTTTTGTTGGAAATAGCTTATAGTTAATACTCTTGTTGGAATTAGAATATCATTAATGTCCCACTTTCCTAGTAGATAGTTGCAATGCATCTTTCATAGTCTCAATGTATCTTTGGAAATAGAGTAGTCTTGTAAACTGTACTTAGTATTTATTAGCCTTGTAATCATTTTGTGTATAAATACCAATCAGCTAAGTGTCTTTCCCACTCAAGCATTTCACAAACTCTTTGTCTACTTTATTTTAAACTTGGCATTAGAGCAGGTTGGTCCTGCGTCTGTTCTAGTCTAGTCCCAGGGTCTCTGCCATCTAGTCCAACAGAGACACCCCAAATCCAAAGTCCCTTATCCTATCATTCTCAGGTAGCCACCACCGTCGGCCGACCCACCGCTCACTGCCACCGGAAATAGCGTCAAAAGGCTCCAACCGGCCAGACCACCAAGAGTTGTCACCAGAAGCCCTACCACACGCCGTTGCTCCTCTCCGAGCGTGAAAGCCACGCGCCGCCCTCCGACCACCGGAGTCTTCCACTGCTTGTCCAAAACTGGTCACCGACCTCTTCCCTACCTGTTTAGGGGGTCATACCGACGATTGTTTGAGTTTTTGGGTAGTGGGTCTAAGTGCCCTTGAGGTTTCTGTCTCTGTTTCCTAAATTCCTTTATTTTGAACCTTTCATTTCTGCATAATGGCATCTTAAGGTTCTGACAAGGGTCAGAAGAGTCCCATTTCGTTTGCCTTTTCAGAAGCTCCATCTATCACCTCTGTCAAACTCAATGGCAAAAACTATTTAGACTGGTGTTTCGCTGTTGAGGTTTGGTTCCTTGGTCAAGGCCTCTCTGATCAACTGACAGCTAAGGTTGAGAAGATTGATGCTACCTTAAAGGATGAGTGGCAGAAGGTTGATTATCAACGAGTATCTCTTCTCTGGCAGTCTATTGATCCATCACTTCTTGTTCACTACCGCTCTTATAAGTCCTGTTATGATATTTGGAAGAAGGCTAAAAGTGTGTATGCCAATGATATTCAGCGCTTCTATGAATCTGTTCACAATCTTGCAACTCTTCAAATGCAAGATCACGACTTTATTTCCTATCTGAATAAAGCTCAGTCTGCAATTCAGCAAGTAAAGATGATTCTCACTGATAGTGATTCTCAAAAGGTGGTAGAGAAGTTAGATCAGATGTATATGGTGTTTGTTCTTCATGGTTTACATAAAGATTTTGAAAATGTTAGAAATCAAGTCCTGACAAACCCAAAAATTCCAACTGTTGATGAGCCGATTGACCGCTTATTTCGTGTTCCATTGACTGAAGAATCTGCCAAACCAGACTCTCAAGGAGACTCTGCTGTCTCTGTGACCAATTCTGATCGTGGGGGCTGAGGACGTGGCCGTGGCAGAGGTGGTCGCGGCACTCGAAAACAATGTTCTTTCTGTAAATGAATGGGACATACTCAAGACCACTGCTACTCCATGAATGGCTTTCCATCCAAATCTGCGCATATTTCACAAGTGCAAGTTTTGGGAACTGAAAAGAAGGATGATCCTCCACAAGGAAATAAGATTCTATCTGATAGTGAATATCAGGAGTACCTTAAGCTAAATGTTGCTTCTTCTAGCAATGCCTCATCTTCAGTGCTTCCATCGAGTAATTCCTCAGTTTATTTTTCTCAATCATTGCCTTCTGAATCCTGGATTCTGGTGCATCAGACCATATTGCTGGTAATCCTTCATTATTCTCAAACTTATCTTCTACAAAAAATCCTCATTTCATAACCCTTGTCGATGGTTCCAAAGTACAAGCCACCATTATTGGTCAAATTTCTCCTCTCCCTTCCCTAAATCTAAATCTTGTTCTTCTCATTCCAGGCAGTCCCTTTAATTTACTTTCAATTAGTAGATTGACTCGCACTCTTAATTATTCAGTAACCTTTCATTCTGATTCTTTCCATATTCAGGACCGGAGTACAGGCGAATGATTGGTACAAGCTTTGAATCACGCGGACTCTATTACCTTCAACCTTCATCATCAATTGTGTGTGATGCAGCTGATTCCCCAAGTACTCTACATAATCGTTTGGGTCATCCAAGTCTGAATAAATTAAAGAAAATGGTTCCTAGTCTCTCTCACTTGCAGTCTCTTCAGTGTGAATCGTGTGAACTTCGCAAACATGCTCGTTCTTCTTTTCAAAGTAAAGAAACAAGTCGATCCAAGTTTCCTTTTGCATTGGTCCACTCAGATGTTTGGGGACCGAGTCATGTCAGCTCCGTTTTAGGATTTCGTTATTTTGTGACTTTTATTGATGACTTCTGTAGATGTACTTGGATTTTTTTAATGAAAGATCGGTTTGAACTGTTTGAACTTTTTCAGAAACCTTGTTAAGAAATTTCTACTCAATTTGGTCGTTCAATCCACATTTTAAGGAGTGATAATGCTAAAGAGTATTTTTCTGCATCATTCAGGTCTTTTATGTCATCTAGAGGGATGATCCATCAATCTAGTTGTCCACACACACCACAACAGAATGATATTGCAAAAAGAAAACATCACCATCTTCTTGATAATGCTCGAACCTTGTTAATTCATGCTAATGTCCCATTAAAATTTTGGGCAGGTGCCGTTCTTACAGTTGGATACTTAATCAATCGCATGCCATCTTCTGTGCTAGATAACCAGATCCCTCATTCCTTTTTATTTCCTGATGCATCTACATATAAACTTCCTCTGCGTGTTTTGGTTGCACTTGTTTTATTCATGACTATGAACATGTCTCCAGGGAAAGATAAACTCACTGCTCGTGCAATCAAGTGTGTCTTCTTTGGGTATTCCAATGTCCAAAAAAGTTACAGGTGTTACTCTCCTTCCTCGCATCGCTTCTTCACTTGTGCAGATGTGACCTTCTTTGAAGATTATCCATTCTTCACTTCCACAGGTGAAACTGTCACTCCATCTATGGTCCTACCTATTCCTTTCCTCAATCCCTCTACTCCTCAAGAAGATGGTGCTCGACCTTTGATTACCTATCATCGTCGTCCTCGTGAAGCTGCAACATCTCCGCCAGGTCCTGAGCCCCGTGATCTTGTGCCTATCCCAGCTCCTGAACTGTCTCCAGCTCCGCCCTCCTCTACCTCCGACTTCCCGATTGCTGTTCGTAAAAGTATTCGTTCCACCCGTAACCCCCATCCTATTTATAACTTTGTTAGTTATCATCGTCTTTCTCCTGTTCAGTATGTTTTCACCTCTTCCTTGTCTTTTGTTCCTATTCTTAAAACTGTCCAGGAAGCTCTTTCCCATTATAGAGATTCTTTTTCGCCCGTTGCAAAGATAGCTTCAATCCAAGCTTTTCTATCCATGGCAGCAATGAATCAATGGCCTTTGCATCAGTTAGATGTCAAAAATGCTTTCTTGCATGGTGACTTAACCGAGGAAATCTATATGGAGCAACCTCCCGGATTTGTTGCTCAGGGGGAGTCAGGATTGGTTTGTAAACTTCACCGATCACTATATGGTCCTAAACAATTTCCTCGTTGTTGGTGTGGGAGATTCAGCTTGGTCTTACAAAAATTTGGAATGATCCGAAGTGAAGTAGATCACTCAGTATTTTACAAGCACCGATCCACTTTGAGCATATATCTTGTGGTTTATGTGGATGATATTGTCATAACAGGGAATGATCATATCGGAATTCAGCAGCTAAAGAAGCATCTGTTTTGTCATTTTCAAACCAAAGACTTGGGTCGGTTGAGATATTTTCTAGGATTTGAAGTCGCTCAGTCAAAGTCAGGGATTGCTATTTCCCAAAGAAAGTATGCTCTTGATATTCTTGAAAAAACTGAAATGATGAATTTTAAACCAGCTGAGTCACCCATGGATCCGAATCTAAAACTTATTCCTGACCGGAGAGATTTATTCTCAGATCCAAGCAGATATCGAAGGTTAGTAGGAAAGCTGAATTATCTAACAATAACTAGACCGGACATCTCTTTTGCTGTCAGCGTGGTCAGTCAATTTCTGAACTCTCTTCTTATTGACCATTGGAATGCGGTTGTCAGAATTTTGAGATTCATTAAAGGATATCCAGGAAAAAGGTTACTATATGAGAACAGGGGGCATAAGGAGATTACTGCCTATACTGATGCAGATTGGGCTGGATCTCCATGTGATAGGAGATCCATCTCAGGATATTGTGTTCTCTTTGGAGGAAACCTCATTTCATGGAAAAGCAAAAAACAAAATGTAGTTGCAAGGTCATACGCTGAAGTTGAGTATCGAGCTATGGCCCTCACTACATGTGAACTGATATAGCTAAAACAACTAATTAAAGAGTTAAAATTTTGCGAGATTGGAACTATAAGATTGATTTGTGATAATCAGGCAGCTCTCCACATTGCATCTAATCCAGTCTTCAATGAATGAACCAAGCACGTAGAAGTTGATTGTCACTTTATTCATGAGAAGATTGTTTCCGGAGAAATTGTCACTTCCTTTGTCAACTCAAACGATCAATTGGCTGATTTGCTCACCAAGGCTCTTCGAGGACCAAGGATTACTTATATATGTAACAAGCTGGATGCCTTTGATCTCTATGCTCCAGCTTGAGGGGGAGTGTTGGAAATAGCTTATAGTTAATACTCTTGTTGGAATTAGAATAGCATTAATGTCCCACTTTCCTAGTAGATAGTTACAATGCATCTTTCATAGTCTCAATGTATTTTAGGAAATAGAGTAGTCATATAAACTGTACATAGTATTTATTAGCCTTGTAATCATTTTGTGTGTAAATACCAATCAGCTGAGTGTCTTTCCCACCCAACCATTTCACAAACTCTGTCTACTTTATTTTCAACTAAGTTGATCTTCATTTTGTATTTTGGTTGAGCTTGATCACCTTAGCTAAAATATAAGCTTGTTGAGCTTGGAAAAGTTTAGCAAGTGGAATTGCTTAAGGATAGGGATTAATTTGGTTAATTGGAAAATTAATTGAATTTGGACGTAATAGGAATATTCTTCCAAGTCCTAAGGTTGTCTGGATAAGCTTAACAAGACGTGAGTGTAATTAATATAAGCTTCGAAATAAGGTACATTTAATGAAACTCACTGTGTTTAATGCTGGAAAGCAAACTTTAATTTCTGGACCAAAAGCTGTAGCAACGTGTAGCATAAGTTGACATGTTCTTGAAGTTACAAGGGATTGATACCTCTAGCTGTTTTATTCTTCTATTGCTATGACATTGCTTTTATCAGTGCATTAACTTCCGGAAACCAATTTTATATAATTTACAGATCATTCACCTTATATTTTGGTTACTTGTTCCTGAGGATCTTTGATAAGTAAAATATTAACTCTGAAATTTGTGTTATAATCCATTTTAATCCTCGTGGAAACGATCTATTCACACTTAATTACTTGTTACGATTGTGTACACCAGCACAAAACACAATTTTTCACAACACCAGTATTTCACGAGGACTAAGCACATTAAGATAGATTGTCATTTTATTAGAGAGAAGATTTTATCTGGAGACATCAATACAAGCTTTGTTTGTTCAAATGATCAATTGGCAAATGTTTTCACTAAGTCTTTGAGGGGTCCTCGTATAAGCTATATATGTAACAAGCTTGGTGCATATGATTTATATGCTCCAGTTTGGGGGGGGAGTATTAGAAATGATGTGAATAAGTAGTTAAGGTTTAACAGTATCATGTAAACATAGAAAATAAGGTAGCGTTAATATTGTGTATTTATTACGATTCATTACATATAAATAACATAGCTCCGTCGTGCAACACACAGATTCTATCATTTGCTTTCTCGTTCTCTCTTTCTCAACAGGAAAAATGGAGTCTAGCTCCTTACAATAGGGATTAAGCTGAAAAACTACAAAGAGAAGATAGAAAACACCTGCAGATTTAGAGGGTTTGAATCCTCCCAACCAAATGGCCCAAAAACCTTACTCAATAACTGCCCCTTTTCCCCCCACTCTCACGTGTATATATATATATATATATATATATATATATATATATATATATAACCCTCTTTTATAGTCTCTTTCTAACTAACCTGCTAAGTTGGCACGTCTGCTACAAATTCCATCCTCCAACCTCTCAAATTTCCTACATGGTCTTCTGCAACTATTTATGGACCATAATCTATATGCTAATAAGAAGTGCTTGTTTGGTCAGCAATCTATTGAATATCTTGGCCATATAATTTGTTGTGATCAGTGTTATCAATTGTTGATGGCGGACCATAGCGGAAGGCCACCTCAAAATGCTATTGCGGCCATGGCGTCGTCATCCTTCATAAATAGGCCATAGCGGTTGGCCAAATATCCACCACCGCAATCCGCCATGGCCACTTTTTGATAACACTGCTTGTGATAGGGTTGCTATGGATCCTAAGAAGATTAGGAGCATTGTTGATTGGTGAGTACACAAACATGTTAAAGGGGTGCGGGAATTTCTTGGCCTTATGGGGTATTATTGTAAGTTTATCAAGGATTATGGTAGAATTGCTAAACCACTTACTGAACTTACTAAGAAGAATGGTTTTGCTTGGGGAGAAGGGGCACATAAGGCTTTCGATGAGCTGAAGCACAAGATGACCACCTATCTTGTGCTAGCTTTACCTGATTCTTCCCAGGAATTTTCACTGGAGTGTGATGCTTCTGGCAAAGGTATTAGGCTGTACCAATGCAGAATAATCGTCCCATAGCTTACTTCAGTAAAGCATTGGCTGATTCTACCTACTCTAAGTCGGCAAATGAGAAAGAAGTGATGGCAATTGTCTTAGCTATACAGCTCCGGAAGCGTTATCTCATGGGCAGGCATTTTAAGGTCTTTATGGATCAGAAGTGTCTCAAGCATCTCTTAGACTAGAGAATACCTTCCATTGATCAACAATGTTGGCAAGCTAAACTTTTGGGGCTAGATTTCGAAGTTATTTATAAGCCTGGCAAAGAGAATGGGGCGGCGGAAGCACTATCCAGAGTGGAGGAAGAAAAATTACTTTTCACAGAAGATTCAAGTCCCTTTTGGCTTGATGTTATTCAAGTTACCAAAGAAATTTAGGAAGACAATAAGCAAAATCTGATTATTGAATCCCGGAAAAAAAAAATCCTACCTGTAAACCGGGGTTTCATTTAAATGGCGACCTGCTGTTTTATCACCACAGGTTAGTGTTGTCCAAGAATTCAGCTCTTATCCCAAAATTACTTCATGAATACCACTCCTCACCCGTGGGAGGACATTCTGGCTTCCTTAAGACATATAAGCGGCTAGCGGCAGGTGTATTGGATGGGAATGAGACAAACTATACAGCAGTTTGTGAGGGTCTGAGGGAATGTGCCATATGCCAGAAAAACAAATATCTAGCTAGTCACCAACAGATTTGTTGCAGCCTCTACCCATCCCAAACCTCATTTGGGTAGAGAGATCTTTATGGACAGACTCTACCCACAGCCTCTATGGTTAGTTGTAGACAGACTCTCAAAATATGCACACTTTATTCCACAAAAACATCCATTCACTGCCAAGTCAGTGGCAGAGGTGTTTACCTGAGAAGTGGTCAAATAAATTGCATGGTGTTCCTAGCTCCATTTTGAGTGATAGAGACCCCTTGTTTGTTAGGAACTTCTGGAAGGAACCTTTTTGTCTCCTTGGTACATTCTTAAAGATGAGTTCTTCTTATCATCCCCAAACAGACAAACAAACCGAAGTGGTCAATAGATGCCTTGAGACATACCTTCGTTGTTTTGTTTCTGAGCAACCAAAGCACTGGTTTTTTTGGCTATCTTGGGCCGAATTCTGGGATAACACCTCTTACCATGTTTCTCCGGGCATGACTCCTTTTGAAATTGTTTATGGGCGTCCACCACCCACTGTAACTCGCTATATTCAAGGAGAAACCCAAGCAAAATCTGTTGCTCTAGCCATGGCTAATGGAGATGAAGCCCTGCGCCAATTAAAGCATAATTTGCTTCGGGCTCAATCCTCCATGAAGAAATATTCTGATGCTCGTCGAAGGGAAGCCAATTTGCAGGCTGGTGACTTAGTCTATGTCAAGCTGCGCCCACATAGACAGCTCACAGTATCCTGTCGAATCTCCCAAGCTGTCAGCAAGGTATTATGGACCTTACAATGTTGTTAGTAAGGTTGGACAGGTTCCTTATAAGTTACAACTTCCTCCATTAGCCAAGATCCATCTTGTTTACCACGTTTCTCAACTTAAACAGGCTGTTGGTAATCATCCCATTGAACAAGACCTGCCACCAGGTTTGGAGATAGACAATTCAGAAGCTGCAGAACCAGAAGCTATCCTGGCTTCCCGTACCATCAAATCTAAAGGGTGATCTATTCTGCAATGACTTATTTGTTGGAAAGCCAAACCTGCGGAAGAGACTACTTGGGAAGATGATGACTTCATCAAAGGGCAATTTCCCAACGCCCACCTTGAGGACAAGGTTGTTTAAGGAAGGGGAAGTTGTTAGCACTGTTGTCAAAGCTGGAGACCTTCCAGTCCAGCATGCCAAGCCCATGACTGTTAGGACCAGGATTATTCACACCTATTCTAGAAGGCACAAGTCGAAGAGGCAATTGGAATAGGTTGTTAGTTATAGAGAGAGAGAGAGAGAGAGAATGTATGGGTAGCGGGATTGTTAAAAGAGGGACGTAGCATGAGAGAGGGCTTTAGTCTGTTATTTTGGCATTAGCTTAGGCCTGAGAAGATTCATCTTCCAGGAGGGGGAGCATTGCTCCAACACCTTTGTTAACCTTTTTCAGTATACTTCCATATATTTCAATAATACAGTCCCTGTTTCCTATCAAAAATCAAATTCTTATACCAAAAACCAATAAATGATAACTGACTTCATTACTTGTCCTAAATCACATGCTAAACACATATTCCTAATCCAATAAATAATAATTGACTTCATTACTTTTCTTGAAATCCACACAACCTTGATAGAAAAAACCCAGAAGGTACTCTGACAACTAAAACATAATACCATTCAAGGGCCAGTCCTGTTGATTTAATGAAAATAGAAACCCTCCTACCCACCATTGGAAGTCCTCTACACATGTGTGCTTCTTTCTAACTCTTCCAAACTGTCAGTAAACTTTATCATGCTCAAGCTTCCAGCTTCTCCAATAATGTGAATATGTATTCAGCCAAGCATGACAAAGTCTTCTCCTATAGACCATTTTGTGACAGTGGAAGTGGTTTCAAACATTGTTGTTAAACTCGCGAGTCAACTCGTTGACTCGTCCGAGTTTGCGATTCTAAGTAGGCAAAACGGGTGGACTCGGTGGTAGAATCGGTGGGGGGGTAGACTCGGGTTGACTCGGTCTGCCTCGGGCTGACTCGCGAGTCTAGCTACCGAGTTTGCGAGTCCACCCGTTTCCTATTGTTGCCTCAGAAAGACCAAAACGCTGCGTTTTGGCTTGAAAATTCGGTTTCCCTCTTCCCTTCACCATCCCGATTCCCTCTCTGTTCATTTTCATCTTTCATCGCCTAACCTAAAAAGCCAGCCTCCTCTCAGTCGCGTCGCGCCTCTCTGCACCGCCTACCTCTCAGTCGCACCTCCCTCCCCTGCGCCGCCTCCCTCCCGGCCGCGCCTCCCTCTCAGTCGCGCCTCCCTCCCCCGCGCGCACATTCTCCCCCCTTCCCCTTCCCTGATCGCAACACGCAGGTTCCCACACTGCTCTTCTTCTCTTCCTCTTCACTGAATAACTGTTGTTCACTTGTTCATCCTTGCAATGTCTGGTTCGGGTTCCCACACTGCTGCAGCAGGATCCGGAAGTTCCAGGGGCAGGGGAAGGGTTAATATCCCAGGAAATAGGACTGATCCCGGTTGGAAACATGGGACTGATGTACTGGGCAATGGAAAAAAGGTGAAATGCAGTTATTGCTCAAAGATTGTTAGTGGAGGAATTTATCGATTCAAGCATCACCTTGCCGGTAGTAGGGAAGATTCTGAACCATGTGCTTCGGTGCCGGATGAAGTGAAACAGTTGTTTATGAAAGTTGTTGCCGATGCTAAAGAGGCATCGAAGAAGAAAAGAAGATTGATCGATGTTGATGAAGATGTTGTAGATGATCAGCTTCCGGTTGCACCGTCTGGCTCTAAAAAAAGTGGTTTTTCCTTTGCTAGAGGGGGAGTAAAAGTCGGTGGTGGAGTTCAAACAACGGTCAATCAGATATGGAGAAAGGATTTAAAAGAGGAAATTGATGACCAGGTAGCTCAATTTTTCTATACAAGTGCAATTGCTTTCAACTGTATAAAAAATCCGGAGTTTGCAAAGATGTGTGAGATGATTGGTCGATATGGAATTGGCTACAAACCTCCATCTTACCATGACATTAGAGAACGACTTTTGAAAAAAGCGGTGGTTCGAACCAATAAAGAGCTAGAAGAGTTTAAAGAGGAGTGGCAGAGAACTGGGTGCACAATCATGTCCGATGGGTGGACGGATAAGAAGAGACGCTCCATATGCAACTTTTTGGTGAATAGCCCCAAGGGGACGGTCTTTCTCTATTCATTGGATACTTCTGACATCTCAAAAATGACCGATAAAGTTTTTAAGATGTTAGATGATGCAATCAACCAAGTTGGAGTGGAGAATGTGGTTCAAGTGGTTACTGACAATGCTGCAAATTTCAAAGCAGCGGGTGAGATGTTGATGCAAAAACATCCTCACTTATATTGGACTCCATGTGCTGCCCATTGCATTGACTTGATGTTGGAGGATCTTGAGAAACATCTGAAGGAGCACAAGGTTACTATAATGAAAGGTAGAAAGGTTTGTACCTACATTTATTGTAGGACTTTGTTAATTAGCTTGGTGAAGAAATTTACCAAAGGAAAAGACTTGATTAGGCCTGGCAAGACTAGATTTGCCACTGCCTATTTGACATTATCTTGCCTTAATGAGAACAAGGCTGCATTGATGAGCATGTTTAGCTCAGAGGACTGGACTGGGAGTAAGTTTGCCAAAACCCAAGAGGGGAAAAAAGTGGAAGATATCATTTGTGATAATCGGTTTTGGAAGAACATAATAGTATGTCTGAAGGCAGCTGCTCCTCTCATTGTAGTCCTTCGCTTGGTAGATTCTGATGAAAAACCCGCCATGGGTTTTATATATGAAGGGATGGATTCAGCGAAGGAAAAGATAAAGAGCAACTTCAATGGCGTTAAGAAATGGTAAACTTGTCTAACTTTATCTCATTTGAAAGTTATTTATCTTCTTTGTGAGTGTTACTAATATAGGATATTTGGTATTTGTAGCTATGAACCCATCTGGAAAATTATTGATGAGCGGTGGAATAACCAACTCCATAGGCCCTTACATGCAGCTGTATATTACCTTAATCCAGCATTACACTATGAGCCAAGTTTTGATCATGAAGATGCTGAGGTTAAAATAGGGTTGTACACTTGCATTGCAAGGTTGGTAAAGGATGATGCGGAGAGGATCAAGGTTCAATCACAGCTTGCCGACTATCGTTATGCTAGAGGGCTCTTCGGTATGGATGCTGCAAAGTCTAGCAGGAAGATTATGCTTCCTGCAGAATGGTGGGACTTCTATGGGGATGGCGTGATTGAATTAAAGAGGTTTGCCATTCGTGTGCTGAGCTTGACTTGTAGCTCTTCTGGATGTGAACGCAATTGGAGTTCATTTGAAATGGTAATTGTTTAATTGAAGTTTAAATTCTGTTTCTTGTTTAATTGTCCTTGTTTAGAAATATTGAATTTTGGTTTTTATTGTTTATTTTCTAGGTTCATACAAAGAGAAGAAATAGGTTGCATCAAAAAAAGATGAATGACTTGGTGTATGTGATGTACAACCTAAAGTTAAAGAGAAAAGAAAATAGAAAAAGTGTTGCTCTTCCATTTGAGGATATTCATTCTGATGATGAATGGATAACTGAAGAGGGGGATGCTCCAATTGTTGAAGAGGACGAGGAGAATGATGACCAACCTATCAATGTTGATGAAGAGAATGTTGAGGAAGAGCAAGAGCAAGAGCAACCTTTTCATATCACTGATTTGACTGATCCCCACTTTGATGATAATATTGAAGATGGAGATGGTGATAATGGGGAAGAACTTGATTATGATGATTCTGATGATGATGATGATGATGATGGAGATGATATAGTTGGAGAATTAGATTTAGACATATGAAGAAATTAGGAGCTATTTTTTGTTATGTACTTGACTTATTATCAATGTATTGCTAATTTACTACTATTTGGATTTGGATTATGACTATATGATGTTAGTTTTTAATGACTATGAATTTATGATAATGTTAATTGACTTTATTACTATTTTGTTACTTTTGTGTTATGTATATATGTCATTTATAGGTATTTTTTATAGTAGGTAGACTCTTACGAGTCTACGAGTCGAGTCTACGTGTCGAGTTTACCCCCCCTCCACGAGTCACCCTAGACTCGCGAGTCTGACAACCATGGTTTCAAATATACTCATAAATTAATACTTCATGCATATTTGCCAAGGGATCAGGGATTGGACTTTTCCCTCTACTGGTTACGTTTTTCTTTTCCTTCTCTTTTGCTTCATTTCAAAGTTTATAGGGTTCTGATATTTATCTATTTCAATGGTGAGGTAGGAATAGTTTTCCTTGAGGAATAATGGTTAATTTCTTAGAACAGAAAATCAAGAAATGCCGGAGGTACTGTTGATATGTCAATATGTAATAACTGTGGTTGCAACATTTATATACCAGTCTGTAATAATGTAATAAGTTTAAACCTATAGTGTGTCAGAAGACTCTGAATATGCGACAAAGGCTTTATATACAATTTCAAACAACATATATCACGTTTAACTAATACTAAATTCTCAACAAGTATCAAATTACTAAAATTTAATTAATTACTTTAAAAACTAACAGAGAAACACATACCTGATCATTGAGCTGAGGTTCAACAATTTCTTTCTTTACTTTCCTCGGGAGAAGCTCACTGGTTAACCAGGTAACACACTGAGGACAAGTTGATCATATGATATTTCATGATAAGAAGTAAATTGAGGATAAAGCAAAATAAATACCGTTCATCATCAATGTCCATGTCAGAATCTGGATCCCATCGCTCATCTCCATCATCATGATCTTCATCTGCCTGGAAAATTGTGAATACTTATATTTTTTAGAATGAGTTCAAACAAGATGACGAAAATCAATCTAGTTAGGATAAGATTAAGCAAGGATTTCTTTTCTTCTGGTAATTTATTTTTTCCCCTAGTTTTCAGAGGAGTTGAGATATTTGTGGAAACATCCTCTCGCTCCTCTTCTTCTTTAGTATTCTTCTTCTCTACTTTTCACATGGTATCAGAGTTCCAGAACTGACCAAAGCCATGGTTAAAACAGCATGACAAGCACAAATAGGGGCCTGATATCCTGGGAAGAGATAATGCATAGCGTTTCCACTTTCCTGACAATCAGAAATTATGTCTTGTCTTCCGCTGAACCTAATACCAATCAACTAATCGTTCAAAAGTGGAATGGTAAAAATCACCTCTAATGGGGACAGATTGGGAAGCTTGTAATCGAAAGAAAAGGCAAGCTCGGACACCTTACTAATAATAGAACCCAGCAGAACGAAACCCCACCTTTGTGACATGGAGATCAAAGAATTCTACGGTTATTGTGTGGCTCATAAATTCCATGGAACCTGCAAACCGAAAGCCATTCTTGTTCCTGCCAACAGCCTAAGAGGTATAGGACCGTTTCAGACAAACCTACTCTGCCCCAGAGAATTCATCCCAAATTTTGCACCTAATCCAGCTATGGCACAACAAGCAACATACTAACATGAGTTGGTGATATTGTGGTAAGAACTTGATCTCTATTACGACACTGCTCTAGAAACAGCGCAAGGCATCAAAAAAGGAAAAGAATGACTGAGTCCACATGTTTCTGCCAGTGGTGAACAGAGTTTTGGATGAGGTCAAAGGCTGGATTTTTTAGAAGCAAACCTATTCCTAGTATGCAACAAGTTTTCTCACAAATAAAAAGAGAAGCATGGCAAAATATCATGCTGAGAAGCAGGATGTTACCCATTCTCTTAATTATGAACCTGAAACTCGGCCCTAGTGTGTAGTACCAGGGGGGGCAGAACTTGATGAGGATAGGAAGAACTCAATAAAACCATGGTTGACCATTTTAGAAAGACTTCCTTACGTGTGAGACTTACAATCACAAAGGAACAAATTGACATCCTGGTCAAACTTCTTCAGTCCCTTCCTTCATTTCCCTTAACTCAAACAGGCAATGTCCTTCTTGTTCCCTCCCCTCCTTAGTGTCAATCCCAATGCAAGACAGCCTTGGATAGTAGAATCATGTGCAACAAACTGACCACATGACCAGGTATGATTATGTCTCATATAATCCGTGTGCGAGGAACAGAAAAATAAAAAATAGCATAAGGGTCTCTATTTGATTGCTAGGATAAGGTCAATTTTTCTTTCTCCGTCCATTACTAATTATAATGCTCTTCATGTTCCAAATTTGTCTTGCAACCTTTTTATTTATTTATTTGATGAATTGTTATGCAACACGTAGCAAACTCATCCACGGCCTTAAATGTCAAGCTAATTTTTTTCCTTATCATTGTGAGTTTCAGGACTTGGTTTCAGGGAAGACAATTGGCAGAGCTAGACAACGAAATGGCCTCTGTTATTTTGAAGATGGATCTAACCTAGAGGGACAAGTCCCAAGCACTGGTTTCAGTTATATTTTTGCTGCGTTGTGGCATCTTAGGCTAGGACATCCAAGTTTTCACCATCTATAAATTTTGTTTCCAAAGTTAATCAGTAAATGTATATATTCATTTCATTGTGAAACGGCAAATTGGCAAAACACCATTGAACTTCTTTTTCTTTGCAACCTTGTAAACCATGAAGCCCGGATACTCCAAAAATGGAAAAGTATCCGTGTCGTATCCGTATCCGACACCTATACTTGTGTGATAAATCCCGATACGTATCTAAGAAGTATCCCAATTTTTTAAAAAAAAAATTATTGGATACTTCTCAATACGTATCTAATTGGCTTAGGGAAGCTCCACATAAGGTTCCTCCTCATCAAGATGATGAAGTTTCTAGGGAGGAAGGAAAGCAAAAAAAAATATTTAGAGTTCTCTAATTTCTCATCTTGTGTTGGTGACTTTGTTTCTTTTGATTCAATTGAAGATACATGGATATTAGATCCAAAATCTTGGTGGGTGATGCACGGATCTTCTACCCCTCTACTGCAAAAACCCTTAAAGCTTCTTGTACAACCATGTTCTTTCTCATGTTGTGAGAAGAATTGGACTACATACTCCTTTATTTAGAGCTGTCAAAGTGAGCCAACCAGGCTCACCTGGGTTGGCTCACTATGGGTTGAAGGAAAAATGAGCCGGGCCGGGTTGGCTCACTTTTTCGGTGAGCCAAGAAATAGTTAGCCCGGCTCGACCCACCACGGGTTGGTGGGTTAAACGGGTTGGCTCGCTTAAAATTAGGAAAAAAAAAAACCTGTAGAAAATTAAAAAATTAAATAAAACAATGAATGAGTTGAACAGTGAACACTAACAACAAGCATGTAACACTGTAACAGCCCCTTCAAGGCTTTCAATCAAGCATGTAACAAACTAACAATTTAACTAATATACAGAGGAACCACGCGGTGAAGAGGAAGAACGGAGCTGACGGTCACGGAGCAGGAATGAACATAGAATTGCAGAGGAACGACGCGGGGGAGAGGGAGAACGGAACATGAATAGAGCTAGAACAGCACTCCGGTAGAAATTTCAATTTCTATAGGAACCACAATCAGAGATTCAGAGGGGAACAACAGTGATAAACCCAATTAAAAATTAAAACGAAACCCTAAAAATTCAAAAAATGCAACCAACAAACCTGGTCACCAAAGCAGTGGAGAGGGAGAACGGAGCTTGAACGGTGACGGAGCAGCTGCGCATCAACGACGCAGATCGGAAGACGCTCCTTCTCGCTTCTCAGTCGGCGACGACGTTTGTTCTCATAGGGAGAATAGCTTCTCAAGCGGTGACGCTCCTTCTCGACGGCGGCATTCCTCTTCTCCATGATTATGTCAAGACTTGAGTGATGGAGGGGAAACCAGAAATGACCGAATGGACTTGAAGATTGAAGTGAATGTGACACGGGTTGGGGAAAGAAAAATGGGTTGGGCCTGTTTTTGATGTTACTGGGTTGGAAATTTGGGGGGGAAGAGAGAACCCGTGAGCCAACCCGGCTCACCACGGGTTCAACCCGACCAGCCCGTGGGTTAAGTGAGTCGGGTCAAAATAACCCGGAATCAAAGTGAGCCTGTTTTTTTACAACCCAACCCACCGGTGAGCCGGGTTGGCTCACGGGTTAAACCCATATTGACAGCTCTACCTTTATTCATTCTTTGAATTGTAGGCTATTGTATAGACCTGAGACTTGTTTTGAGTTGTACTAAAGATGCTTTTGTTGATATTTTGACATAGAGGAAATAATATATTATGATATGGGCAAGAATTGTACTTTTTTGTTATGATCACAAGAATCTTTTTGTAAATTGTGATCATCATAGTTATGTATTAATGAGAAACGATCAATGTCTCTTTACAAATATTATGCATCTATATAAATTATGTTTTTTTTTTTATAAATTTTTGTTAACGTATCCAGGCCGTATCATATCTTGAATTTCAAAAAAATTGCCCATATCCCTGTATCTATGTCATACTAAGTATCCGGGCTTCATAACTTGTAGACCTTATGAACCTTTTTCTGTAATTCATAGTGATGATTGGGGAGCCTCATAAATTACTACCTTGTCAGGGAAAAAATGGTTTGTAACATTCATTGATGATCCCACAAGACTTACAAGGGTGTATTTATTGAAAGAAATATTTGAGGTAAAATAAGTATTCATAAAATCTACCTATGCCAGTCCTAAACCCAGATAAAAGAGGAGGGTTATTGATAGACGATATGATTGTGTTAAATTTAGGTCCTTGCTTGTAAGCAACGCGCTGAATGGCTCGAGTATAGTGTCAAATTTGCAAAAGTTGCCGCATCAACGCTAGGGTGCAGTGAAAATAAGCAAAGATTCCCACATTTCGCGAACAGGTGTGGATAAAGAAGCTCCTTCACAGAATTAGAATTCGTTCTGGAATTTTAAATATTTGCACACTTACAAGTAAATCTATGGAAATAGTTGACACCATGATCAAGAGGAAGATTAATGTTATATGCCTACAAGAAACGAAGTGGGTTAGAGAAAAGGCAACGGATAGGATCATAGCATTATTGCAAGGAGATACTTTTAATGATAAATGTAAATAGTATTATGTATGTAAGGAGGCTCGAAGATAGGATCATAGCATCAGAGTTTGTAGTGGAACAATATACTTTTAACGTTATCAGTGCGTATGCACTCCACGTAGGGCAGACAAGCAATATAAGATGAAATTTTGGAAGGATTTAGAAGAATTAGTTCAGGGAATACCATTAAGAGAAAAGATTTTTCTAGGAGAGGATCTAAATGGTAATATATGGAGCAAATCTACGGGGTATAAGGGTTGGCATGGGGGTGTGGCCTAGGAGAAGCTAATACAAAGGGCAAAGCCATTCTAGATTTTTCAGTAGCTTTCGATTTTACAATAGATAACACTTGTTTTAGGAATCGTGAAAAGCATCTCATCACATGCAAAAGTGGGGTTTTTTTTAATCTCAAATTGATATCTTTTTGTTGGATGAAGTGTTTGTCTCAATCTTAGTGTTGTGACTATGTTATCCTATGTTAGCTAAGTTTGTTTTGATTTCTTATGCCCATATCAGTTGTATCTGTCTAGATTCATTGTGCACAATTTATTAGCATTTATTTATTTCCTTGTTTTCATGGAACCCTCTCTTGTATAATACTGTAAGAGTGTATTCAGATAAATGAGAAAGTTATGAAGAATATTTCACAAAACCTTTTACAATTCTTCATGGTATAGAGTTTGTGTTTAGAAACTAATACCTTACCGCCCATGGCGGAAAACGCCAACCAACAAAACCCATTGGCTGAAATCCTCGTTGGATACGGGGAGCGCGGCAACCCATTGGATCCTAACCCATGATTACATGTACATGTATATATATAGTATTGTACTCACTTTTTCATAGTTAAGGAGATAGAGAAACATATTATTTCACATGGAATCTAGAGCCAAAACCCTAGGTTAGATTCTCTTCCTCAAACCCAGATCCCGACGATTGTCCTCTCCTCCAGAGACGCTCAAACCCAGATTTCGATGGCTGTTTCCTTCTCTGGCATGCCTCTGTTCTCACCGTCGGCACCACTGTATTCGTCTCCTTACTGCTGCCAACCCACCACGCCAGGCCGCCGTCGGAGCCTCCACGAGCCGCCACGTGCCACCTCTTCTTCCACCAAATCTAGCTCTTTCCGGTGAGCATCGAGTCTCACAGCCACCATTGTCATGACCGTCGTTCAACAGAGATTCTGACCATACCTTCAGCACAGCCAACCGCCACAGTCTGCCGCCGCTGTCGACTTATCTAACCAGGGTTGTTTTTCAGTGGTTGTCCCAACTCTTTTGTCTGTTTCTCTTACTTCCGCCTCCATCCATCAAGTTTGTGCTTCTTTAGAGCTTTCTTCTTCCACCCGGCACCATCTACAAGACAGCCTGGAATGTTTTCTGTCTACTGAGCTTATCTTTTAATCTAATGGGTCAAGCCCAAGACTATGGGAAAATGATGAACAAGTTTAAAATAGGATTTGACCCCTATTTGGTATCAATCAGATTGGTTCACATCCCCTGGCTTCAAGGCAGATTGGTATATTTTTTTCTAGCTTTAGATCCCAGAACAAGTCCAAATTCATCATGTTTGTCTCGTCTCCCAACTGAAGAAAGCAGTAGGAAAAGCTACTTGGGAGGATGTATCTCGAATTCATTTTCAGCTCAAGATGTCAACCTTGAGGACAAGGTTGCATTTCAACAGGGGTGGTATTGTTAGGATAGAAGTGTAGTTAGTTAGTTAGTCAGTGAGTGAGAATATAAATAAGGGGAAATAAGAATAGTTGCATTCATTTTCGCAATAAATGGATGGGGAACCCTTGGAGGAGAGTTATTTCTCCTATTCTCAGCCTTTCAATAAAATTGTTCATTTTCTCGATTTTTTTTTTTTTTACCAATTTCTCAATTCTGTTTCTTGTATTCCTATCAGTTAGCTATTTTAAAATTAAAAATGGCTGCTAAAAGAAGCTCTTATCTTCTACTGAAAAGAAGCATACGTGAAAAAGTAAGAAAGATAGCAACTACAGAATATACAATAAATGAAGCAGTAGAAGTTTACCTCTCCAAGATCACAATCAGGAGGCCTTTCCTGAAATTGGACACTGGGAGCATGCTGCAACTTGGAAAGATTCTCAAGTAGCCTAGATCGAATTTCATCTAGTAAATTATGGGAATTCTTGTTTTCCATGTTGCTTGGGGCAACATGAAGGGTATAATCTGGACCAAAATATTCATAATACTCATGTTGTGGCATTTTGTCATCAACTTCTATTCCAAGAGCAACTCCTGTCTGCCTTAACATATAACACATACAATTTATGTATTTGAGTGATAGTCTCTATACAGAAGAATGACTCAAATTATACATAAATAAAAACTTGATGAAGAAGCTGAGAAGTGAGAATCAACAACTACACGACAAATCACATTCAATACTGAGAGCCCTTGGGATATCCCAATTTATATTTTATAGTTCATATTGAATACAAGACTAGCAAAAGGAAGCAATAACTAACTACTTTGACCCCTCTAACACCATCACTTCCGCTGAAATTTTGAAGTTACTTCATGTTTAGCATTTTTTTTAAAATTAACATATGAAAGAATAAAGATGGAGAAAATATAGGAATTTCAAGATATCAACTCCGCTTGTGGGTTGTGGCAATTGCAATTTCCCCAACTCGGATATGGAAGCCCTATAGAGCATGCTAACTTATATTGAATGATGTTATATTAAATAAATAGTAATTTTATCAATAAAAACAACAATCTACCTCATAGCACCAGCAACGAGCAACATTCCGAATGGTGTAGCCACCACCACCCAGTAGCAAGAGGGGTACATTGAATGATCTCATGTATCTAACACACTCTGCATGACCCCTAATTGAAAGATTGAAACATCCCAATCTGTCTCCAGATAAAGAATCTGCACCGCACTGGAGAACTACTGCACCAGGCCTAAAAACTTCCATTACTTTGCCAATTATTGGTTTGAACAAAAAATGATAACTCTCATCATCAATGCCATCATCAAGTGGAACATTAAGAGAGTAGTATTTTCCATTTCCATATCCAATATCACGTACATCCCCTGTACCAGGAAAATAATCACCAAATTTATGGAAGGAAACAGTCATGACTCTGTCAGTAGTGTAAAAAGCTTCCTCCACACCATCTCCATGGTGGATATCAATGTCCACATATAGAACACGCTGCAAAAAATGTATCATTAGCATTTTAAAATAGGAACAGACACAAAACTTTGCAAACAGAAACCGGACAAGTTCAGAATAGGGTAAATGTCACTTCATGTCCCTCTGAAATTTTAGTCCAAACCAAATTAAAAATTCCAAGTTTAAAATCTTACATTTAACCCACCCCTCAATATATACTTTACCCCGATGAACCCCTTGAAGACTCAGAAACAATGGAATCATCAATAATTTAATTGAAACTGACAATGCAGGGATAATCTACCATGCTTGAAATAATTTCATTTGCCAGAAATTCACTAACAGAGTATACAGTCTTTTTTCCAATGTTTTGTTTTCTACTGTTTACGACCAGAATCCACAGAACCTTGCATTGTTTTTCTCTCCACAGTTTATGCACAGAACTCACAATCTTTCCTAGTAATATGTTTGAGAAGACAGATCCCACTGCACCTTAGCAGGCTTGCTGCGATTTGGACCCAAAAAAAATTAAAGAAGAAGGCTTGCAGTGTTTCTGAATATTCAAGGGACTATAGTTCATGCTTTTAAGGCCAGATAAGCGTAAATTGTAGAATTTTATAATGGTGCAATATAGTCAATTTTGGGCAAAAACTTCAGGGGTTAATGTGTTACCCTTAACAAAACAAACAATTCAAACAAGCTGATGATCAAACCAATATCCAGAAGAAGACTCATATACAGCTTCTAGCTTATGGCCAATATAGCAACGCATATTTGTTACATAAGCCATGCCAGGGGTATCTTTTTTCCTTATTGCTCAGAGAGCAGGCTTACTAGGTGTTTTCTCCCATTTTCTATTAAATCCTTAGTCTACATAAGATTGTATAATTACACAATAAAACAAGGGAAAACAACAACAATAACAACAACAACCAAGCGTTTTTCCACTAGGTGGGGTCGGTTACATGGATTAAATGACACCATAATGTCCTATAATAAATCATGTCTATAGAATGTTAGAGTATGTAAAGCGACTCCGCTGAGTCAGCTTCAGATTAGTTAGTTGCGTGTAGCTTATGCTACAAGCTACACTCAGCAACTATATATAGGACTAGTGTAACCAACTCTCATTAAGAATAACAGAATACAGTTTTCAGTTTCTCTCCATCTCTCTCTCTTCTCTCTTTCTAATATGGTGTTCAGAGCTTGAGGATCCTTGAGCCATGACTTCCAAAGGCAACAATGGTGGAACTCCACCACCACCGCCACCGGTAGCTCCCGTCACTACTTCCTTTCCTAACCTCTCGACGATCATCACTAACAAACTATCCGATCGCAATTTTCTGCATTGGAAGCAGATTGTTGAAGCTGTTCTTCGCTAATCGCCTCGAACGATTTGTTGTGTGCCCACGCATACCACCACGTTTTCTCACCGATTCAGATTGCCTTTAATGACATTCTCAATCCCGAGTTTCTTGCATGAGAAGCCCAGGATCAACATCTCTTCATATGGGTGTTGAAGGAAGGACAGCTTAGGCACTGGCCAAGCAAGGACAGCTTGAACCTTAGCAGGATCCTTTGAAACTCCCTTACCCGAAATGAAATCCCCAAATATTCAATATTAGACCGCCCAAACAGACACTTCTTCAAATTAGCAGAAATTATTGCTGCAAGGTATATAGGACAATCTACAAGTGTTTATGTTGGACGGTAGGATTTAATGGATGGTGGAATTTAATAGTGATGGAAGTAGGAGTAGAAATTAAATACATATTCATGTATATATTGGTTCATGCGTATAGAAAGTAGCATTCATGAACTTAGGAGGTAGTAATCTTATTAATGTTTCCTTGAATCATAAGATGTAATTACTTCCAAGGGCATTTAAATATCAAATCTGTTGAGTGCCATTTTCACTCAAGGAATTCATCATAAAATATTCATAAACTTTTATGGTATCAGAGCAGAGGTTCATGTGCCTCTGCTCAAGTGTCTCTCCATTTAACTTCCTGAACCAATGAAAATGAGTTCAAAGACGGATGATATTTTGTCACCGGTAAATACCAACCCTACTGCCCCACCTGTGGTTACACACCCCGTTGGAGAAGGGTCCTTGCTGCAGATCACCAATCACAAGTTGGATGGAAAAAATTTCATCCAATGGTCGCAGTCTGTTAAGCTTCTCCTGCGAGGGAAAGGGAAGCTTGATTACATTACTGGTGAAGCCAAACGTCCAAGTAAAACAGACCCTATGTATGCCAATTGGGAACTCAACAACTCGCTCGTCATGGCTTGGCTTACCAATTCAATGGAGCCACATATCAGCTGCACCTTTTTGTTTCTTCGAACTGCCTAAGATGTTTGGGATGTTGTGGTGAAGAACTATTCTGTCCTGGAGAATGCTTCACAAGCTTTTGAGATTAAGGATAGACTCAAAAATCTCCAACAAGGTAACAAGGATGTTACTGAATATTATAATTCTCTGCAATTGTTATGGCAGGAATTAGACATGCATTATGAGGCAGATCGGGGTTATCTTGACGAAAACAAGAAGTTCCATAAGCATCTTGAGAAGGAACGCTTGTATGAATTCCTTGTCGGCCTTAACAAGGATTTAGATGAAGTTCATGTTCTCCCTCCACTTACTCTCTTTCTATAACTAACATTTTCCACTTCATCCCTCCCAGACTCGTAACTCCCTCATGCCTCTTGGCCACGTGTCCCTTTCTTCTTTCTAGTGTAAACCTTCCAAGGCATGACCCATGACTAATTTGGTGTACAAGTTGACCCGTAGTAATTTTTTGATGTGGATTCCTATCACTCTACCTCTAGCGATTTAGCTACCCTCTCCACAGATGGCCGAACCACCTAATGCGAGATTCTACCATCTTTTCTACAATGTATGCTACCTCAACTTCTCTAATGCATTCATTCCTAATCATATCTTGTTTAGTATCTCCACTCATCTAATGCAACATTTTCATCACTGCTACATTGAGTTTATTCTCTTGTTGGCTTTTTACTGCCCAAAATTCAATCTCATACAACGCCTCAGGTCTAATAGTACTAATAGTTCGGTAAAGTTTTCCCTTAAGCTTGAGTAGTACTTTTCTATCATAGATAACACCTGAAACATTCCCCCATTTTATCCATCTCGCATTAATGCTATGGTTTACAGCTTCCTTTATTCCCCATCGTTTTGTATGATGAATCCAAGGTACACATACTATGTGACTTATGGTATGGTATGGTCTCCAATTTTCACCTCTGATAGAATTCGTGTGTCTCTTGCTAAACCTACATTACATATACTCCATCTTACTTCTACTCAAACGAAAGTCATATGCTTCCAAAGCTTGTTTCCACATCTCTAACTTTTCGTCTCTTGACTCTCCCATTATGACTATGTCATCCGCAAAAAAAGCATACATCATGGCATTGACTCTTGGATATAACTCGTAAGCACATCCAAGACCAGGTAAAAAGTAGGGATGGACATGGGTCGGATTGACCCGCCAACCCGACCAACCCAAACCGAAAAATCCAGGTTGGTTCAATTCATCAATTCGGTTTGGTTCTGGAAAGGACTAACCCAAAGGGTTTGGTTCGGGTACCGGGTTGGGAAAATTAAAACCCGAGCAACCCGAACCAACTCAAATGAGTGTGAGCAAAGAAATGAAGAAGGAAGAAGATTTATTGGATTTTTCAAATTAGGGCTTGCTATGAAGCATCGTTCTGACCAACCGCCAATCTCCTCTATCATAGCAGAGTCGCCACCGACGCCAGCCTCCACGCACACCCGCCACGTTGCCCAGCCGCACCAGAACACGTGAACCCAGCTGTTGTCGTCCTCCCAGATCGGCCTACCATTTGCAACCGCGAGCCACCACGCCCACGATGGACTTGCCTCCCATCGCACACCAGATCCACCAGACACGCCTCCCACCGCGCACTAGATCTAGTCCCCTTCACGCAATCGAGCCACAGTACGCCACTCCAGACCCCAACACCAAAATCGCTCTGCAACAACGACGCGTAGAAAAAGAGCTCATCCTTGCCTTTGCTTCGTCTTGCTCTTAACAATAAAAAAAGAGACGTTCTGCCACTAAACTGTAGCAAGTGTTTACATTATTCCCGAAAGAAAAAAGGCGACTGTGGACATTTTCATATTTTTAGCTTGGCTCCCCTAAGTAGGTAAATGTAAAATTGAAAAAGGATAAAGATTCTCATGGGTAAAAGAAACCATAATAATATGCAACTTTTTTTAAGAATATGTCCTTTAAATTTATGTTAGGGTCCTAAACTAGAATGCAAGATATAGAGAGAGGAAGAGGAAGAAGAATAGAGAGAAAGAAAGAGAGAAAGATTATTATTCCAACTAGGAGAAGGATCTCCCCAAGGGTTTCCCCCTTACAACTGAGCTACTGCTCCAGGTTCACTCTCACTGAGCCGCTGCTCAAGATCACACTCTGAACACAAATCACTAACTTCCTCTATGATGCAATCCTCTCCCAATTTATTCAACTAGCTAACTAACGCCTTCAATTAACTCTAACTAACTCCTACAATTCTCCTTATTTCCAAATTGGGCCCCTTATTTCCTAATTGGGTTGGGGCCCTAACAAATTATTAATGAGAGGAATGTTTTCTATTGGGGGTGGGGTAACATGGGTTTGCTCAAACTTACTTTTATTTAGATGCATAAAGGAAGACACTACTGGCTGAATATATGTATATTTCAGGAAGCTTCCTCCCTGGAATGTAACCTATGACAATACTTCCTCCAGATTGAAAGGTGAAATCTGAGCATGCATTCTTTAATAATATCAATCTCGTAAAAGATACTGACTAGAGTAATGACAAATGATTTCATCTGCTGCCTGATAATAGGCGTGGGATTTATGATGTTGGGAGTATAGAATAAAATCTTCACAAGGTGACAAGTAACTTTTTTTGAGCTTAAAAGGGGCCCGTGTTCCATTAAATTTAGCATTGTTCCTGTGAAGCAGTCTCCAGGAGGATCTAAAAGAAAATAATCTTAGATAAAGGAATACTCTTTAATTCTTGTCTATATTCTCCATATTTGAGCTACACTCTTTCATTATTGACTTAAGTACAGATTCGCCACAACATCATGAAGAAGAAATTGAAGAATAAAAAATCTAGACATTTCCACAAAATCAATATATACCTCTAAAGCAGGAAAAAAAAAGGAAACCAAAAGGAAATACACTATTAGACAAACCTCATGCTGTTTAAGAAGTTCTAAGATTGCAAGGACTATATCGTTAACATAGCAAAATCCAGAAGCCTCACACTTCTTGGCATGATGCAGCCCACCAGCCCAGTTGACAGCAATATCACATTGGTCATGATTCAACTTGACAGCACCACCAACTGAACCTCCAGCATAAGTTTGACAGAAAGAGTAGAGGCCATCAAAGACAGGACAGTCTTCACCAACATTAAAGCGTTTGAGTTGCCTCAGATGGTCCTGCTGTGTTTCAGGGGTTATACTTCGAAGGAATGCAACATAATCATCAGCATGAAAACGGCAGAGGACCCTGTCTCTAGCAGGAAATGGCTTGAGGACCTGCATGTGCTGAAGCAATCCATAGTGGGCAAGAAGAGCATGTGTCATCCTTATACGATGTGGCTTCATAGGGTGACCTTGCCCATAATAGTAATTCCCAACCTCTGGATCATAGAAATAGCATACCTTTCTCTTCACCCCATCAGGTGCAGATGGTAGAGAATTTCCACCGGCATCCATGTGTGCTGTTCCACAGTAATCTTTCTGCTTGTCAATATTCAATCATCCTAACCAAACTTCGTTGAAAAGGAAAAGATCCAAAAGAACTATTAAAAAAAAGAGTGCAAAACCCAAAAGTATTGAAGCAAAAAAAAAAAAAGGAAAACAAACAAACAGAATATAAGCGTCCTCGATGAGTTATCAAAATTCAATATTAAAGTAAGAGTTGTGTTACTATAAACTCAGGTGATCCTATACCTGGCACCAACAGAATTTTATAGTATGTACATATTTATAATTTTGAACTGCTTTTTGAATTATCTATATGTTGCCACAATTAGGGTCCATTATGTGATAGAAACACAAATCAACACATAATGTGATAGAAAAAAAGGTAGTGTCCTCCATGACAAGTTAAACAGAGAAGGTGCAAACTCTGCCTTTAAGAACTCCCATCGCTAAGCTTGAGTTAAAGAAGAAATTCAAGCAGAAATAGAGTTGTGAGTGGAACAAATAAGACGAGAGATGCTCTTGAAGATATATGAAATTGAAAAGAATACCAAACGGAACTGAAGTAAGCAGAAAGTATCAAGAAATAGTAAACTGTATGCAAAACCTACCGGTCAATGTATTTAAAAAAACCGACCGAAAAGATCAACCAAATCATAATTGCTACACTACTGAATGGATTAGAGAACGAATATAAAGACATATAAGGAAACATGAAGAAGCAGAGAAGGTGCGAACTCTGCCTTTAAGAACTCACATCGATAAGTTTAAGTCCGTCTCATCCCCTATAATGTTGCTAGTTTGCCGAGAAAGAAGAAAATCAGGCAGAAATAGAGTCGTGGGTGGAACAAATAAGACAAGAGATGCCCTTGAAGATATGAAATCGGAAAGAATACAACGGAAGTAAGTGGAAAATATGCGAGAAATAATAAACTGTATACAAAACCTACCGGTTAATGTATTCAAAAATATAATCGACGGGAAAGATCAACCAAAATCATAGATTGCTGCACTAAATGGATGAGATAATGAATATAAAAGACATATTAGGAATTAATTCCATCATTCCATTATAAAAATGGATAGACTATATGCACCTCACCATTTCAGCCTTCTTTCTTCTTCTCTAGTATTATTTTGCAGAGTCTCTTGCATATGCACGCCGTCGGCCACCGTAACGAAAACAGAACAACAAAGGATGAAAGAAGCAACTCCTCCAGCTAAAACTCGTGGCTGCTTGTTCGATGATGTTTCAGAACTACTCTTGGTGTGTACCGGTAATTCTTGGCTTGTTTATGGGTTAGTCTATTTTCAATCACAAAAAATGGTTTTTTCACAAACCCTAAACAAACAATTGTAAAAATATTATCAGTAATTAATAATTAATAATATTACCAAAAAAAGATTTATTAATTAATAATGAAGGTTAGTAATCGGGAGGATTAACATTTCGGGTACTATAATTATAAAAAAAAAAACATTTCGGGTACTATAATACCATATTTTAGGGATGAGAATCTTATGTCCCATTTTGATGTACCACATCATGTCCCAACCAATGATATCTTGTCATGTAAGTAAAAATTTTATTTAAAACTAAAAAAATATAATAGATAATAAGATATTATTGATTGAGACATGATGTAATACATCAAAATGGGACAAAATATCAACATTCATATTTTAGATACCAAGGTCAACAATTATATTATGTCAAAAAAAAAAAAACGCCAACTATTATATATTAGAACTAGCACGGTTTATTAAATGATTAATGCATATTTTTTTTTAAATTCATAATATTTACATAATAAATGGAATAACCATTTTATATATGAGTTTTATTAGTAGTCTAAAATATTGAATTAAATTTAGTTACATATATGCAAGGAATGTTTTTGATCAAAACGTGAAACGTTTGACACATATGCGAATTAAAATATAAATTTGGTCATTGAAACTCCTAAAAAAGATAAAAAGAATTAATAAGAACATGATTTTAACCGAAACAATCAAGAAATATAATAATTCAAAATTAACTTACTTACTTTAAATACTGAAAGACTTCTTTATAAACAACATTTAAAGTGTTTGAATTGCGTCCTTCATTGTCACATATAAGTATCCTCAATTCACTACGGGAGGTAACCCTTGACATTACGACATACCACTATCCATGGTAAAAAACTAGTTGTGGAAGATAAATTCTGACGTGCTTAGGAGATTGTCCCTGGCTTTTATTTATAATCATTGCAAAAGAAACAACAATAGAAAATTACCTACGCTGAAATTTGAATGGAATCTTGTTATTAGAAGGAGTTAATGACAATCTTGAAATAAATACCTTTTGGCCGGTATTGCTTCCTTGGATGACTTTTCCTTTTAAAATATAGCTTCCCATTTGAGTAATTGTAAGTTGAGTACTATTGCATAGTCATGAAGATTGATCTATATTTCTCAACAACATAATAAAAACATCAGTTTCGAGCTTTAACTTATGTTTTGGAAGTCCTAAGGAAATAATTGTGTTCAAAAAGTCGTGTGTATGAATATCATCTGATCGATCAATATTTTCATTCATTGTGCAAGGATTATCAAAACTAGGATAAGTTTTTTCATCTCCTCGAACCAAGGACATCACATAATCATTCAACATGTCAACAATTTCATTTTTCGGTGCTAAAATGGACCTTTGCTGGAAGAATGATGAGCCATCCATATTTTGAAAAAAGGATGGATAAGTGCTGTTTGCAATAGACGCAAGTGGATCACCCGATTTTGTTATGAGAAAATCATTTGGTATTTCAATGTTGGCGTCTTCGTCGTTGGTTTGATCATTCCTTCCAACACCAATGCTCAACAACCACTCTGAGAAATTCTTCATGTCTTGAACATTTGATTTTGAACTACTTTGAAGTCTCATACTTTTAGTCAAAGTCAAGACTTGAAAAAATTGCCACAAAGGTATGAGGCGTTAATGTTGGCGCGAACAACATCTTGTCTTGCCTCCTTTGGTATAACCGGTAGAATTTGTCTGAAATCACCACATGGATTGACCAACTTTCCACTGAATGGGAGATTCAAACTGTATTGATTAGAGAATCGGAGGATATAACCGCTTCAAAATAGTGCTTATGAGTCATTGGAGCTTCATCCTATATAATAAGCCTGAATTTAATTATCAAGTGAGCTGAAGAGCTTGTTTGATATTGCAAGTATAGTCTTCGTTGACATTTATTGGAATGATAAATCTCAAATGTGTTGTCCTGCCACCCGATTTTAGCAGGGCTACTATTCCACTTGATGCAACTGTCTGTGCAATTTCTCATTTTGATCTTATAGCAGCCGAAATAGTCCTTAAAATGATTGTTTTTATAGGTTCCACCATATTCGTGTGGGAAAAACATTCCACCATGATTAACACACACACACACACACACACACAAAGTGATATGTGACAGCAGATGACTGTGTACACACACACACACACACAGATATACACACATATATATCCCTCTGTTCAAAAGTCATATGTGACAGCAGATGACTATGTACATACACACATATATATATATCCCTCTGTTCAAAAGTCATATGTGACAGCAAATGACTGTGTTCTATAGCTAACGACTTTCTATCATAATTAAGTTCATCATAAATTAGCTTGTTTTGGGATTCAGAAATCACTGACATATCTGGTCGTGACATAGTTGAGAAATCAATTAGACTCTTGTTGTTACTATGTTGCAATCTCTCTACTTCTGTCAAAATCAAATCTGTCATCAATTGTGAAAGACAAAGTTATTGGTACTGGTAATTTAAATTACGAAAGAGGGTATATACATATGTACGAATGGAAATAATAGTATTTATTTAAACTTACCATCAAATTGAAGAAGTAATCTTTGTCTGTGCAAGATGTCATTGCTTAAAAAGTGTTGCAAATAGTTTTCTCAAGAAATGTGTTGTTCCCTAATGACTTGCCTCTAAAATAGAATCAATATATTTTTTGTCATCATCTATAGGTGACATTGTTAATGGTTCTTATATCATTAGCAAATGATTGTGGTCCTTTAGTTCTATTTAGCAAAATCCTCAAATAATAAAGCTCCCCACTTCCCGGAGGGACAAAATGCAGTATGCTAATCGTAAATCCTTGTTTCCTCAGGCACCACTCCCGTTGAGATTGTTTCCAAACAAACTTTGATGGGAATTGACCATTGTTTTGAATATCGGATTGGACCGGCCGATTCAACGAACCGGTCAAGGGCTCGATCCGTTGAACCCTGAAAACCGGTTTGTTTCAGAACCTTAAGAACCGATCAAACCGTTCCAGAACCGGTGAAAACCGATCAAAAACCGATGGTCAGAACCGGTTATTTTATAATTTTTTTTAAAATTATACAAATATATTTTCCAGTCAAAAAAGGTCCATTGATAAGTTATAAAAATCCATATACATGAATTTTTATTATTTGTCCTTCTTTGTTGAGTTTTTATCTTAAGAAATATACAATATGATTATTTTATGTTAATTTAAAATTTTGTTTTTCTTAAATTTATTACTTAATATAATATATAATATTAAAAATATATATTTAATCATCACCGGTTCGACACCATTGTACCTTGAACCAATGCATTTACCGGTTCAATGACCGATCCGATTTTTAAAATATTGAAATTGACAATACATGAGATTCTTTGCCACAGAATATCTGCTGTATTTGCATCCATCCAAGCCTAATATTTGGATTTATGGATGTTTGGCCTATTGACAACATTGTCGATGGGATCACTGTCATCAAATATTACCATTTGTTCATCGGGTAAATAAAAAAATAACCTCTCAACATATGGTTCTCAGAAGTGAATGCCAAAAGCAATTATCCTCCGGGATGTAGATCATAGGCTATGTGATGTTTGTGCTTTAGGATGAATGCCTATAGAATCTTTGACTATCGCATAAAGAATAAAGAATTATAAAGAATTAAGATCTAACATTGTGACCTACTCAGGCACACGTCATGGCGCATTTGTTTGTGGGAAAAATACTTGCGCGAGCATGCACGCCACGCCATGGCTTAGACCATTCGAAGTCGCGACGCACAACCCTCACGTCTTAGTATGAGGGTGTATTTGACGCGCGCTGTGACCTGGTTGATCTTGAGCCTGTTGGAATAGGTGGCTTCGACTCAAGAGGGTATTGGCGAATCGAGTCTTAAAAAATATTCTTTAATTTTCGGAAAGTGGTTTTCTCAAATTAATTCGCAAAAGCAATAAACCAATTATAATAACACAAATATATATAAAAGAGATTGAGGAAAGAGAAGTGTTCAAACCAAGATTTTATCCTGGTTCAGTGCATCACCGTTAGTGACCTACGTCCAGTTATCAGAATATGTTTCCGGGTTTTGTCCACTAATACCAAGCTTACCAAGGCACTTAAAAATCGTTACAACCAAAAGAGTCATTCTGTCATGACCTGAATTTCGTAGCCATGTCCGGCCGAAAGGAAATGACTTTCCTTTTCCCTTTGCAACCTCACAAGTATACATAAATTCATTCCATCCAAAGTAAGAGATTACATTCATTAATTACATAAGGAATATAATACATCAGAGTGATTAACAACACATAAATTACAAAGTCCTGCTTTAAACTAAAAACAACCTTAAAACTAAGGGTACAACCCCTCAAACTGTCCACATGGCATCCAAGGCATCCGATGACTTCACAAATATCTGCAACTGAAATGTTAAATGTGGGGTGAGTCTACTGACTTAGTGAGAGAGTTCCCCCAAACACATGCATGCAAGATAAAAAAAAAATGTCACGCGAACACTCACTCATATCCACGCATAATCCAACTCAAACAAATATTGCAACAATAATACATAACAACATTCATATGGCAAAGATAGTTCAAGGGAACATCTTGTCCATTCGTCGAGTACTTGTGGAATGACTTGCACCTCATCTATTTCTCGTAACTCAAGTCCCTCACAAATGATCAATACATTTCTCATGTACGCATATCACATATCATAATATCGTCGAGTCTTTGGGTATCCTAAGAGATGGGTTCACTGAGGACCTTCTACCCCGATGGTTTTTGATTTTCTACCCCGGAGATACCGCACCTTCCGGCAAGCACCCGCATCCCTCCTAACGCTCGGGATATCTAACGGGGTTCCCTCGTCCCCGCCGGTGATATTTATATACCGGAGCCTTCCGTTCCCCGATCGGCATACCCAAAGATTCATAACCATCATTTGACAATGAAGAGTGATAGCAACACACTCTCTTTCCAACACACACCCTCCTATTGGTAAAAATTCATATAGGTCCCACTTGAATTTTGTAGGACCCATATGAATTTCAACTAACGGGTGAGTATGTGTTGGAAAAAGAGTGTTAGAGAGTGCGTTGCTAGCATTTCTTTTTAAAAATTCATTCCACCAAGTACTTTTCCATATGTTTCAACCACATATATCAATTATCATCACATATAAATACCTTATCAACCTCATAGCCAATATATTTCACATTTAACCTTCATCTATTATATAATTAGCTCATTAAACAATCTCAAGAATAAAAGGGACATGTTCCTTTCAATTTCATAACATATGAACAATAAACCACATCATCACTCATGTTATCACCAACTTATCTGTCATCCCAAATTCACATTAGAAACACATAACTAGTTAGTTCAACAATTTACCATTTAACGTCTTCACCTCATAACAAGCATTACCTCCAGTACTTTCTCAATCATTATATAAATCAATTTCAAGATACATCAATGTGCTCATATATTATCACGTCAATATATAAGAATAATACATCAACACCATAAATGTATTCATCATATAAACGTTTCCACCAAAACTTACCATTGAGGTAATCAGTTCACATCCCCTTAGTGTACTTACATTCTGTTAATCATCCATAACATTTAATTAATATGGTCTCACGATATACACCAAGTATTTCATATTAGTCATTTTTTTATAAGCGTATTTCACAATAATCACGTTTAAATCTTCTTGTAGGCAGTCCATAGTCAATATAATATATCACTAAAGTTATATTTAACCAATACCCACAAGAACATATAATAAATCTTTTCAATCATTTAAAATGAAACGAGAGAATAATCTGACAATTTTATAAATCTTTATCGTCACAAACACCTCATGCACATATTCTCAATACCGTCATCATATATTTCCTTTCACAACAATAAATCAAATTCAACCTTTATCATATCAACTTGAATCATCTTAGCATCTCATCATCATATTTATATACAAACTCCAAAATATAAGAGATACCTCAATGAATGCATAAAATGTCTTTAAATACTTCAAAATGTCTGAGAGACATGTTTTAAAAGGTAAAAGAGGGTAACCATCAAAAACTATGATAAAACAACATTTTTTGAAATATATCACCCTGATCTTTGATCACTATTTCTATCATAACTTTCCAAATACTTACATTTTTTTATCCGAAACTTGTTTCTTATGAAAATAGAGCAGAGAACTTTCCAACAGGGGATCATTTGCTTAAAACAAAGAAGGAATGAAAAAGTTATGCAGTTTGGAGCTTGGCAGATTTGTTCTCGGTCAACCTTGCGCTCAGCGCTTAGCGCGGACGAGTCGTCGTACATGGTTCCTCTCTAGAACCCTTGCGCTCAGCGCAGCAAACCTTGCGCTAAGCGTAGACCATAAATTCTGCTGCAAATAGGAAGTTCTGTTGCTACCTTTTTATGTCATTTTCTCCATTTTTATGCCAAGTCCAACAATCAAAGACATTTTAACACCAAAAACAACTCAAATATGCTGAATACATCATGGATTCAACATTATAAACTTGAATCAAAACATTTTCATGAGAGAAAATCATCAAAACAACTCCCAAAAATCAATATTTCATCAATATCATCCTTTTGCCAAATCCTCAACAAGGCCGACAAAATTTCACTCGCATAAACGCACAAATCCTACCAAAACTCGGAATCTATACTCCCAATTAATAAAATAAAGAAGAACAACACATACCCATATCATCACCAAATCAAAATCAAGCATAAACACATAAATCCCTCACATTTTTGGTAGCTACTATGCTAGAGTTCCATGAAAACGAAAATAGGGAAGAAGATGAGATAGATAGTCCCTCCTCAATTCCTCCTCATCTTCCTTCCTCTTCCATCATCTTTCCCTTTTTTCCCTTTCTTTCTCTGCTAGGGTTTCAGAAACCCTTGAAGCAAAACAATAAGAGGAAATTGGTCCTATCTCTATTTAAACACAAATTAAATCCTTGGATAAAAATGTCCCTCATTGCAAGGGCGTTTAAGGCAAACCTCTAAATGATTATCAAGTTACTAGTTAAATTTAATTAATTTGCTAAGGGTATGTCAAATTATGCACTATCCTATTAATATCTTAAAACTCGTATTTCACTTATTTAAGAACGACCAAAAGCATTTTAAAAAAGAAATAACGTATTTTATTACATAAAACATATTTATAACTAAAAAAATTATCAGGCACAATCGTTATACGAAGGGAAACTTTAAATTACCTGGCATAATGTCATTTAAAACTTATAATTTAAATTATTAAAATTACAAGGTATTACACCTTCTCACTTGGAATTCCTCACCCTTAAGCAGAAGCCTCTATCAATTAACCAAGAGGTATATCTCACCGTCGTTATAGCTTTTATCAACAGATTGATTAAGATAGAACCATCCTCCTTAGTGGAGATGATACAAGATGAAGTCCTATGAGTGAGATGAAATGATATTGAAGATGGCTCAAATGCTTGTCAAGAACAAAATGATTTTTGCTCAAAAATGTTGTGTTCGTATATTTTTAGATAAGGAAGAAACCCTTTATTTTATAATCAATTAAAATGTTAACGTTGAAAGCTAATAAGGGAAATGAAGGATTTTACGAATATGACTCTTGCACGTTTACTATCCTCGAGTACATCAATGTACTACTGTCAATACATGGATGTATTAAAAATAAAGCTCAGTTCAAACACGGTGTTATAACATTTACATCGATGTAATTTAATCATAAATCGATGTATGAAAAAGACAAACCAATTCTGAGCCCATTTTGAAACCTATACATCAATGTGAAGCATCCCTACATCGATGAATTTTGTTTCAACCAGATTCTGAGCCATTTCTACAGGAACACATGTAACAAAATCAGCTTCAAAAATCCTTTATTTTGTAAAGGTGTACATTGATGTTGATGTAAAGTAGTTCAACATCGATGTACTTTAGTTTGAGCAAAATTTTTACATTGATGTATGTTAGTTGTACATTTATGTATGAAAGTGTAAGAATATAGAGCCAAGTGTTTTACGGAAACGTACATTGATGTATTAATTTATACATTGATGTAAAAAAATTCATAATTCAAAATTTTGCTTTTACAAAAAAATGTTGTGATTAGATAATTTGTAGATCAAAAGCCTTGTTTTGAAAACCTTTGAAAATTTCAATTTATATATCAAAAACCTTGTTTTGAAAACCTTCTTTACAAAGCATCTAAGACCTATAAGGTTTACCCAATTTACCAAGATCTTGATACTTGATGGTCCTTCCTTATCGCTATGACAACCGGCATGCTTGAGCAACTTATTTTCCTTTTTATCCTGCATGCTTATGGTTTAACATTTGTCATTCATCAAAATATAATTAAATATATATTCATAGAGCCACAACATCGAATCCCCTTGGATGACAATGATGAATTATTTCTATTTGATGATGTTATGACTTGAGCATGAATTTCATGAGATTTGATTATTTATACTTAATTTATAGAAATATTTTGAGTTGTATTATTTTGAAAATAAGCGGATATCATGGATGTTTTTTAGGTTATCGTGCCGGCAGAGAAAAATGCTTTTGCGAAATCTTTTATAATTTGTTTTTATTCACTGGGATTCGCATTTTATTAATAGTATTGTTTTCAGAGTACAAGGACAATATTATCGAGACCGAAGAGACTAGAAGACTCTCTTGTAGTTTATTTAATTACTTGTTATTGGTTAGTATTATTTAGAATAAGGAGCCACCGGAGACTAACCATGTTACCTTTCACCGTTGGGATATTTTCTAGTAGACGTTCGGTTTTGAGACATTTTATATTTAATGTATGAATTTCATTAACCTTATTTATTATCCATTTATCGAGGTATTTTCAGACTTATATTATACTATGGCATCTTCATTTGAAAATTCTTATTTTAATAAACATTTTAAAGGATTTTCATTAAATTTTTGGTATGGTTACTAATGTAACGAAGTACATATAACATATGCATATTAAGCTTTAATTGCACATGAAAAAATTTACTTTAATTATAAAACAAAAAATATATAGCAGACGTTTTAACCCGTGCATTGTAGGGGTCAAAAGAGAGATCAAATCAAGAAGAAATAAAAAGAGAGATCAAATCGAAGTCCAAAATAAAAATAAGGACCAAAATTATAGTTTAGGCTAAAAAATTGTCAAATACTACTCATAGGATTTAAAAATCAAAAGAAATAAAATATATGAAACTTTAAAAATCAAACCAATTTTTATTTGATAATAACATCTTAATACATCCCAAGTATGAAATTTAATTTACTAATCAAATTATTTTCATAATATTTATTTCTAGACAAGCATATCTTTTTCTCCAAAAAAAACTCTCTGTTTCAATTATATTTCCAAAAACGTGGCATTATTTTAACTGCTTTAAATTTTTTTTAAATAATAAGTTATTAATAATAATCATTATTTAATTTACCGAATTTTCCTATGCCAATTTATCAAACTACCTCTACAATATTATTCAAATTACCATTTGTCTCCATATATTATATCCGTCAAATTTTATTAATTAATTACAAGTTTTGATAAACATTATATATGTATATAAATTTTTCTTTACGTAATTAAGGAACCCGGAAATTTTCTTAAAAAGATTTCAAACAAATAATTATATTATAAATAATTTTTTTGATGTAAGCACATTTATAAATTAATTGACAGATTCAAGATAGAGAAAGGATAGTGTATAAATTGACACATTCTCAGAAACAAAATTAACAATTTTAATGAGCTAAAATTACTATTAGTCTTTCCCTAAATAATCTTGAAGTAGAGAACATTTCATCTTTTTGAGAGTACATTTAAATCGGGAAGGAGCTCCAAATTTTTTTTGATAAAATTTTGGTGGCTTCTTTTGATAGACAGTTCAAAAACTCTCTCGGGAGAAAAAAAAAATAAACAAAAAGAGAGAGGGAGGAAATGAGAGCAACCACAGAAGCAAACAAGAAAGAATAAAGAAAAGAAAGAACAAGAAAAGAAGGAAGGAGAGCAAGAGGAAGAAGAGGAAGAATAAGGAGAAGGAGACAACCATGGGTCTTCAAAGAGGTGAGGGATATTGTATTTTGGATGAGATATTGTTGATGGTAGAGTGGTAGATGCTTAATTCTAATTTCTTTTTTCTTGAATCTTTTGATATATCTACAATGAATCCATTTTTTATGAGATAATTATAAACTGGTGGAAATTATTCCTGTTTGATAGTTAGTAAAATAAAAAAATATATAAAAGACACTGAGATTTTATTTGTTGTGTTCTCATAACCCAGCTACCCTGAGAGTTTATTTTCTTGTTGCTTTAAATTTCTGAAACTACGCGTATTGTGGAGAGGGCAGCCTCACTTTTTTTGTGTTTGCCCTGTACATGTGAATCTTTATGGTGTGATTTTATTTGTACTTAAATTGAAAGAGGATTGCAAGTTTGCAACGTAGAGGAGGTCTGGGTTATATATATATATATATACATATATATATATATATATATATATATATATATATATATATATAAAAGAAATGGAGGATAGATTATATAACTATATATACTGTAACTATATTGATAGATTATATATGAATATATTTATCTTGATATTTTTTTTCAATGATCCATGTGTTGAAGTTTTCTTTTTATTTATACTCTAGGATAAAATGTACAGAGTTTTCTTTTATGATGGGCTTATGTATAGATATAATAATATTGTGATATAGTGAATGCATTGTTAATTTGGATCTATGAAATTTGAAGGAGTCGATTACGTTTTTTATGAATGCTAAACGTGATATAAGTTGATTATTATATGTTGAGATTGATGAAGTAGTTTCAAGACATGTTATGATAAAGTATATTTATGCGAAGATGATTGATGTATGTAATTTTATAGAGTACTTAGTGGAATTGATTGATAATGGATGATATGAATCTTTGGGTATCTGATCGGAGGGGGCTATATCTCATGTATATAAGATAAACCTTCGAGGTTGGGAACCTTAGTGAACAACCCCGGAGTTGAGGAGGGATGATGATGGCCGGAGGTGGCAGTATCTCCGTAGTAGTAAATTAAAACTGTCGAGGCGGGAGACCTTAGTGAACAACCTCAATCGGAACCCAAAGACTCGATATGAGATGTATATGTTTATGTGTATCCCCTATGAGTGGGACAAGAGTTATAACAGAAGATTTTTTAAGCAAGCCATTTCACAAGTACTCCACCGAGGGACAAGATGTCTACATGAGACATGAGGCATGAGACATGAGACTTGGTTTGCTATATAAATATGTATATGTACATATGGTTGTTGTATTTTGAAATGTATTATTTGTGGAGATTACCCATTGTTTGCATGATTGTGTGGAATTGATTCGCTTTTATTTTGCATGATTGCATGTATTTTGGGGAATTCACCTCACTAAGTTGGTGAACTCACCCCACCTTTAAACTTTTCGGCTGCATGGACATACCATCTATTTTATAAGTTATGGTAATGGAATCCGCAAAAGACCTTGGATGCCATGTAGAAGCAGCAACTGAGTTTTGAAAATATAGTTTGTTATGTATCAGTTAGTTATACGAAAGGACTTTGTAATTTTGTTTTCGTTTGGAACTCTGATGTGTTATATTCATTAGTTGTGGTATTAATGAATGTAACTTGACATAGTTTGAATGAAACGAATTTATGTAGATTTAAGAGGCTGCGAAGGATAAGGATAAAGAAGAGACTTTCTCTTTCACCAGTCATGACTACGAATTTCGGGTCGTGACACCATAGCAATTTTTCACATTACCTCTAGGGTAACCTTAGACTACCTTACTTTTATATATATTAATATAAAGATAAAGTTCTTAGGCTAATTAATCACATTTTAATGGTGGCTATTTTTTCGGATTTAGGAACATCAAGCTTACGTGATATAGGGTGTGTTTGGAAGAGTTTATAGAGAGTTTATGAGAATAGCTTATGAAAATAAACATATACAAATAATTTATAAAAATAGTTGTAAGCTCTTTTTATCTTATTTCCATAAGCTTGACAGAGAAGCTTATGAAAATAAATTGTTTTTAGCTTATTTGAAAAAAAAAACATATTGAATAAATGCTTAATTAAGTTGTTTATCTAAACACAACCATAGTGAAAAAAGAAGCACAATCATCTATTATGGTTGCCAATATATTGTTTTTAAAAAATAAGTAAGATTATGTCAACAAAGAACACACTTACATTTTAAAATGATCCATATCTGTCAAAACTTTACTGGTGCAAATAGTAAGGGCATCGGTGCCCTTCAAACTGAGTGGGCACCAAAGCAATGCCCTTCTTTTTTCCCCTTCTCTTATTCACTTTACCAAGAGGGTAAATAAATATTGAAAGTTTGAGTAACCCTTTTTTTAACGGGTGTATTAGGGGTGTTGTGGCTTTAAATCTCCATCCTTCCCTATGAATAAAATTATGCTGTCCCAATACATAGTGTCTCCCTTCCCTATGTGCTATCGACTCTCGAACTCAATTTGGTTCGAAAGACCAAATTTTTTAGACTAAGGTTTTCCAACTTTCCCTAAATAAAATTAGTTGCGACTCCATGTTTTTCTAAAAACCTCTTTCTTGTTGTACCAATCGCAATTTTGTTCGCGACAACCCTTTATATATTAAATTAGATTACTCATTCTTAAACGTGAGTTTTTTTTTTTTTGAACCAAACAAACTTATGTCATATCATTAAAAAGAGCGTGCTCAATACAAGTAGGTATAAACTTATAGAAATGGGGACTAGCTATAGATGTGGCCGCCTTAGCTAAACAATGAGCAACCACATTTGCTTATCGCCTAACAAAACTCACTTTGAAGTTTGGGCAAAGGTTGAGGAAGTTTTTACATTGGTCAATCAAATTACCAAACTCTGAAATGTTTGGTTTATCACTATGAATACTATCAACCACTAGCTTATTATCCATTTCGAAGGTAACAAATTGCATCCCTTAAGAATGGACCCATCAAATGGCATGGAGAAGACCAAGAGCTTCACCTTCATGAACACAAGGTAAAGGTTGATTCCAACAAGAGACTACAGCTACAAAAAAACCCATCGTTGTTCCTTAAACAAAATCCATGGCTAGTGACATTATTTTCCTTCTAAAAAGCTGAATCCAAATTGCATTTTAAAGTTCTAGGATCAAGAGCTTTCCATTGCAACAAGTGATGCTGATATTGTATGGTGTTCCTTCTTTCTTGAAATCTTGCACACTTCCAGGGTTGAAGTAATTCCTTTGCACGATGGATGACTTGGTTAGTGCTTACATTTTCCTCCTCCTAAACATGATCATTACGCTTCTTCCAAACACTCCAAAGAATCATGCAAAAATTGATGCATTGAGTTTGGTCGATTTTTGCACACACGGCAAAGAAGAGTTGGCTAAAGTTGTGTACCTGCATCAATATAGGTTTAATCATGGACCACAAACCAACCTCAACTCATATATCATGAACCTCTGTGCAAGAGATCATTATTGCAGCTATTCTCCACTCCTGCATTGCATAAGCTACACACCAAGGGACAAGAAACTCCTCTAGTTTGCAGCTTGCACCGAGTAGGGAGGCAGTCGCGGCACACTCTCCATAAGAACATCCTTACATGGTTAGGAATCTGTAACTGCCAAAGCTCTTTCCACTCTCCTTCTACATGGACTTGCGTTAAATCAGTTACTCTTTCCATAAGGACCCTGTAGCCAGATTTTACTGAATAAAATCCATCCTTGTTGAACTTCCCCATTAATTTGTCACTCCGAAGAACATTATGCAATGGCATGTTATTATTTTTTCCACCACTCTTCCAAGTTTGTGTACCTGTGTCAATAAAATCACAAACACGTAAATGGGCTAGATTACTTCCAACAGGCGCCGCTATATACTCATGCCCCTCCTCTCTAATCCATGGTTGGTTCCAAACGGGTATACTTTGTCCATTCCCTACTCTCCATCTAATTCCTTCCCTTAGCAAAACCTCAGAATTATAGATGCTACGCCATACAAAGTTAGGATCGTGGCCAATCTTTGCTTCTAAAAAGTCCCCATTAGGATAATACTTAGCTTTGAAAACTCTACTAATCATAGCTTCTGGGTTGGACAACAACTTTCAACCAATTTTCCCTTGCATTGCCAAGTTGAATCCATGCAAATCTCTAACCCCAGCCCTCCATGTTCTTTTCTAACCACCATTTTGTCCCACTTCATCCAATTAATACCCTTTTTACCCGCCCTCTTCATACCCCACCAAAAAGAATTCATCATTTTCTCGATTTCTTCACATAAGGAAGGAGGTAATAAGTATACACTCGTGCAATAAGAATTAAACGCGAGTTTTTCTCTATAACTTTTCTCTTATTCGGTGAATCACATGACATCATCTATGTTAATCATTTTATTCAATGGTGGGTTCGAAAGTACTCTTCACAGTTTGTTAACTTAATGGAAATACGACTTTATGTCCTGCTAGTATATTTTTGAAATCGTCAATGATATGAACATATGAGATTTTGACAATATTAACCACAGATTCGACAATTTAACCATCTAGCCATCTATACACCTATTCACCTAGACACCATTAACCATAACTTGTACACTCATCAACCATGTTGTTTGCTGTATGAATGTACAAGCAACATTTTTGTTTTGAAATATGAAAATTTTATCAATTTTCTATAATTTTATATAGAAAGTGGTTTTGCTATGCTTTTGGTGTGTATTCTGTATGTAAACTTGTGTAATATTAACTTGAAAGTTGCAGAACTGTGAATTGATATAACAATTTCTATCCTTAAATGCTTTACTTTTGTTAATGTTGTTAGTTAATAATAAATGTAGTACCACATAAACTATAATATTAATTTTTCTCATATCCTAATCTATTATGGTATTATAATTATAATTAATATAGTCAGATTAAGTTTTAAATATTAATAAGATAATAATTTGCATATAATTAAATTAAATTTATAAACAAAATCAAAATAATATTTTAGTATATTTTCATACTTCTGTGCAACGTACATGGGATGAAATTAGGGGTGTTCATTAGTTCGAATCAAACTGACGAACCAAACCACTTAAATTGGTTTAGATTTTTTGGATGTTCCATTTGAATCCGAACCGAACCGATTATGATGCCATAGTAATTGGTTCAGTTCTCGAATTCAAGGTTTCTGGAATCAAACTAAACAAATGACATATATTTTAATATTTATTTTCAAGATTTTTTTAATACTTTGCATAATATCTTTTGATACTTTTATTCTCATATTTGAGAATTTTTCATATATTATTTAGTTTGAAAATTTCCTTTTCGATCATGTATTTTTTAATGATATTTTTTTATTTTTTGAATTAGTCTTTTGTTGAAGAACCGAACCAAATCAGCTCGTTTTTTATCAGATTGATTTGGATTTATCGAAAAAGTTTACAAATTTGAATCAAACTGAAGCAATTGATTCTAATTGGTTTGAAATTTTTTATCCTACAATTGATTAATATTGGTTAATAAAGCAACTGATTTGTCATAAAAAAGAAGTTGGGAAAGTCAGTTGATTTTATTTTATTTTAAAAAAGTCAATTGATTTTAAGTGCTGCACTAATTTCTACGGTTGCAATTATTATAGCCTATAAGAGTAACTCCAATGAAGTTATTTGTTAAGATCTTAAATCTATGTGGCAAATAAGAAACTATTGCTTAATTTTTTTCCATTGGAGTTGATCTAGCTGACAGTGTGGGCTGCTTAAAATAAGATACCTTTGCTTATATATGGAATACTAAAGATGAGTTGCTTATGAACAAAAAAAATAACTTTTGATCAAAATGTAGGTGGGTTGCTTAAATAATAAGTAACCCAAAGTGGGTTGCTCATTCGAAATGCTCTAAGACTATAAAGTTGGAATGTCATTTTCGAATGTTAAAGGTGTGTTTTTTTAGGTTATATTAAGTTATTCATGCGAATGCTAAAGCGGGAATGTAAGATATTTATGCGAATGCCAGATTTGTTTCGATCTTTTAAAAATTATTCTTACGAATCAATTATGTTAGATTTAAACTCAATAATCATCTACAAGGCATGCTATCACAAACTTTATTGCGGAAACATAATAACCATATATAGCATGCATCTTTATTATCAAGAACAACTTAAAACTTGATACCTTTAGGATCTACAACATGCTGATTTATCAAAGATATAGGAATACCTGAATCCATTGAATGTTCCTAACCTCAAGCGTTCTTCAGAGGATGAACTTGATCACCAACCTTCACGAACGGAGGGTAGTAATCCTGAAACGCGGAGAGGGGGAAGAGAAAAGAGAGACGGGTAATGAACACCCGTTGGCTTGTGGTTCTTCCTCAACCGGGACTCCTTATGCCTTAGTCGCTCGTCAGATGGGGAGAAGAGGCGGTATGCGATATTGTGTCCGGTGTATTGGGGACCATAGCCTATATATAGGGTGATGGCCAATTAGGGTTCCCATTATTCCGAAATGGGCCATCAATGACATCTACTTATATTTAGTCCATATCAATTAACTAATTTATTATCAAATCAGAAATTTAATTAGCCTTATCACTTAATTTGATCACATATCAATTAAGGCTCCTAATTGATAAATAGCTAATATAATTAATAAACGATATCTGCCCACATTATGACATTGGAATATAATTAAATACAAAATATTCCAACAATCTCCCACTTGGGCAATATATCGTAATAATTATATCAGAATTCTTTAGGCGAGCATCCGAATGCTATTTATCTTTAAATTTCTCCTTTACAATCTGGTCCACCTCATACATCAACAATGGGACCACCGCGGCTGTCGTCACTAACGTCTATTGTGACTAAACCCCGACGACCACCACATCAATGCACTAGATGACATAGATCGATATGGATGAGTGGCATGGAAATTTCATGCAATGTGATCTCTGAATCATGCCTATTTCCAGCTGGTCCAACTTAAGTCTTTAGTGAGATCAATTTTGCAAACCAAAGTCCTTAATGTGTAAATAAATTTTACACACAACAAGATACAAACAAGTTCATAATGAACTCATAAACATAACTTTATTTCTGCAGAAAATCCGAAATAACAAAAGGTTTGTATCTCAAATATAAAACACAAATAGAGACTGCCACTAAACTAAGGCATCCTCAGTGACAACACCCATATGAGCAACATGCTCATGAAAAAAACCTTAGGTGTTAAGCCTTTAGTTGGATCTGCTAGCATAGAATTTGTCTCTATGTGCTCCATAGAAAACTGTTTTTCCTGAACTCTTTCTTAACTACAAGATACTTGATGTCGATGAACTTCGACTTTTGTAGAACTTATGTTGTTGTTGAAGTACAATATGACTGACTTATTTGTCACAACATGACTTGAGTGGTATTTCAATATCTTTTACTAAATGCAACCAAGTGACAAAAAATTACTCCAGTCATATCCCATAGTCGGATGCCTACTATCTTGGCATCCTGTAAAATCGGAGTCATAATTTCTCATGATCTCTAAACTGTCAGATCTCCGATATGTGAGTATATGCCTTTTTGTTCTCTTTAAGTATCTCACATTCCTTATGGTTGCTTTTCCAATAATCCTTGAATTGCTCAAGTATCTGCCTAATAATCCTACTATGTACGCTATTTCCGGATGCGCACAAACTTGACCATACATCAGACTTCCCACAGCCGAAGCATAGGGAATCTTTTGCATTTCCTGAATTTCCAGATTTTCATAGGGGCATTTAAGGGAGACTAAAATGTCTCCCCTAGTGACCAGGGTATCTCCTGCTTTACTATCTTTCATGTCGAACTTATCCAAAACTATATCGATATAGCTCTTTTGTGATAACCCAAAAGATACCTCGAGAATGATCTCTAAGTATCGAAATTCCTAAGATAAAAGAAGCGTCCCCAAGATCTTTCCCCACAAAATTCTTTGTCAGAAATTTTTTGGTTTCGCACTATAAGCCTATATCGTTCTTGGTTAGCATAATATCAACATATAATACCAGAAAAATGAACTTACTCCCACTGAACTTGTAATACCCACAGTTGCCCTCGATATTCATCTCGAAACCAAATGAGACAATCACTTGATGAGACTTGTGGTATCACTAACGAGACGTCTTTTTTAGTCCATAGATAGATTCCGTCAATTTTCAAAACATCTTCTCTATGTCTTTTGACACAAAGTTTCCTAGTTTGCATTATATGCATTTGTTTCATCAATGTTGCCATTGAGAAACACCATCCTGACATCCATCTTGTGAAGCTCCAAATTATAATAAGCAACATGAGCCATGATTGTCCTTAAAAAAGTCATTCAATGATACTAAAAAGAATGTCTCTTTACAACCAATCCTTTCTTTTGAGTGTAGCCTTTTGCCACTAGACAAAACTTTATAACTCTCCATATTACCCTTTGACACCTTCAAGTGACAGGATAAGTTTCAAACCTTATTGTCTAGCTTGAGTTTGCACTCATACCTTCAATCCACTTTTCCGAATAGAAACATTACATGGTTTGATGGGAGTTGATAAAATCATCTTCCATTATACCATTAACCTTATATTCCCGAATAAATACTATATAATTATCCAAAGTAGTATTCACTCTTTCTTTAGTGGATCATGGCAAAATGCATCGGCTCCTGATGCTCTAGTTCTTGAGGGTGTTGAGTTTGACCTTTAGGAATAATTTTCTTCTCTTGAATAGGAAGAATAACAACAATATCCTCACAAGGATCCAAATTTGCTAGACCAATAGCAACTGTATGAATTGGTTCAGGGATTAGAACCAATTCTTCCTCAAAGATAATGTCTCTAATCTTATCTCCCCCCAAACTCAATATCCTCAAAGAATAAGTCAGTTCCTGTCTCAAGGTTTCTTTAATTTGGGATTAAAAATATTCATACCCCTTTGACCTTTCAGAGTATCAATAATGTAACCAATTACTATTTGGGACTCCAATTTCCTTCACGAGGCTTATGAGGCCTTGCCTTAGTTGGATGTTCCCATTCTTGAAAGTGATTGGTCAGTTACTTTAGTTGGTACTCTATCAAGCATTTAAGCTGCAATCTTTAGTGTTACTCCCATAGTGACTTTGGTAAGATAGAATGACTAATCATATTCCTCACCATACCTTTAAGAGTCATTACTAGGACTTAACTATATTCTTAATAGCCAATTTCTGATCTATTTAACTTTAATGCATTTAATACAAACAATAAAATGTATAAGGCTAATGGAATCTAGGATTCCCTCATACAAGTTGCTCAACTCTATTTATAGAGATGTGCCCTAAATGTTTGTATCGTAGTGCTCCTTAATTTTATTATCAACTTTACGCTTAGTGTCGTATGATTCCTCACTCAATGTTTTTGCTACAAGAGGTCTCAATACCAAGAAATTATAGTTTGTCCAGCCCATAGCTTAACTGGTTCCTACAATATTTGAATTTAAAAGACAAATTGAATCCATCATTTATAAATGAACAAAATTATCCTCATTTGTTCAATAAGAAACCAAAACCAAAACCAAAACTAAATTTCATCTAAATGATGACTAAATCAAAATATCTTTTAATTTCAAATATCAGCCAGTAACAACAATAAGAAATGTCAATAGCCTTATCCTTTACTGACTTGGTCAACTCCAGTATAGATGCATCTTTCAGCATCACTTGACCTTCATCAGTTCAGATAATCCTTTATAGGCATGTCAAATATGATATTTGGGACATTTTTTTTCTTTAGATACCCGATGTCCTTATAAAAGAAATAATTGTTGCCCTAGTTATTTTGTAACAATTATTTCTTTTGAGACGGGCCCTTAGCAGCTTTATCCTCAGTTTTATTTTATAAGCCCCTATTCTTAGAGATATTTGTCAAATGAGCACTATTTGTTGTTTCTTACTTCATTGTTTCCTTTCTTGCACACCTTATGAAATGAATCTATTCAGATATCATTTCTCTTTATAACAGCTATAAGCTGACTTAAACTGACTGAATTGTGCATAAAGGAATACCAAATGCTAAATGCATGGGCAACTTGTTCGACAGCCCACGTTTTAGCGCCTTAAGTTTGTGAGCAAGATTGGACATTCCCATAATGTGCTCCTTAGGTTTCCTTTGTCTTTATACTTAATGAAAATCTAGCTCTCCAATGAATGCTTGTTTTCGTTTTTATTGCTTTCAGAAAGCACTTTTAATTTCAGCAAGGAAATCTCTGGCATTAATTATACCATCCAAAATAATACCCCTAAAGATCTATAGAATATTCTGCTCTATGATCATAAGACCCATGCAATTGGAGCGGTCCCACTTTCTATTCTCGATCATCTCTTTAGAGGTACTAGATTGTGTGAGAGAAGGTGGTTTTCTCCATCTTCATGCAAGATCTAGATTCAAGAACAATCTTAATGTTCTCCTTTCAATCCCAAAAATAGTCAAAACTTTTGAGAATCGAAATTGAATTAAATCAGCAGATACATAAGCAATATTAACTTAAAGAGAACATAAGTACCGTAAAGATACTTACCAAAATACCCTGTGCACCATTAATATTAAGTCTTTGGACAATAACATTAATTACTGGTGGTATTTTGTTGTAATGATCAAACACTGATGATAATTTCTGTCAAACAGCTATCTTTGGATACTCTGTTATTCACATGAAAATGATCTTTATAATCACTATGTGTTTATCATCACATGTGCGAATGCAACCCTGCCAAATATTAACCTTCCTTTAGGCCAATTAATATCCGCATGGATGTACACCCACATAATCTTTAATATTTCTTTTGAGTGATTTCCATAAGAGATGTCCCTTTGGCGACTTCATGCTTTAAGTGACTCACACTCACTCAAAATCCAAATTGGCAAATTGAAGACCCAAACAAGATATCAAGCGCACCATTAATCCCCAATCTTCGGATTGTAAGAAATAACTGCAAGTGATACTCTCAACGCAATGATCAAATATTGGTGATAAGTCCTGTCAAATAATGGTCACCTTTGGGCATCCCATTATTCACATGGAAAATACTTTATAATCACCACACATTTACCATCACAGGTATGTAATTATCCGGCCAAGTTATGCCTTCCTTCGGGCCGACAACAACTCGCATGAATAATTCAATACTACATCTTCTGTAAATTTAATTGAATCAAATTTGCGCAACAGAGGTTACTTCGGCAACGTGTTGTTTCAACCAACTCAAGCAAAATTACCAGACAATTTTAATAAAATGGGGGTCTTAAATTTGTCATTTTCACACTAAAAACATGGAAACCTGAATGCTTAGTGTGAAATTAACCTTTAAAAAAAAATTATTTTAATATATGAACTTTCCCAATAGGTGATTCTATAGTTCTAACTTTGGTCCTTAGAGTCTGGACCCATTTCGAAATATTGCCCACAACCATAGGTAAACTATTAGAAGTAGCAATACCCTCGAAAGGAATCACTCTAAGTTAGGCCTTCGTGATAACCAAACAGGATGTACATCCAGAAGGCTATCACTACTCAACCTTCTCCCTATCTCAAGTTGAACTCAGGCCCGGATATAGGGTCTCGCTCATAAGTGTGTGAGAAAAGAGTAGATGTAGTATACAAGCAACAAATACATTGCTCAACACGGTGAAAAACCATCACCATAAACAATAAACATTGCAAGCCCTTATTCATTTGCAGAGCCATTATTTCACTCGCAATTCATAATTTCATATATTATATCAATGCAAAACCATTGAAAGTTCACGCACAGCCATACCAACGCACATTCTCTTCGATCAACAGCACGTATCGAAAGCCAACATTCACATTTCAACATTCAGGCCAAAGCAAATTCTATATATTCTTTCAGAATTCCCAATTTTCAAAATTAGGATTCAAATCAAATAATCCCAATAAATCAAACATAAAGACCTGCTCTGATACCACTTATTAGATTTAAACTCAATAATCATCTACAAGGCATGCTATCACAAACTTTATTGCGGAAACATAATAACCATATATAGCATGCATCTTTATTATCAAGAACAACTTAAAACTTGATACCTTTAGGATCTACAACATGCTGATTTATCAAAGATATAGGAATACCTGAATCCACTGTATGTTCCTAACCTCAAGCGTTCTTCAGAGGATGAACCTGATCACCAACCTTCACGAACGGAGGGTAGTAATCCTGAAACGCAGAGAGGGGGAAGAGAAAAGAGAGACGGGTAATGAACACCCGTTGGCTTGTGGTTCTTCCTCAACCGGGACTCCTTATGCCTTAGTCGCTCGTCAGATGGGGAGAAGAGGCGGTATGCGATATTGTGTCCGGTGTATTGGGGACCATAGCCTATATATAGGGTGATGGCCAATTAGGGTTCCCATTATTCCGAAATGGGCCATCAATGACATCCACTCATATTTAGTCCATATCAATTAACTAATTTATTATCAAATCAGAAATTTAATTAGCCTTATCACTTAATTTGATCACATATCAATTAAGGCTCCTAATTGATAAATAGCTAATATAATTAATAAACGATATCTGCTCACATTATGATATTGAAATATAATTAAATACAAAATATTCCAACAAATTATTCATGAAAAAGAAATATTTTCAGGTTTTAGTAGATCTTCATTCCCAAGATAGAGAGGTTATGAAAGTGCATTCTTGTGACATGGGAATAAATATAAATATCATACACAAAACTACATTAACTCCCCACTCCACTTACTCATATGCAATTTAAATATTTTAAACCGCAAAAAATATTTCTTCTACAACTATTGATTTTTTATCTTATATTTGACAATTTTTCTTTATTAAACTTCATAATTTTAAAATTAATACTATACCAATATCATAAAAGTACACGGTCAGTTGGTCACAATTATAACATATTAATTATAAAAGTTATTAAAATGTACCAAAAATCATTAAAATTATAAAAACAATTTATTTTATAGTATAGGTAAGATAATAATTTTGATTTTTATTCTATCTTTTTAATTGTATTGAAAAATTAGTATTTTAATAATATTTTATACATCAGCGATATTTCAAAGACATATATTATTCGAAATATAGATCATAAATCAAGCAAAATTAAGTTATTTTTAGAAATTTCAAAAAAAATTCCTAAAAATTTTAAATGGTAACCAAACATATTTTTTAAAAGGTGCCTTCTCCATTATCCTCTCCAATCAGAATGTGTCACCTCAATTAAATGAGTCATATTAGTGGGTCAAGTCAAATGATTTTCACCACTTTTTTAAAATACTCAACAATAGCATTCCGAACAAGTTACCAAAAAAATTCCTAACATTAATATGGTGGCGTCTAAGGTGAGACACTGAATAAGTCCCTCACCTTCCCACATAAACCGTTGGATTTATAATAAAAAATTACACGGTCCAAATTTCTCACTTTTGACCTCTTATTACAGGTTAGTGTTAAATTTGTAAATTAGTCCTTGTCATTTTATTATGCAGTCATTATAAATTTCAAAAATTGCAACTTGGTCCTTATCTCTCCCCTTTGCATCTGGTGCTGGACCCATACCAGAAGGCGCGACGGTGATGATAAGGGACAGCGCGTGAGATGACCCGCCGTCCCATTGGAGAACTTAAGATATTAACTAACATTAATCGTATTATGATCGTTAGCGCGCCTTGTTGTTACGAAACGAAGCGAAAAATTGAGCGCGGAAGCGAAACGAATTTAAGGCATGCAACGTTCAGAGTACACAGCTTTTAAAATATAAATAAATACATACATACATCAGTTGCCCCATCAGTAGGGTTATGGTAATAGTGTATATATACGAAGTGCATCAGTACAGACTAAAATAAAAAATACGTAAATAGGCCAAGAGACAACTCTCTGGCTAACCATGATCACTGCCCAGCCTCTCGAGGCTAGGGTCCGTGACTCGTCCTCCGGCGTCAAGCTCGTAAGGAGTGCCATCCAGCTCCTCAGCAACTAGTTCCTCCTTGGGGTCTTCCCACAAGATAAAGTAACACATATAGAAAATAACGGGAGATAAGAAACATATATCATCAGTATGGGAGAGGGGCATCAGTACAACATATATATACATGCATCACACAACACATATAAACTATACAACACAACATCACCCATCTCTTAAGTCTTACTTCACAACCATCTCAAAAGTCGTTCTCTCAGATAAACCTATAGGAGGGATACCAGTCCCTATGTATATGCTGACTTCCTTATATGCATGTCGGTCGATATATCACGTCCCCAGTTGGACATCCCCGTCGGGAAAACATCACATCACGTCCCCCATTGGACAATCTCGCCTCGGGATTAAAAACATCACATCCCCAATTTGACATCCCCCTTTGGGACAAATATGCTGTGGTATGAAATGATATGATATACAACAAACATCCATCGCAGGTTGATACCGGGACCTCACACCTACGCACTCGACCACGACCACGACGCACCGCATCCACATCAACATCAGCATCACGACGCTTTGCGCCTACGAGCCACAGCTCCACGGTCGGGACCACTACGGTATCAACCCGAACAACATCAACACTCACCATACTCTCATCAACACTCAACCAGCAAATCACAATAAAATATCACAACAGAAATTCTTCCAGTACAGATATCATCACAAAGTCAGACAACTGTTCATCACATAGGCAGTTCAACAAAATAAAACCAACAGATAATCAGATAAACAGTTCAACACATCAACCTCAATCAATCGCATCATCCATATTATCAACTTACTGGTGATAGCCCAAAAGTACCTACACCTAGGGTCCAGACACTTTATCCATGGCTCAACCTCTAGTAGGTTTAAGGGTTCCCCTACACACACACACACACACACACACACACACACACACACACACACACACACACACACACACATATATATATATATATATATATATATATATATATATATATATATTCTATACTAAGCTTGCCTTCCCGACGATAAAGTTCTTTCTCCCCACCTTAGTAATGTTCCTGGTGCGACTCTGGCTATGACTCCACAATTGTCAATCGGGTGCGTGGTCGAACGCTCGAACACCATCGGATCCTTTACAACAAAACACAATAAAAAATCAATACAGTTTAATTAAAACTTTCCTAATTCATATGGTTAGGGTACTTCCCCTATTTAGTTAAATAGGTTAGGGGTGTTGAAATTCTACCAACTCTTGGATGAATGATCCTCAAGTATGTACAACACTAGGGTAAGTCTTATTACACAAAAACTTGAAGCAAAACTCATAGCTCACACAAAATCTACGTTCGGCCCCTATTTTTAAAATAGGCTAGAGATGTCTAAAAATTCCTAACTCTTGGATCAATGATCCTTAAGTATACACAACACTAGAGTAAGTCTTTTTACTCAGAAATGGAATAAAAAACCTAGGATTTCAACACACATAGGGTTCGGCCCTTTTGACCAATTTAAGCTAGAGAGCTCTTTTGGTTTCAATCTCTTGGATTATGATAGAAGACAATGAATATAACTCAAAGAAATTGGTTTGGTAGTAAAAGGATTTTTCTACAATTTTCTAGAGATTTTTTAAGTTTAAAGAACAATTTTGAACTATGAACTTTCAATGAAGAAAAATGAAGATTGAGAGCTCAAGAGAGAAGTCTATACCTCTTAGATGATAGAGGATGATGAGATGATCAACTTCGCTTCACAAAGTTTCTTGAAAATACTTGTGGAAGCTTGAGAAAAAATGGAGGTAAAGTGAGGAAGAAAAATGGAGAAATGGAGAAGAAGAGAAAGAAAGGAAAAAGAAGAAGAAAGTTGAGGGGAGAGAGAGAAAGAGTGAACCGAAGATGAAGAGAGAGAGAGAGGGTGAGGTCACCAAATTTTAGATATTGTAGGGTCATAAATGTCCTTTGGGAAAAAAATCTGGGGCATTTTGGTCTTTTCGCGTCCAGATATTTTCGTTTGTCATTATGACAGTGTCGAGTCATGGCATGCTTCCCGAGGTGATGTGACTTGATGTGGCATCAAGTTTATCAGTTACGGGTCCCGATAAATCCCTTTATAGCTCCAATCGTCTCCTGGTTCGAGTATTCGCCCGAATATTTTATTATTATTTTCATTTTTGAAGGTCAAGACCCATTTTAGCAAAAATGTAGGAAACGTGATTCTAAGACTAACTGTCTCGTTCACGAGTCCAAATTAGGCCTTGATAGTAGTAAAACACTACTGTCAGTGAAAATTGCAGATCGGGCTCCGTTTGAGTTTTCGACCCAAAATTTAACCATAGCTTCCTACGATATCGTAGAGCTTGACTATGGTCTTAGTTTATTTTATTTCACTCTCTAGGCCCTCTAATAAAATACAAACACACAAATACTGTTTAATTAATATTATAAAGCATTTAGAAAGCTTATAAAAAAACAGGATGTTGCGGCACGGCTGTGACAGCAAAGGACGGCATGCGGTGCTTCAACGGTGGAACGGAGCAGCGGTGTTGCTGCAAGTCTGATGGACGACAGGGTGTGGTGGCTCATGGAGTAGCACGACGGAGAGGACAAATCGCAATTTAGAGAAAAGCTATGATGGTGGTGACAAAGATGCGTGCGGCGATTAGATCTGGTAGGCGATGCGCGACGACTGCATCTAGTGGTTTTGTTTTATTGTTTGATTTGTTGTTCCAATCTTGCTTTTGAGCCATTTATTTTTGGATCTAGTGTTTTGTTGCATTCATTTTTTTCTTTGTAAATCAAATGTTATTGTTTTTCTTTGTAAGATTTATGGGTTTGTTGCATTTTTGTATCATGATATCTTCATTTTATTTTTGCTGCGTTTTGTTTATGCTTTGAAGGAGAAAAAAATTCCTACAAAATGGGTCAATACGGTCGGAGGTAGGAGATGATGGGGTTCGCTGCGTTCTGTATCTCGGTTTAATTAAACTACAATAGCATATAACTGTAATATTAACATCAAATGTGGCCAATGGCTTAGTGAATCGGTTACAAAGTGATGTGCGTGCAGTTGTTCGCGCTGAGTTTGATCATCGGGTGCCTCTTTCATATCTATTTCATGCCTTTCTAATTGCTTTTTTATTTCCTTAGTTTTTTTACATATCATTAAGTACAATCTTCTGTGAGTATACATGTTAGTAACAGATTCACTAACATGCTAGTAACAGATTCACTAACATGGTGTAGGTAACCGATTCGCACGTGATATGGGTAACAGATTCACTCCCAACCGATTCAATTAAACCGAGATACAAAAAATCAACGAACCCCATCATCTCTTACCTCCAGCCGGGTTGACCTGTTTTGCAGAAAATATTTTCCTTCAAACGTAGAAAGAAAACGCAGCAAAAATAAAATGAAAATATCACGAAACAAAAACGCAACAAACCATAGATCCAGTTGTCACGTGTCGCCTACTAGATCGCGCCACCGCACGCGACTCTGTCACCACCACCATAGCTTTTCTCCAAATCGCGATTTGTTCTCTTCGTCGCGCTACTTTGTCAGCCATCACACCCAAATCCGCCACCCCTGAAGCTTGGCGGCTCAACAGAGATGCAACAACGTCGTCTCCCTCCCCTGTGATCGAAGCGTTGTTCGTCGTTCTTGCCTGTCATCGCTGGGTCTTTTTTTCTTACGGGTCTGCAAAGAGCCGGGACATTTTTGAAAAAATCATAAATTAATAGTCACCCCAAGTAAAAATCATATTTCTATTATTACTCCCGAATTTATCAGTTACCTACTAAAAATCATCATAGACCATGGGCGAGGGACCTATTTGGTGCCTAATCGCCACCCAATAATATTCCCCGAAATATCATTCCCCATTGACATTATAATTCGAGTAAATAGCCAATTTGGTCCCTGAAAATGTAAGGCGATATCAACTTAGTCCCTGAATTTAATTAAATAGCAAAAACGTCCTTGAAGTTGTAAAACGTTAATCAACTTGGTCCCTCCGTCAACCCCAGTTAGCTGACGCCGTTAACGGCGTTGATGGGACACGTCAAGTGCCTTGTTGGCACCGTTGTCACTGGTTAGGGACCAATTTGAAACTCTGAACTAGGGACTAAATTGATACTCGCAACTCTGAACCAGCGACTAAATTGATACTCGCAACAATCTTCTTCTTCTTCTTCTTCTTCTTTCCCCTTTCTCTCTGCTCTCTCTCTCTTTGCTTCCTCTGTCTGGCGCGCTCTCTCTGTAATCACCCGTCTATAGACGGATCCTTTCTAGATCTGCTCTCTCTCTTTGCTTCCTTTGTCTCGCGCTCTCTCTCTAACCACCCGTCTATAGACGGATGGTTATAGGCTGGTGGTTAGAGAGAGAGCGCTAGGCATAGGAAGCAGAAAGAGAGAGAGAGAGAGAGAGCAGAGAGCAGAGAGAGAAAGGACCCGCCTATAAATGGGTGGTTAGAGAGAAAAAGCGCCAGATAGAGGAAGCAAAGAGAGAGAGCAGAAAGAAAAGGGAAAGAAGAAGAAGAAGAAGAAGAAGAAGAAGAAGAAGAAGAAGATTGTTGAGAGTATCAATTTAGTCCCTGGTTTAGAGTTTCAAATTGGTCCCTGACCACGTGGACACCACCTAGCCAGTGACAACAGTACCAACAAAACACTTAACGTGCCACATCAGCGTCGTTAACGGCGTCAGCTAACTGGGGTTGACGGAGGGATCGAGTTGATTAACGTTTTATAACTTCATGGACGATTTTGCTATTTAGTTAAATTTAGGGACTACATGGATACCTCCTTATACTTTCATGAACGAAATTGGCTATTTAGTCATTATAATTCTAAATCTCCAAACAAATGTCCCTGAGGACAACCGGTTGCGACCGGTGATACGAGTACACAAACGTACGTTGGAGGATTAAAGAATCCCCCACACAAGTACCCTTCTACCGTCACGCCAATAGAGACCCGAACGTCCAGGAATCCCAACCAAAACCAGCACATTGACATTAAAAAGTGACAAATTCTAGGGGTGTGTGCACACACAAACTGGAGGTTTTTGAGAAGGAGCGGAGATAACTCGCAGAGAAAAGATCAGAGCTAAAGGACATTACTTGAAGTAGAAGAACGAAGGCCTCGGAGCCATCCTTTTCTACCAGCAGTTGCTCGCAGCACAAGAGGGAATAAACTTTGGTAACTTACAGATCTCTGTCTCCCATCTCTTGTGAGTTTTGATCAAGTAATGGGATGTGTTTAGTGGTTCTGTACTTCTGTTATCACAACAAAAAAAAAAGCAACTTTATCGTGCCCACATCATGTAATTTGTGAGGATATGTTGCGTAATGATAGCAAATCTGGAGAATTCCTTGGTGATTTACCTTCATTTCCATACTAAGTTACTCATTAGCTGTTTGATGAAAAGCTTGAACCACAAAATGATTGCTCGTTCTGTTACTTGATTGTTTAACTTTCAGGTTTCATCTACTGTATTTTGGTGCTTTCAATCTTGAATTTTTATTGTTCTTCAAAGAATTCTAGCTGGTTTTGTTATTTTCTTTGTTTTGTTCCCTCTGTTTTACTTGACCTCCCTTCTTGTTGCTCATTGAATGACTGGGTCCATGATATTTGTGCTAATTTTATTCCGGGTGCTATCTGCCTTTTTGATAATGGTATTTGTTAAAAATTTGCTTATTTTTATTAAAAGAGTTTCAAAGAGAATAAAATTCTGATGTAATTTCATTTACAGGATACAAATAAATATACACATTTGTTCCTAGAGTTTCTCCTTGATAATAGGAGATTCTAAAGTAAAACGTAATCATAGCTATTATGTAGCTATTATTGCTATCACAGCTGTACAACTCTCTTAATACACAAAAACATTCCTATCTACAGCTAATATTTGATTTATTTTAACACCCCCTCAAGTTGGCGCATGGATATCACACATTTCCATCTTGAATAGAGATTCATTGAACACTCTGCTTGCTACTCCTTTAGTGAGAATATCAGTTAACTACTGTTCATATCTTACAAAAGGAAAGTCAATTGTTCGAGCTTCAAGCTTCTCCTTGATGAAATGTCTACCAATTTCAACATGCTTTGTTCGATTATGTTGGACAGGATTATGAACAATCTCTATAGCTGATGTATTGTCACAATATCATCTCATAGCCTCTTTTGGTTCAAAACCCAAGTCTGATAATACATTTTTCACCCATAGCAGTTCACGCACTCCAAGTGCCATACCTCTAAACTCTGCTTCAGCACTTGATCTAGCTACTACTTGCTGTTTTTTATTCCTCCAAGTTACAAGATTCCCTCCTACGAAGGTGAAGTATCCAGAGGTGGATCTTCTATCATTTGCTGAACCTGCCCAATCCGCATCAGTGTAGCCTTCTACATTCAAGTGACCATGGTTTGAAAACAATATTCCTTTACCTGGAGTGGGTTTCAAATATCTTAGTATCTGTTCAACAGCATCCATGTGATGCTTATGTGTGTCATGCATAAATTGACTCACAACATTCACTGCATAAGTGATGTCTAGTTGTGTATGAGAGAGGTAAATTAGCTTCCCCACCAAACTTTGGTACCTCTCTTTGTCTGTGCCAGTTGAGTTTAGGCACTGAAAGAACTTATGATTTTGTTCAATGGGAGTGTCTGATGGTTTACACCCAAGCATCCCGGTTTTAGATAGCAAATCAAGGATATATTTTCGTTGGGATGAAAAATACCATGTTTTGATCTGGTCACTTCAATACCGAGAAAATATTTAAGATTTCCAAGTTGTTTCATCTCAAATTCAGAGGCAAGGTGTCGCTGCAGATTTGAAATCTCATCCCGATCATTTCCTGTCACTACCATATCATCAACATATATAATTAAGGCTGTTATTTTTCCTTCTTTTTTTTTCAAAAATAAGGTGCGATCAACGTTACTTTGATTATAACCAAAAGTCTTCATAGATTTAGTGAACCTGCCAAACCATGCTCTTGGGGATTGTTTTAATCCATAAGGAGCTTTATTTAATTTGCATACCTTCATTGGAACTGAATTTGACATGCCTGGTGGAAGATCCACATATACCACGTCTAATAAGTCTCCATGCAAGAAAACATTTTTGACATCAAACTGGAGAAGAGGCCAATCTTGGTTTGCTGCTAATGACAAAAGTATTCTCACAGTGTTGAGTTTCGCCACCGGTGCAAATGTCTCTTGATAATCCACACCATAAGATTGAGTGTAACTTTTAGCCACTAATCGTGCTTTATACCTCTCAATTGCCCCATCTGCTTTGTGCTTAATTGTAAAAACTCATCTCCACCCCACGGTCTTCTTCCGTATTGGTAAGGGTACAAGATCCCATGTGTGGTTTTTCTTAAGAGCTACCATCTCCTTATTCATGGCTTTAGTCCATCTAGGATCTGCCAAAGCTTCCTGTACATTACTAGGAATAGAGATTGAGTATAATTGAGAGATATAAGATGCATATGACTGGGATAACTTGTGAGATGACACATAATTAATAATAGGATATTTCACTTTGGATTGGAGGTCTGGTTCATATCTGATTGGAGGTTTACCACGGTTAGAGCGGGGTGGAACTTTTAGTGTAACTTGATAATCCACACCATAAGATTGAGTGTAACTTTTAGCCACTAATCGTGCTTTATACCTCTCAATTGCCCCATCTGCTTTGTGCTTAATTGTAAAAACTCATCTCCACCCCACGGTCTTCTTCCGTATTGGTAAGGGTACAAGATCCCATGTGTGGTTTTTCTTAAGAGCTACCATCTCCTTATTCATGGCTTTAGTCCATCTAGGATCTGCCAAAGCTTCCTGTACATTACTAGGAATAGAGATTGAGGATAATTGAGAGATATAAGATGCATGTGACTGGGATAGCTTGTGAGATGACACATAATTACTAATAGGATATTTCACTTTGGATTGGAGGTCTGGTTCATATCTGATTGGAGGTTTACCACGGTTAGAGCGGGGTGGAAGATGATATTGGACAGTAGTTGACTCAGTGTTTGGTGTGTTGGTAGTGTCATGCAAAGAAGGATCAACTTTAGGCTCAAAGAAGAATCAACAAAAGTAGAATCAAGAGGTACCTCTAAAGAGTCTTGTGGAGAAGATTGGTCCTGTGGGTTATGATCAGAAGACACTGTATTATCTAGAGGTGAAGTATCCATATTGAAGATTGGCTTATTTCCTATAGAGTGATCATCACAAGATGATTTTATACTTAAAATATCAAACATCCCAACATCACTATGCTGCACTTCACTTGCCTTCCCTCCCTGAAGTGTAGAATTAGTATGATAAAAAAATTCATGTTCATGAAATGTGACATCCATAGAGATGTAAATTTTTTTTGATGATGGGCGATAAGCACAATAGCCTTTTTGAGTTGAACCATACCCCACAAAGACACATTTAACGGCCCGTTGTTCAAACTTTCTACATTGATGTGGGTGATAAGTGAACATATATAACACATCCAAAAACATGAGGAGGTAAATGAACAATGGAAGGAAGAATGCAATGATCAGAAAGCACATCTAAAGGTCTTCTAAAGTTAAGCACACTAGGAGTTCGGTTAATCAAGTAAACTGCAGATGTCACAGCCTCACCCCATAAATGAGATGGAATATCACCATCTATTAAAAGTGATCTGGTCACTTCTAAAATGTGTCTATTTTTTCTCTTAGCCACTCCATTTTGTTGGGGTGAATAAGGGCATGTAGTTTGATGTAGAATGCCATTAGAGTTCATGAACTCTATTAATTCTGTCTTAAAATATTCCCCTCCATTATCTGATCCAATGACCTTTATAGACGTGTTAAATTGTGTGACTATCATCTGATGGAAACGAAAAACATCACACACATCACTTTTATGTTTAAGCAAATAAACCCAAGTTACCCGAGTGCAATCATCCACAAAACTAATAAACCATTTCATTCCATTGTGTGTAGGTTGTGGGGCAGAGCCCCAAACATTTGTGTGAATTAATGAAAAAGGAAAATCAATTTTTGTATTGCTCAAGGGAAAAACAGCACGATGGCTTTTTGCCAATACATAGGTTTCACAAAAAAAATCTAAAACATTGCATTTATGAAATAATGATGGAAATAATCTTTTTATATAACTAAAAGAGGGATGTCCCAATCGTCTATGCCATAACTAGATCTCTTTTTTGTTTTTATCTTGTGTGTGTTCACTCACAAGATGAGCCAATGCTTCTTTATGTGTTTGCTGAGAAACACCTTCTAGATAATACAACCCTCCACTTTGTTTACCACTGCCAATCTTCTCCTTGGTGTGGATGTTTTGAAAAAGACAATGGGTAGGAAAAAATAAAGCAACACAAGTATGTGATTTTGTTAATTTACTGACCGAGAGAAGATTACAATTCAAGGTAGGAACAAATAAAACACCAGGTATTGATAAGGAGGGTGAAAGGGATACAGTACCAACACCTTCAACAGGAGATGAAACTCCATTGGCATGGATAATGACAGTTTTAGAACCACCAGGGGAGAAGTGGGTAAATTTATGAGGATCACAAGTCATATGGTCAGTAGCACCTGTATCAATTATCCAATCACTACTCCCAGTAACAACAGAAAGGTTAAGAATAGAGTTAGACATGCTTGACTTGGTCACAAATCCAGCAGCAGTAACAGTATGACTTTTGAGATTTTTTGCCTTGTTATTGGAGGTACTTTTGCCTTTTGGATGCCAATCTGGATAGCCATGAAGTTTAAAGCATGTCTCAATCACATGATTATCTCCATTACAATGGGTACACTTGCGGACTCCCTTCTTGGAAGGCTTCTTGACAACAAAGGCAGTTCCTTCCGTTGACGCACCACCAAGCATAGCCTCTTGGCGATTTGCCTCAGCACAAACAATTGCATAAACTGCTTGAACATTTGGAAGAGTAGTGGTAGCAAGCATACGGACACTAACTCCATCCAAATGTGAATCAAGACCAGCCAAAAATACATAAACCCGTTGAGAATTAACCATATTGTTATATTTCTCAACATCTTTAGTGCACTCCATGGTACAATCTGTAATAGCTTCATACTCTTGCCATAGCCTCTATAATTTCCCAAAGTATGTAATCACAAAGCCTCCATTTTGTTGAGTAGAAATTACCTCACGATATAATTGATATGCTCTTGATGCATCTTGATCCACTGAGTATGTTTGCTTGATAGTGTCCCAAATTTCCTTTGCAGTAGCCAAGCGAATGAAGAGGGATCTAATGTCTTTGGTCATAGAGTCTAGAAGCCACGACTTGACCAAACAATTTTCATCTTCCCATGCTTCATATTCGTCAGATTTCTTGTTCTGCGCATTTAAGGACCACTCGACATAATTGGTACCATCAAGTCGTTCAGGGGTAAGTGCTGAGGAAAGTTCCTGCTTATGGAGCCTAGCCCCAGAATCAAGTTTCTCTGATGTATCATTATGAGGAGAAGCCATCAGAAATTACTCTAAGAAACCAAAGTAAACCGATTCCTATGTTGGAGAGGAATTCGGGGTTAGCTCATATACCATAGTAAACCGATTCCTATGTTGTAGAATAAAATTCTGATGTAATTTCATTTACAGGATACAAATAAATAGATACATATTTGTTCCTAGAGTTTCTCCTTGATAATAGGAGATTCTAAAGTAAAACGTAATCGTAGCTATTATGTAGCTATTATTGCTATCACAGCTGTACGACTCTGTTAATACACAAAAACATTCCTATCTACAGCTAATATTTGATTTATTTTAACATATGTTGCGTAATGGTAGCAAATCTGGAGAATTCCTTGGTGCTTTACCTTCATTTCCATACTAAGTTACTCATTAGCTGTTTGATGAAAAGCTTGAACCACAAAATGATTGCTTGTTCTGTTACTTGATTGTTTAACTTTCAGGTTTCATCTACTGTATTTTGGTGCTTTCATTCTTGAATTTTTATTGTTCTTCAAAGAATTCTAGCTGGTTTTATTATTTTCTTATTTTTGTTCCCTCTGTTTTACTTGACCTCCCTTCTTGTTGCTCATTGAATGACTGGGTCCATGATATTTGTGCTAATTTTATTCCGGGTGCTATCTGCCTTTTTGATAATGGTATTTGTTAAAAATTTGCTCATAACAATGGTAGCCATTGTAGCCGGTAGCCATCACCATTGCTGCTGGAATCAATAGTTGAATTGGACAAACTGATTTTCTTGAAAGCTAAAATATAAGGATTGTGATATGGAGGTGAATTTCACAGTTGTGTTTCTGCACTCAATCTGAGAAAGAGAACTTTATGTTGTCTGAATTTTATGCTGCCTGTCAAGCTTTCAGCATGTGCTGCTCATGGCACACAGGTGTTCACTTTAAGTGGGAGCTATCTTCATAATTTGGCAAGCGCGCTCACTGATTATATGTTTGATTGTTTTTACTGCTACACACTGCATATTCTAGTTTTTTCTGATTATTTGATTCCCAATAGCTGCACCCTTACTTCTTTCAGTGCATATTGCTTTCACATGTGATTTTGGGCTTTTCTAATTTGCGACTGGTTGGGTGAGTTAAAGGACTTGACTATTCATAAAATACCCAATGTATGGGTGTAGGTACTGTTTCAATGTGCTAGTTGAAAACCACGAATTATAGATTGAATGTGGAAGCAGCCCTTGGTTTCTGTCCTTTTGTTCCGAGATGGCATTATATGTTGGAACCGTAGAGCTTGAGAGAATTTGTTTGTGTACAAAATCAAGTTCAGGTGGCAGACCAGCAAGTTCAAGGACCATAAAGAACTCCCAAATTGTTCCACATGCTTGTTTGGATTATAAGTGAAGGGAATAGGTGCTTCAAACTAAGCACTCAAATTATCTAGCTTACTCAGATAGTCTTGCATGTCCATGTCTTGTTTCTTAACAGTCATCTGGTTAGAAATGTTACATGGGCGGTTGACATCATTGGAGCTACTTTCTTGGTCTTAGCCCAAACATTGTAGCACATCTGGTAAAAACAGTATTTGGATTGGAAGTTTGGGATCAAGAGAGTACCATATCACAATACAGAAGAGGCATCAATCTCTTTCCATCTGGCTTGGCTCTTGGTAGGAAGAATACTCTTAGCCTTTTTGGCTAAGTGGTCATGTTGACCTCGCCCTTTCAACCATAACTCCAAAGCAGTGGACCAAGAGTTGTAATTCGCAGCATCCACCAATTTTTATATGGAATCAAGGGACAAAGTTGAAGTTTATGGTTGAGGACATGTACGAGGGATTGCTGGATGCAGACATTATGGCTAGGTGAATAGGCATCTCTCAGGAAATGGACTTGGTTAATGGTTGCAGTCAGAAATGGGTGTCTGGGCAATGGGCAGAAGTGCAGGAGTGGTGACAGGGCATAGGGCAGTGGGTACAGGAGAGTGGGCAGAGGTGCAGAAGGGTGGGAAGGAGTATTGGGGTCTCGGAACCGCAAGCCAAGACTGGAGAAGGGTGGAATAGGTGCCAGAAGTGTTGCCAGTAAAAGGAGGTGTCACACGTGCTCACACATGATGTGTGGGAGAATGTGCATAAAACTGAATGCACGCGTGGAAATGCGTGCATCACTAACTGGCTGTGGGTCTTCCGTGGTGGTGGTGGTGCTTGGCAGTTTCTGCATCTGTTCGGAGGTTGCTGCTGCTGGTGGTGGTGGTCGCATTGGAAGGTTGCAGCTGAAGAGGGGTGCAACTGTGGAATGGCTGGAATGCAACAAGGTAAACCACTGATGAATGAGCTATGAATTGCCTGTTTTTAAACTGAGCAATTGCAGGGATTAGAATGTCCTTATAATGAGCTCTGAATCTAGAATCTATTATATGTAACAGAACCTAAGAGTTCTGAATCAATCAATTGAGTTTACAGTTTTCAGTTTCATTCTCTATCTACTTTCTCTCTTTCTCTCATTTTCTCAGGTTCCTATACTTTCTCAGCACTCTAAAATTCTAAAATAGTATCATGAGTTCTTTCAGATCCTGGATCATGGCGAATGATTCAGTTCATGTTCATTCCTCTGCTGCAATCCTCCTTCTCTTCCATCTTCCAACTCTGAGTTTCACCCATTCAATTTTGGTAAAACTTGAAAAAAAGAACTTCCTCGTATGGAAGCATCAAGTAGAAGCAGTGATCAAGGGCCATCGATTGCTGCACTTCGTCGAGAATCCTCAGATTCCATCACGGTTCGACCCTGATGCTGGTTGTGAAGTCAATTATGTCAGCCAAGCATATCTGGATTGGGAAGTTCAAGATCAGCTCCTCTCCTCGTGGTTGTTATCATCTTTGTCCAATAATCTTTTGATGCGAGTTGTTGGTTGTGTGCATTCCTGGCAGCTTTGGGAGGAAATTAATGCCTTCTTTAGTTCTCAGATGTGTGTGAAGTTGCGTCAATTTCACTAAGAATTGCACAATACTAAGAAAGGTTCGAGGACAATTTCTAAGTAGTTGTTGGGGATCAAGGCTCTGATAGATTCTTTAATCTCGATCAGGAATCCGATTTCTACACAAGAACACATCAATGTGATTTTGGGAGGTCTTCCAGAGGAGTTAGGATCCATACATAGTCGGTTTCATTGAGTCACTTCTCTTGGCACATGAAGCCAGACCTGAAAAGCATCATTCGCCTCCGATTTCTGGTGCTATTACGGTCAACATTGCGCAAGCATAATGCAGTAGCTTCAAATCCTTTGCCTCAGCAGTTACTTTAGGCTTGGGGAAATTTGTATGCTTCAAGAGTTTTGCAAGTAACTGGTACCATTTTTGTAGTTTGTGCTTTTAGTTCTCAATTGCTGCACTTAAACTGTCCCATTTGATTGGTGGTCATGGTTTTATTTTTCAGCTTGTGTGTTTGTTTGAAGGGGATCATCATGGGTGGATTTGTTGGTGATAATTCTTTAGTTTTTTAATTTTTTAGAAGGCTATTCAATGCCCGTTTACTATTGTACTATTAATTTTGAAAGTGACTTACAAGTTACAAGTAATCAATTTGTTATGTGGAGAATCTTGAGCATATTACCATGTTTTTCTTTAATTAAAAATTTGTTTAGAGAATCTGCCCCATGATATTAAAAGTTGGTTGCAATGCACTTGTATTAAAAGCTGTCGATATTGAAGGCACCCTTTCTGTCCCCAATGTTCCTTAAAATAAACACTCGCATAAAATCTCAGTGGCTCAGATGTGAAGGGTATTAATTGACTAAATAATCTCCTTAGCTCAAACTGACTCTTTCTGTTTCCATATTCGTTAAAATAAAAACTCATTTTCTGTTTTTCTTTCATTTTAAAGAAAATCTCAGTGACTCATATGTGTGAAGTGTCTTGCAAAAACGATCCCACAGGAATTGCTTCTTTTGCATTTCTTTTATTTACATTTAGAGTTAAATTGTCCTTTTTATGGGGGGAGGGGGTATTTGAGAACCTACTGAAGTTGGATGGAATTGTTTAGAATTAGTTTTTATCTTTCCATAGAGGACAGAATTCTGAAGTTTATGTGATTACAGGCCATTGCCAGTGTTGTTCTGCAGCTACTCATACCTTGGATCTTGTAAGGACATGGCTGTGCGGGTATTACTTATCAGATGTGTTTTGGTTTTATTTATTCCTTTTCTATTAACCTCATTTCTTCCCTTTTCTCTGGGCCATGCATTTTGCATCCAGCTCTGTTTTAGCTTTAGTGAGTATCATTGGAGTTGCTGCCTAAGTTGATTTAATTTTGCCCCTTTTGACTTGAATCTTATCTACCAAGTAAATATCGTGGCAATTTGGAGAAAAGATGTCAATAAAGTAATTTTGATTCAGATATATAGTATATACCTATGATGGAACTTCATGATATTTATTTTGCGTGCATGATATTTATGGTAGGAACTTCCATTCTCATTCTATTGCCTTGTCTGGGTAGTCTTATCATGTTGACAGATGGCTTATGTACTAAAGAGATTACATATTTCTTATATATATTTGAGTGCAGGTTAATCCTAAAGCTGCTGAATCATTTGTCTGATCCTGAGGAATATCCTAATTTGTTAGAAGACTAGCAAGTTGCACTTGCTGTTGAATCTTATGCTGCAGAAACAAGGTCAGCATGGAGAATACATATTTTCTTGAATGTATCTTGCAGCTTTGATAGTTTGTGTTGTGTGTTCGTGTTCGATGCACAAAACATTTCAAGAAATGTTTACTAACTCTTTAACTTTGATAATATGTGTGTTAGAGCTGTGATCTGTGGAGCTTCAAACTGCAGAGCAGTCAAATCGTAATTTCTGTTATCCACTTTCTTTGAGGTTGACTTGGAACTTTTTTTTTCTGCTCTAAAATTAGTTCTACAGCTTTGCTCTGAATTTTGTTTTTTGTTTTGCTCTACAGCACATGAGTAATGCTAGACAGCATACCCTCGGGGGCGGGGGCCATCATGTATTTGACTATCTGAAGCGCATGCAGGCAGCAAATCCTGCTTTCTTTTATGCAGTCCAGGGTGACAATGATCACTCGGCTGGAAATATATTTTGGGTTGATGCAACATCGAGAATTAACTACTCTTATTTTGGGGATGCTGTTATATTGGATACAACCTATAGGACTAACCGGTATAGGGTACCATTTGCCTCTTTCACTGGGTTTAATCATCATGGGCAACCTGTGTTATTTGGTTGCGCATTGATTCCTAATGAATCTGAGTCATCGTTTATATGGCTATTCAGGACTTGGCTCCAAGCCATGTCTGGACGCCACCCTGTCTCCATTACAACAGACTTTGACCCATTCATACAAGTTGCTGTTGCCCAAGTTCTCCCTCCAACTCGCCATCGGTTCTGTACATGGGGCATATTTAGAGAAACCCGAGAGAAACTATCTCATCTATTTCAGTCACATCGTGCTTTTGAAACTGAATTCAGGAAATGTGTTAATGAGAATGAGACCATCGATGAGTTTGAGTCTTATTGGCAGTCGCTGTTGGAAAGATACTACGTCATGGATAATGAATGGCTTCAGTCAATGTACAATGCCCGGCGACATTGGGTCCCTGTCTACTTGCGGGACACTTTCTTTGGGGAGATATCTATAACTGAGGGAAATGAATGTTTGAACTTTTTCTTTGATGGATATATGAATGCATCCACCACCATGCAACTATTGGTTAAACAATATGAGAAAGCTGTATCAACTTGGCATGAAAGAGAATTAAAAGCAGATTATGACACTATTAATAGCAGTCCGGTTTTGAAAACACCATCTCCTATGGAAAAACAAGCTGCAAGTCTTTACACAAGAAAGATATTCATGAAGTTCCAAGAGGAGTTAGTAGAGACTCTTGCAAATCCTGCCACAAAAATTGATGATTCAGGAACTATCACTACTTACCGAGTTGCTAAATTTGGAGAAAAGACGAAATCTCACATTGTCACTTTTAATTCTTTTGAGATGAAAGCTAGTTGCAGCTGTCAGATGTTTGAATATTCAGGAATTATCTGTAGGCATATATTAGCAGTCTTCAGAGCTAAAAATGTTCTCACACTTCCATCTCAGTATGTGTTGAAACGCTGGACAAGGAATGCGAAAAACGGTGCTTTGTTGGATGAACATGCATCTGAATTTCCAAGCAGTTCTCATGAGTCTGTAACAGTTCGTTATAACAATCTGCGTCAAGAAGCAATCAAATATGTGGAAGAAGGTGCAAAATCTATCCAGATCTATCATGTTGCAATGAAAGCTTTGCAAGAAGCCGCTAAGAAGGTTTCTGCCATTAAAAATCAAAGTACGGGAACTGCCCTGGGAGCCACATTAGCCAATGGAGGTAGGGGTGAATTGCTTGCTGCATATGAAGATGTTCCAATCTTTCAATCTGTGGTTAGTTTCTTTGAACTTGTGATTTTTCCCTTAGATCAAAAACCGTGCATTAGGTAGAAGCTCTCACTAGAGCAATCATGTACATAAAGTCTTTGCTTGATGAATTCTACAATGATCTGCATGCAAGGAAGTATGCTATTACTGTATGCTATTGTTTATCCACCAAAGCAAACAAAATTGTAGGAAAGGAGGGAGAAAGGGCCATTTTTTGTTTGCTGGTTCATAATTTTCTAGCTGATAGTTCTTGCAGATTTAGATAATGGAATTGGAAGTAAAAGGGCAGAGGCCAGGGAGCTATTTCACCCCTACCTCATATTTTTTTTAATATTAATTAATAAAAGATCTGGTGAACTGGACACTTGGAGATCATACATCTTGTTGATTTCTACTTAAACCTTTTGTACGTGGTAAGTCAATAACATTGGATATTTGATATTTTAAAAAAGGTATGCTTTTCATATGATTTTATGAGAATAATCTGTATTCCATGTTTTGGTTATAACATGTTTATTGGTCTGAATAACTGTTTTTCTTATTTGAACATGATGGTGTCGTATCCATGTAGCCGACCGCACCTAGTGGGAAAATGCTTTGGTAATTTTCGTTCAATTCGATGACTATGACCTTCTTTCCCCATCCCCTGTTAAATATTAAGTTTTTCCATTTTTAAGAAATAGAAATTGCATTGGCAGTAAATTTTAATTGAGCCTGTTATTCATGAACTTGGGAAAATGTTAATTGCCTATCATTATGCTATAAATATGGAAGTTTCATTTTTACCAATAAGTTAGCAGAGTTATGTCACCAAATTTATATATATTGTGTTTATGCGTGCACAGTAGAGTAAGAACTACATCTTATGTGTGGCTTGTATGTTTGCAAATACATGCGGTATAATGCAAAAATTTCCTTTTGGATCCTATTCTTCAGGAGGAGAAGAAAAAGAAAATCCGAGAGTTGACTGATGAGTTAGAGATTACAAATCAACGATGTGAAGTTTATAGGGCAAACCTGCTGGCTGTGCTAAGGGATATGGAAGAACAGAAGTTAAAGCTATCGGTGAAGGTCCAAAATGCAAAACTTAGTTTGAAAGAGTGAGTGCATTTCTTTTTTCCCCTTTTGGCTAAAATGCAAGGGATACCCTTCAATTATAGGTTAGTTGTAGAAGTCCCCTATGGTTCAACACTCAGTAACTCGAGTCCTTAAATTTGGCAACGTTTTTATACTTTAAGGCAGTGTTTGGATGAGGTAATTTAAAAGGGAAATGTAATTTTACAGAGTATTTAAAATGCCACTCCTACAAATCCATTGTTTGGATTAATAATAAAAGAATTTTAAAATTACCGAGAGATTTTAATCAGGCATTTCATCCTCTGAAATAGAGATTTCACAATTCCACCTAATGAGGAGGAATTTCTAATTTTCCTGCTCAGCCCTCATTGGCTCATTGCTCTCTTCTTCTCATGTCACTGTTCCTATCCTCACTCAGCTGTCGTCGCTCTTCTTAGAGTCTCATGTCACCTCCATAGCTCTATCTTAGCTATCAGATCTACTCTTGCTTCCTAAATCTTTGTTGACTTCTTATTCTACGAATTTTACTTCATTTTCTTCATTTTTATGCAATTCTTCGTTCTATAGTTGCCCATTTTCAGAATTGTCCAACTTGAATGCAAGTTGCAATATGGGATTTACCCTCTTTGTTCTCATTTGTGTTCTTCGATGCTTGCCTAATCAGCTAACAACTTGAATAACATCTATGCTGAGTTTGCTTGCCCTATAGTCCTTGCAATATACATATATTTATGTATGTTAGATTTTGATAAAGAAATTCTAAACTGATCAAGTTTTGCCTTCTAAATTTGCATGTGAGTGGAACAAATACTTGCATATCATTAAATGTATGCTGATTTTTTGTGGTTGAACGATATGCATTTTTGGTTATGCAATGAAGATGTTTGATAAAATGCCGATGACTATTTGATATACATATTTTCTTTTGCGGGTTATTTATGAATCAATGGGGTCTGTCATTTTTCACCTTTCATTATATTTAAAAAAAATCTGAAAATAGGAATCCAAACTCCTGGAAATGTAAAGCTTGATCCAGATCTAAGATGGATGTGAAGTGTGTTATGAAACCTTGAGCTATATTGGAATGTTTACCATATTTAGACAAAGGGTTAATAAAAGTTTTTTATGGAGTTCTTCTTTGTTATAAGCTCCTGTAGGTGATTTCTGGCTTTGAATGCCTCATTGGTTATGCTACAGCTGAAGTCGGTCTGTGGTACTATTTGACAGGCTATTGTGATAGTGGGTGGGAACTTTTTGTTTGGTGGTGTTTTGTTAGTATGTTTGATTATTCACAAGGTTTGACTGTTTGGGGGAGTTATGGTATGTGCAAATTGTGTAACCAATCTTTGGTTTCTGTTTCTTCTCTCTCTATTGTTTCTCTTGGCTTCTATAAGTATACTCTTCCATATGCCGTCATACATATTGACTTGTAGGAGAACTTAATCTCACCTACCATGCCTTACTTTAAACAATTTTTTATAACCCTAATTTTAAATGCTTTATTCATTCAATCATAAATTACGTAACTGTGGTGAAACTGTTAGACCTTTGGGTTAAATATGTTTAGTCCCCAGAAAATAAGCGAATTTTGGTTTTGGTGCCTGTAAAATTTTTTCTTTGGCTTTCATCCCTCTAAAATATGAAATTACAAATTTTGGTCCCTATAAAATGAGCAAATTTTGGTTTTGATTTCTGTAGATTGTTTTCCTTTAGTTTTCATCCCTCTAAAATTTAATATCACCATTTTTAGTCCCTAGCATTCATTTTAAGGTAGATAAATATATTTCATTTTAGGGTTCAAGAAAAATTTTAGGGGAATCATATGCTAACATGACATCATAAAGGTTATTGGGTGTCACTTGGGATGATCATATGATCTTCTGTTAGACACATAAGTAGTTAATGGATGTCACATGATAGTAGGGACAAAAAATAATGATTTTAGATTTTAGAGGGACCAAAACCAAAGAAAAAACTTTACAGGGACCAAAACGAAAATTCGCTCATTTTACGGGGACCAAAAACATATTTAACCCTAGACCTTTACATGGTGATCCCTGCCTTTCTGAGATTTTGCGATATTAGATTCTTCATCTTTTCTGCTTCACTTCTGCTTATGCTTCTGCGTCTGTGCTTATTCCTTCCTTCCTTCCATTCCTTTCCATCTATCTGTCTCTTATTTTAGTCAGTGTCCATGTTTGTCTTCTAGTTTTGTTTTTTTGTATACTAGCTCTTGTATCTTGGTTCTTAGAGCGAATCCTCTATCTATGTTACTTGTATCAGATAACTATTTTCTTATAGCTCTCCTCTGTTTTCTTGGGACCCTGATAGCAGCTTAAGTTTTCTAACTTGGTTTGAAAGAATGTGGACGCTCCCCTTTCTCTTTTAATATAATGTTTTTGCCATATCTTTTGATGCCATTTTTCTTTTGAAGCTTTTGTTTTTCAGAAGAAAAAATACTGAGACTTCAACGGTTCTTTCTACTATAAAGATTCCCTGTTTGGTGGTATGCAATTTATATGGTACTGCAACTGTAATTATCTATGAAATGAACAACTATATTGGCTCAAACCCTCTTTTATTAGACCATGAACAACTAAATACATCTGAGGGATTGGATGAATACTTTGAATATTAATCCTCACCACACCTTCACAGATTTCCATGAGGTACCATGACTAATATAATATACCCTTTTCCACCGAACTGATATATGGCCGCTCTTAAATTTCAGTTCTCTTTTAAAGTCATCTGAGCTTTGCTGTAGAGAAGCTATCATGTAATCATAAGCATCATATTTATCAACGATCTGTTGTATTCAACTTGTACCAATTTGTACTGCAATTATTTCTTTTATCTCCCGGAATGAATCAATTTTACTATCTTTATGCTTTTGTTCTTGATAAAATCAAAACGCTTATTTGTAAGAATGAGGCTTAAGGTGTGTACATGGCTATAATTTCAATTTTTCATTTGATGTTCTTTATATTGTAAGGAAAATGCTTATGATGAATTTTTCAATCATAAAGTTTTATCAGTAAATTTTAGTAGATCAGTTACAGTTATTAGATAGACACACTTATTTGGGGTCAATAATGTTTAGACTTCGTTGGATTTTATTGCTAAATACACTAGACTATTTGGAAGGTTGTCATAATTCTCTTGATCAATGTTAATGACACGTTTGTTAGATACATATTTGTAATCTCGAAATTTTTAGTCGTGAGAATGTCCCATACTTTCAATTTTGTATTGAATAGCCTTGTAACGAGTCTATCTTTTTGAAGTCTTTACTGTTTAATAGTCTTTGAATATGATTTGATTTTGTTTTAAAACCTGACAGATCAACGAGTGGAGATTGCAATTGATTTGAGATGAGATGAGATGAGACAGGCTACGTTGATAAAAAAGAATATTGCAATCACTTGTTTGATTGCCTTTTAAGTGTTTTCCTTTTTTTTTTTTATTTTTTTTTTATAGAAAAAACAAAGACATGTTGTTTATGTAAATATTGCCATTTGAAATGTTCCCGGGGCATATTTTGTAGCTTCTCACTGTCATTTATATTGCTAAACGTGTTCTCTACAAATCTTTCGTCATTTTCCATATAAGTTTTTTCGTCCAAATTATGGTCCACATGATTATCAAGAGGATGAAGAAATTTGTGAAAATTATTGTTTTTACCAATGATAAAAAGTTACTAGTATTTGTTTTTTTTTCTTGTTAAGTGGTATTTTCATAATTATTACGTATAAATTAGAATTACATTTACTTGATATTTGATTTTGTAATCATCGTTTATCTATGAAATATGATATAATTAATCAATTATTCTTTTCACATTTTTTAAATTTTTATTATTTAAAATTTGCTAATGCTTATTTGTTTGTCAAATTTTATATTGAAATCTCAATTTTTTAAATAAATATTAAAAACAATTATAAATAAAGGAAATTAAATTGCTCTATCCAAACAAACAATTTGAAATACAATGAATTTGAATTGTTTTATCCAAATAAAATATTCTGAAAATAAAAGGAATTTAATTGAAGCAATTAAATTGTTATGTATGTCAAATTCTTTAGAATTTTGAAATACTCCATCTAAACACAAACTAATGAACTCTTGGTGAAGAAATCTTTGAAGAACTAATATGTTGTGAAATTTGGCCACAATACCCATATCAATATCAATATTTTTGTGGCCAAGTTGATGGACTACATGGCATTACACTCTAAAATCTTAAGTGTTTTGGTTTGATATATTTGGTATTGCTTTTTTTTTTTTTCCTCGTTGATGTGAATAGTAGACAATATGTGGCTATTAGGTGCTGGCTAGGATGAAGCACTGCAACAAATGCTACATGGGTGAGTCACATGTTTTAGTCATTTGATTTAATAGTAAAATATTCAAGGGCTGAGATTTCGGTGTCCAAAAACAAAAATGTTACCAATTACTGGTTCATTAGGTTATTTTTGAATTTGTAAATTAATCTCCATTTCATTCCTGTGACCATTTCCTTCTCATCCAGATCCGATGGTTCATCGCCGCGCGCTATCCTCCACAGTAGGCCTTCCGCAAACCTTCAAGCTCCATCAATGGCTTCCACCACATTCCACACTTTCTCTCTCCTTTTTTTTTCTCTTCCCCCTTCACCTCCTCGACCATCCTCGACGTCGCAGAGATCCTCTCCAGCTTCGGCTTCGAGACCATGGCCCTCAACCTCGAGCTTGCTTCGCAAACCCTCTTGCCATGTCGATCCCGCACACTCACCATCTTCGCCCCCACTAACTTCACCTTCAAGCAGATCTAAGACCTCCTCCCCCACGCTTTCTCTCTCCATAGCCTCTGTAACACCTTGCTTTTCGTTAAGTATTTTTATATAAGCTTGTTTAAATGTTTATGTTTGTGGTTAAGGGTTAAGTGAGATTTTTGGCTTAAAAGTCCCTTTCTGGAACATTGGCACGCTCGTGCTGATTTCCAGCACGCCCATTTTGTGTTCACGTGTCTTGTGACCAGCTGAGTCACAAGCATGGCCGTACCGTCGTGCGAATCGCGTCTCGCTGACGCTAAGTTCGGCACGGCCGTGCCATGTGCGTAGATTATATAATCGCATAGAAACCAAGGGTTTACGATTTTAACCCTCATTTGGTGGCTGCTACTAACCTAGTGCGGCCAGACCTACCCCGTTTCCTATCTCCATCAAGCTTGGTGCGTTTTTGGAGTTTTGGAGACCTTTGGTAAGTTTTTGGTACACCTGCGCCAATTGTGTAGGTAATGTTTCTCCCATTTTCTTAGTTTCCATTCATGTTATTTGATTGACAATTGATTTGGTTAATGTTTTAGTTGACCAAGGCTTAGATTCGGACTGAACCGCTTGGGAGGACGTGACTAGTTCATTGTTTGGGGCTACCGTTGTTGCAATCTTCAAACCAGGTATGGGGAATTAGGGTTTAGGGTTTGGG